>OX453277.1:32847503-33050003 GCA_949710005.1 Ricordea florida
CACATATCATTACGTACAAAAGAAAACATACCTGTGTTATTTGTCTACTTTCATGGTTTCCTCTGATTAATGTTATTCTGTCAGGGTACCGTACCTGAGGGAAGAGCAATTGATTGTTTATAGAATCAAAAAATTCCAAGGGTGATGTTCCACAAAATTGTCTTTGGTTATAAGACCTGGCCTGATAACTTTCACCTTGGGGAAGGGAGGCTTAAGATTACACTGGGGAGGGGGAAAGGGATGTTTGTGTGATAGGGGTGATGCAAGGGTTTTCCATTTGACAAATCTTGGCCACATTATGGGTAAGGCTGTCCTACCTCACTATGGAGTCAAGACAGTTCAAGGGGTGAGTTTTGGGGATGCGCCACTGGGGAGGGAGGCTGATTGTGCTCAGAAATGAAAAGAGTTATACATTACAGCCCCTACTGATAGCCCTGAATATTGTTCATGTTTAAAGGATACAATTAACAACAGAATACAACTAACCTTAAGTGCTAAAAGTAAAAGAAATGTTTCTACACTATAAAATCCTCTGTCCACAAAATCTCCCATAAAAAGATAGTTGGTATCAGGTACATCTCCTCCCACCTGAGTAAAAACAAGTTACTGTCACTGAAACACATTACACAATTTACAAGTAATCCCAAAATGACTATATTTCCAAGAAGTTAGTAACCATTCTTAAACATGAAATTACAAAGTCAAATATTATTATAAATTTGAAAATATTTGTTAAGGTAATGAAATGGTTTTGAGTGCAATTTTGAATAAATGAGAACAAGTAAATTTTTCAAAGACTAAAAAAAATGCACAAGCCTGTAAGGCAAGTGCAATTTGTTGTCTTTGAAGAATGTATGTATGAGTGCTTATTTTTAAAACTCCACTCATTGGATTACATATTAATGATAAACATGCAAAAATTTAATTTCAAGTTTCTGCACTCAATTTCATCTTTCTGCACTCAATTTCAACTTTCTGCACTGTTTGGGATTAACTGACGTGGTCTCAGCCAATGAGCGTGTTGACATTCTTGCATGTATGTTATTGATCAATTTTGAAATAAATAAAAATGCAAGAAACAAAATCAACTTCTAAAGTAAGCTGGTGTCAGATAGAAACTATGTTGACCTAAACAACAATAGCAACAAAAGAAACCTATTGCTTTGATGTTTGGCATTAGTCTATTAATTAAAACCTAAATTGAATGGTCTTGTTAGAGCAATAGGAGAGTCAACCTGACAACCAGACCAGTGCCTGCCAAAAAAAATTAATAACTCCAAGCTCCATAACATTAATTTTTACTACAGGTTTTGGAGGTTCAAAAATAGTGGTTGAAGCATCAGTAACCAGAAACAGTTTGTACTACTAAACTGGAACACTGTGGTACTCTTTACTGTAGTTAAAGCCAAAGAGTCAGACATCATACCTTGAAAAGCTCTTTCAAGTCATAAAACTGTCCATGGATATCACCACAGACCTGAAAAAAGTTACATTGATAGAAAGATATTAAAACTTATTAATATGCAGGACAATGCAAAGGTTACAAATTAAAATAGCAGTTGGAACAAATTTCATTCAAACAAGCAGCAAAAAATTACTTTAAGTGGTCTGTCACGCAAAATAGCCAACACTATAAAGGAAAAGAAGATCTGAACACATAAAAAAGCCTCCGAAAGAGCTAGCTGAAAAGGTAAATTATTGCTGAGAGTCAAATTGATGCAAGAAATCTGATATTGTCCCTTTAATTATGTTTTGCAAAAAGTGTAAAAGGGAATCCCAATGCCTTGATTCACCTAGAGAAAAACCAGTTCCAGAAAATACAATAAATTTAATAATGAACAAAAACAACACAAAGTGGGCATGAGTACTCACTGTAACAGGTGAATCTACTCTTTGAACATTGGATTCCTCCACAAGAATTTCTCTGCAAATATGACATATGTGAATAAAACGCTCCTTTGGAATTGTCCCAACACAGGGATCAAGAACCTCTATAAACAAAACCTTTGATGTGAACTCTTGCATACTACACAATTGCATTATAAAATGTAAAAAACTCAAGTGAAACCACAACCTGCAGGCCACTGGTCACACAGCAAAAAAAAAAAAAACAAAAAAAAAACACATAAATGAAGACTACTGACTCTAACTTCAGTTTGTCCTTACCCCAAAATATTCCTCTAAATGATGGCAACCTCTCTAACTACATATCAGAAAGGAACTGTCGTAATTTGAGTTCATCAAGAAAATGCACTTTTTGAAAACAACTATGTGGTGCTACAGCTATTTATTAAGTAAAATTGAGTGGTATAACGAGTTGTAGCAAATTGAAAAAACTGATATCACACATGGAAGGATATAAATGATATACCTACATGTGTGATATCACTGGCAGGGTAATATTTTTAATGATTTGCAACCAATCAGTACTTCGTGCACCACTAAATATTATGTAATAAAAAGAAAATTACATGGTTGATACAATAATTATTTCTCTTCTGTTTCACACATGTATCTCCACGGAGCCATGCAATATCCTTTACATCATAACCCTTGACCAATATTGAGTTTTGGACATTCCATGACGTCACGCTAGGTTCAACAATGTACATAGAAGGCAAAAAGTGTTTTCAATGTGATGACGGCAAGAACGTCATGCTAGCCCACATATAAGGCACTATCATCTTAAAGTTGGCAAGGACCTCATGTATATACACACCACGAGTCCCCAATATTCCATTATTTAGTCATTCATATTCATTTACTTTCATCTATAACCATTTACATGTATCCGTTAATCGTTACGTGTTTCAATCTACTTTCATTTAAGTCCATTTACTATCAATCATGTTCATCTACCCTAATCCACGTTCATTTACCTTAATATGCATCCATATAACTTAATTCACCTTCATCTTCCTTCATATTCCTTCATCTAACTTCATCTACGTTCATTTACCATCATCTACCTTCATCTACCTCCATTTACCTTCATCTACCTCCATTTACCTTCATCTACCTTCATTTACGTTCATCTACCTTCATCTACCTCCATCTGTCTTCATCTACCTTCATCTACCTCCATCTGCGTTCGTCTACCTTCACTAACGTTCATCTACCTTCATCTACCTCCATCTGTCTTCATCTACCTTCATCTACCTCCATTTACGTTCATCTACCTTCATCTACCTCCATCTGTCTTCATTTACCTTCATCTACCTCCATTTACCTTCATCTACCTTCATTTACGTTCATCTACCTTCATCTACCTCCATCTGTCTTCATTTACCTTAATCTACCTCCATTTACCTTCATATACGTTCATTTACCATCATCTACCTTCATCTACTTTAATTTACCTTCATCTACCTTCATTTACCTTCATCTACCTTCATTTACGTTCATTTACGTTCCTCTACGTTCATCTACCTCCATCTATCTTCATCTACCTTCATTTACCTTCATCTACCTTCATTTACGTTCATTTACCATCATCTATCTTCATCTATCTTCATCTACCTTCATTTACCCTCATCTACCTTCATTTACTTTCATCTACCTTCATTAACGTTCATCTACCTTCATCTACCTCCATCTGTCTTCATCTACCTTCATCTACCTCCATTTACCTTCATCTACCTTCATTTACTTTCATCTACCTTCATCTACCTCCATCTGTCTTCATTTACCTTAATCTACCTCCATTTACCTTCATCTACCTTCATCTACCTTTATTTACGTTCATTTACGTTCCTCTACGTTCATCTACCTCCATCTATCTTGATCTACCTTCATTTACCTTCATCTACCTCCATCTACCTTCATCTGCCTCCAGCTACCTTCATTTACCTTCATTTACCTTCATCTACCTTCATTTACTTTCATTTACCTTCATCTACCTCCATCTGTGTTCATTTACCATCATGTACCTTAATCTACTTTTATTTACCTTCATCTACCTTCATTTATGTTCATCTACCATCATTTATACCTTCATTTATACCTTCATCTACCTTTGTTTAGCTTCATCTACCTCCTTCTACCTTCATCTACCTTTATCTTCCTTCATCTACCTCCATCTACCTCCATTTAACTTCAGTTACCTTCATCTACATTCATCTACGTTCATCTACCTTCATTTACTTTCATTTAGCTTCCTCTACCTTCATTTACGTTCATTTACGTTCATCTACGTTCATTTATCTTCATTTACTTTCATTTAGCTTCATCTACCTTCATTTACGTTCATTTACGTCGATCTACGTTCATTTATCTTCATTTACATTCATTTACGTTCATCTACGTTTATTTACCTTCATCTACCTTCATTTACCTCATCTACCTTCATTTACCTTTATCTACCTTCGTTTAGCTTCATCTACCTTCGTTTAGCTTCATCTACCTTCATCTACATTCATCTACCTTCATTTACTATCATTTATCTTCATCTACCTTCATTCACGTTCATTTACATTCATCTACGTTCATTTACCTTCATCTACCTTCATCTACCTGCATTTACGTTCATCTACGTTTATTTACCTTCATCTACCTTCATTTACCTCATTTGCCTTCATCTACTTTCGTTTACCTTCATCTACCTTCGTTTAGCTTCATCTACCTTCATCTGCATTCATCTACTTTCATTTACCTTCATCTACCTGCATTTACGTTCATTTACGTTCATCTACGTTTATTTACCTTCATCTACCTTCATTTACCTCATTTGCCTTCATCTACCTTCATTTACCTTCATCTACCTTCGTTTAGCTTCATCTACCTTCGTTTAGCTTCATCTACCTTCGTTTAGCTTCATCTACCTTCGTTTAGCTTCATCTACCTTCATCTGCATTCATCTACGTTCATTTACCTTCATCTACCTTCATCTACGTTCATTTACGTTCATCTACGTTTATTTACCTTCATCTACCTTCACTTACCTCATTTACCTTCATCTACCTTCATTTACCTTCATCTACCTTCGTTTAGCTTCATCTACCTTCGTTTAGCTTCATCTACCTTCATCTGCATTCATCTACTTTCATTTACCTTCATTTAACTTCATTCAACTTCACTTACCTTCATCTACATTCCTCTACCTTCATTTACCTTCATCTACCTTCATTTACCTTCATCTACCTTCATTTACGTTCATTTACGTTCCTCTACGTTCATCTACCTCCATCTATCTTCATCTACCTTCATTTACCTTCATCTACCTTCATTTACGTTCATTTACCATCATCTATCTTCATCTATCTTCATCTACCTTCATTTACCCTCATCTACCTTCATTTACTTTCATCTACCTTCATTAACGTTCATCTACCTTCATCTACCTCCATCTGTCTTCATCTACCTTCATCTACCTCCATTTACCTTCATCTACCTTCATTTACTTTCATCTACCTTCATCTACCTCCATCTGTCTTCATTTACCTTAATCTACCTCCATTTACCTTCATCTACCTTTATTTACGTTCATTTACGTTCCTCTACGTTCATCTACCTCCATCTATCTTGATCTACCTTCATTTACCTTCATCTACCTCCATCTACCTTCATCTGCCTCCAGCTACCTTCATTTACCTTCATCTACCTTCATTTACTTTCATTTACCTTCATCTACCTCCATCTGTGTTCATTTACCATCATGTACCTTAATCTACTTTTATTTACCTTCATCTACCTTCATTTATGTTCATCTACCATCATTTATACCTTCATTTATACCTTCATCTACCTTCGTTTAGCTTCATCTACCTCCTTCTACCTTCATTTACCTCCTTCTACCTTCATCTACCTTTATCTTCCTTCATCTACCTCCATCTACCTCCATTTAACTTCATTTACCTTCATCTACATTCATCTACGTTCATCTACCTTCATTTACTTTCATTTAGCTTCATCTACCTTCATTTACGTTCATTTACGTTCATCTACGTTCATTTATCTTCATTTACTTTCATTTAGCTTCATCTACCTTCATTTACGTTCATATACGTCGATCTACGTTCATTTATCTTCATTTACATTCATTTACTTTCATCTACGTTTATTTACCTTCATCTACCTTCATTTACCTTCATCTACCTTCGTTTAGCTTCATCTACCTTCATTTAGCTTCATCTACCTTCATCTGCATTCATCTACGTTCATTTACCTTCATCTACCTTCATCTACGTTCATTTACGTTCATCTACGTTTATTTACCTTCATCTACCTTCACTTACCTCATTTACCTTCATCTACCTTCATTTACCTTCATCTACCTTCGTTTAGCTTCATCTACCTTCGTTTAGCTTCATCTACCTTCATCTGCATTCATCTACTTTCATTTACCTTCATTTAACTTCATTCAACTTCACTTACCTTCATCTACATTCCTCTACCTTCATTTACCTTCATCTACCTTCATTTAATTACCTTCATCTTCCTTCATCTACCTCCATCTGCGTTCATTTACCATCATGTACCTTTATCTACTTTTATTTACCTTCATCTACCTTCATTTACGTTCATCTACCATCATTTAACCTTCATTTATACCTTCATTTATACCTTCATCTACCTTCGTTTACCTTCATCTACCTCTTTCTACCTTCATCTACCCTTATCTTCCTTCATCTACCTCCATCTACCTCCATTTAACTTCATTTACCTTCATCTACATTCATCCACGTTCATTTTCCTTTATTTAACTTCATCTACCTTCATTTACGTTCATGTACTTTCATTTACCTTCATCTGCCTTCGTTTACGTTAATTAGTCTCATTTCTCTTGTTAGTGTTAGTGGAGGTAGGTGCATTTATCACTTCGTGTATATATATATATATAGCAACTAGGTGTTCCAGGACAAGGACGTTTGCCTCTCAACCAAGCTGAAGGTGCACAACTTAGTAGTTCCCCCGTCACTGCTCTACGGCTGTGAAACGTGGATCCTCTCAAGCAGGAATATCAAGAAGCTGGAACGGTTCCACACGAGCACCCTAGAAGCAATCAGGGAGACACGCTGACAGGATCGCATTTCCAACCAAGAAGTCCAGGACATAGCAGACACTACAAGCATCGAAATCAAGATCCTCCAACCTCAACGTCGATGGTCTGGCCACGTCATCCGCATGGAGGAGTCCAGAATCCCTCGGCAACTGTTCTAGGGGGAGTTAGCTTCTGGTAGCCGAAAGCAAGGTCGCCCCAAGAACAGATACCAGGACAGCTTTGAGGCCAACTTCAAGTGGGCAGGTCCTCACCCACGACAGCTCAAACCTGCAGCGTCTAACAGAACTAGCTGAGGTACCCTCACAAGAAAAGCAGCGAAGGCAGATGAAGATAGATAAAGGTAGTTGATAGTAAATGAAGGTAGAGGAAGTTATATAAAGCTATATGGAGGCAGATGACGTTAAATGACGATAGATGAAGGTTAATGAAGGTAGATGGAGGTAAATGGAGGAAGATGAACGTAAATGGAGGTAGACGAAGGTAGATGAAGACAGATGGAGGTAGATTAAGGTAGATGAAAGTAAATGAAGGTAGATGAAGGTAAATGAAGGTAGATGAAAGTAGATAAAGGTAGATGATGGTAAATGAACGTAGATGAAGGTAAATGGAGGTAGATGAAGGTAGATCAATGTAGATGAAAGTAGATGAAAGTAGATGAAAGTAGATGAAGGCAGATGAAGATAGATGAATGTAGATGAAGGCAGATGAAGGTAAATGAAGGTAGATGAAGTTAGATGAACGTAAATGAAGGTAGATGAACGTTAATGAACGTAAATGAATGTAGATGAAGGTAAATGACGGTAGATGAAGGTAAAGGGAGGTGGATGAAGGTAGATGAAGGTAAATGGAGGGTAAATGAAGGTAAATGGAGGAAGATGAACGTAAATGGAGGTAGACGAAGGTAGATGAAGACAGATGGAGGTAGATGAAGGTAGATGAACGTAAATGAAGGTAGATGAAGGTAAATGAAGGTAGATGAAAGTAGATGAAGGTAGATGATGGTAAATGAATGTAGATGAAAGTAGATGAAAGTAGATGAAGGCAGATGAAGGTAGATGAACGTAGATGAAGGCAGATGAAGGTAAATGAAGGTAGATGAAGTTAGATGAACGTAAATGAAGGTAGATGAATGTTAATGAACGTAAATGAATGTAGATGAAGGTAAATGACGGTAGATGAAGGTAAAGGGAGGTGGATGAGGGTAGATGAACGTAAATTAAGGTAGATGAAGGTAGATGAAAGTAGATGAAGATGAAGGTAGATGATGGTAAATGAACGTAGATGAAGGTAAATGACGGTAGATGAAGTTAAATGACGGTAGATGAAGGTAAATGACGGTAGATGAAGGTAAAGGGAGGTGGATGAAGGTAGATGAAGGTAAATGGAGGTAGATGAAGGTAAATGAAGACAGATGGAGGTAGATGAAGGTAGATGAACGTAAATGAAGGTAGATGAAGGTAAATGGAGGTAAATGAAGGTAGATGAGGGTAGATTAAGGGAGATGAAGTGAAATGAAGTTAGATGAAGGTAAATGGAGGTAGATGAAGGTAGATGAGGGTAGATTAAGGGAGATGAAGTGAAATGAAGTTAGATGAACGTAAATGAAGGTAGATGAATGTAAATGACGGTAGATGAAGGTAAATGAAGACAGATGGAGGTAGATGAAGGTAGATGAACGTAAATGAAGGTAGATGAAGGTAAATGAAGGTAGATGAAGGTAAATGAAAGTAGATGAAGGTAAATGAACATAGATGAAGGTAAATGGAGGTAGATTAAGGTAAGTGAAGACAGATGGAGGTAGATGAAGGTAGATGAACGTAAATGAAGGTAGATGAAGGTAAATGGAGGTAGATGAAGGTAAATGGAGGTAGATGAAGGTAGATGATGGTAAATGAACGTAGATGAAGTTAGATGAAGGAATATGAAGGAAGATGAAGGTGAATTAAGTTATATGGATGCATATTAAGGTAAATGAATGTGAATTAGGGTAGATGAAAATGATTGATAGTAAATGGACTTAAATGAAAGTAGATTGAAACGCGTAACGATTAACGGATACATGTAAATGGTTATAGATGAAAGTAAATGAATATGAATGACTAAATAATGGAATATTGGGGACTCGTGGTGTGTATATACATGAGGTCCTTGCCAACTTTAAGATGATAGTGCCTTATTGTGGGCCAGCATGACGTTCTTGCCGTGATGACTAACGTGCAACACTGTAACAGACGCGGGAAATGTTTTAAAACGTCCCCTCACCACACTCGGATTAATAGGTCAATGCTCAGACCAATCGATTAACGTTACACCATTTCTGGTAATCTTATCTTACTAAGATAGGAAAGTCGATACGTTGTAAACACAAACTTTCAAACCTTGCTTTGGCACAGAGCTGTTTGACTTCTTTTTCCGTTATAAGCTCACAACGTCTTAGCTTTTCAATTTGCCTGCAAAGGAATAGTCAAAGTTAGCCTAATCAACTGATGTGAGAGACTCGGTTAACGTATTAATACAAGAAAGTTGAGTTGAAGACAAGAGCCACATTTTATTACATAAATGAGGGATCTAATTGCATCATTATTACACAGACTGGAACTGAAGCAATTTTTCAGTACCTAGTGAGGCAGTTTTAACTTAAACTTACCTGTCTAAATCACTACAGTCTGCCATAATCGTCTCTCTTCCTTGTGAATCGAAGAGAGTATATCTACCGGACTTCTTGTGGGTTGAAGATTACAGATAAAAAATATCTAAGTTTGGTTACAACGATTTGATCGCGACGGAAAAGAACCCAAATAATAAAATCGTACCCTACAATTGGGTCGTTTTCGTGAAAATAAGCGTTTAAGTGGTACCTAAGGATTACGTTGGCGTCTTAAACACCAGCAAAATGAGTTCAATTAACTGGAACGTAAATGCCGTCCACTTTATATGTGCGTAGATCCTGGTCAAATCGTACCCGCCATGTCATAATCCGGGAAATGTAGATCACGTGGCGGTGATTACGAAACGCGCCATCTGCTCTGTTGTTAAATTTGGAGTTTTGGCGCCAACTCCTACTGACATGCTATTAGGGCGATTAGTGTTTGACATAATAAATTTTTTTTTGGTTGTATCTGATCTTAAAAATCGGTAAAAAGGTTATAAAACTGAATTTTCGGTAACTCTCTGTTACCTTCATCAGAGTTAAAAATTTGGTTCAGTTTCTTGCATAATAAGTTTTTATACACCGCCGGTCTCTAGGGATGTTCCCAATGTTAAATAAACTTGCGGGAATTGCACATGCTCATTCACACAGTTAATGTCCTGAATGGAATGTAGCGCTTCTAGGAATAGGCATCTTCAAGTTTATCTACTGGGCTCAATGTTCTATAAGAGCCTAAACAGGAAAAAAAAATCCCCGAAATAAAGGAAGGTTTGTTAATTCTTTGAATTTTTCATTCGCGTTCCATCTAGCGCTTCTCACTTAGCGTCCTTACCTTGGGGTTAGTCACTACCCCGCCAGTACTCACTGGGAAAGAAATTGCTTCTCTCATCTTCCAGTTGATTTAATCGGCTCATTGTCTTCTATGTGCGTTTACAAGAACAGTAACAAGAAAATTATTCACTGACATAAAGAGAGCTTCATCAATTCTATGAATTTTATCATCAATGTTCAATCCATCTAGCAGCAGTCAAGAGGGCCTTGGCTCATTAACTTCCTACCCCTACCCGCTTGGTGAGAAATTTTTTTCTCACGTGATCGAGAAAACCATCTGTTACTTTCGCGATGTGGAACCTGGGTCGAAGCTAGGGGCGTTTGCTCAGAATCTTTTGAGCTGCGTTGAGAATTTTGTCATCCATCATGGGAAATTGTCACACGGTTGGACCAAATCAAGCCTTAGTTCGTTCCGGTAAAGTCTCTCTTTTGTATGATTTAGTATTAAGTGATGGTAGACTGTGAGTGACTCTGGCTAGTAAACCAAAACATGCATGCAGTGTTTCATGATCGTATAGTAATAATGGACGGGTTTATTGTTGTATTCCTTTGTTATAACCTTAAAAAATTCCCTCTCTGAATTTTTGATATTTTTTCCGGGCTTTCATTTCAAACACGTGAGTCAAAGGTCTCGAATTCATTTTTACAATAAGCCTTCCGTATGATTTTCCGTATGATTTTAACATGACTTTTATGTGGAGGTACAGTTCAGTGCTAGCCTTGGGCAGCCAATTCCGCATTCTACAGTTTGTACTCATGGATTCTTTTTTATCGTAGGCGGCTGTTGTGGTAGTGATGCCAAGAAGACAGTTATCGGCGGATGGGTCTGGGCTTGGGCTTTCGTCACAGATGTTCAGGCGTAAGCAAAGTTTTAATGTTCATGTCGATGTCATGCGTAATATAATCGAACTGTGTAATCCTGTTCGTTTATTTCACGCATAGCTGTTGACAATTTTCGATCTGCACGAAAAACAGGTGGTTGGAAAATCACTCCGTATATCAAAGGATACCGTTTAGAAAACAGCCTCTTTGGCCCAAGAAAACGACATTTTTTACATCTTCCGTGTTTAGTTCACAATTCATACCAGTCATGATTATCGATAATCGTTTTTTTTTTCGAACACTCTTTTGTCGAGTAGGTAGCTCTACTAGCTATAAGTATATCGTTAGAATGGTCAGTAATCTGTTTATATACCATGTGCAGCTATAGCAGTGAATGCTGACCGCTTACTACTGCATTAATCAACTACTTAAACATATGATCACAATGTAGAGAGCTTTGACTTGTAGATGAAACTGAGAATTCATTTTCACGTAGTTACACAAAAAGAATCTCATTAAATCATTAATTTTTAAAAACGATTTTCTTTAAATTAAAACGTTTTGGAGATGATATTGATCTATTTAACGAGATTTTTTTCAGTTGCTCTGAATTTTGAGTTGACTATTTGAAGTAAAACTTTAGTAATGTTTGCCGGGAAGGAGAACATTAGAATCAGTTGAAGTTCAGAAATCTTTTACTTTCTGTCAGTTATGCAACAATACAACTGTTGTCTTTCACTCTAAAAGAAGACAGTTTTTAGTTTCTACACAAGTAAAATGGATTTTTTTGCACAACCGGTGTACAGTGTAATACGCTTTTGCGAGCCAGGCTTGTTCTTGAAACATTTTAACAACTAGCTGTTTCAATAATAATAATGATAATGATAGTAATACTAATACTAATACTAATACTAATACTAATACTAATACTTATACTTATACTTATACTTATACTTATACTTATACTAATACTTATACTAATACTAATGCTAATGTTAATGCTAATGCTAACCCTAACACTAATACTAATACTAATGCTAATAATAGTAATAATGATAATTATTGTAGTTAGCAAAGAGGCTCAAAGATTGAGAATTATACATGGACACAGAGAGGTATCAAATTTCTCAGCAAGTATTCAAATCAATATCCCATGAGTGAGTGCAGAAAATGAGCGAGATCTTGATTTGAACACGATCAGAGAAATTCTATACCTCCAAGCATCCATGCATTATTATGTTTGTCATATAAGCAAACGTGAGATATTAACATAAAGCAACTATTTTATTGTTCTTCATGGCTGCATGTATTATTTATCACATTCTATGAAAAAAAAACTATCAAAATGTTTTGCAAACCCAATAAAACTAATTAACAGTGTGAAACGGTAACTTACTACTTAAAATTTATGCTTAAAGAAATTGAAAGTTCTGCTCTTAGCTGTTACTTGTCTTACTGTCCGAAACATGAAACAGGCAAAACTGCATAAAATTATTGTATTTGCAGACATAAAATTATTGTGTTTCTATTTGTGTTTAGATACCTTATTTTTCAGTGGCAGAAATGCCTTTAAAACACTGTAGTTTATTTAAGAAATAGAAAACATGTACCGTGTAACTATCGAGTTATAGAAACATGAGTGTAAGTTTGGGAGAACAAGAAATGCTGTGGGAACACTCGCCTGCGGCTCGTGTTCCCACAGCTTTATCAAGTTCTCCCAAACTTTCAGGAGTGTTTCTATAACTCGATAGAAACACGAAGAACATGTTTTCTATTTCTTTTAAAAAACACTGCGACGAAAAAAGGGAAAACAACTTTTCAATTTTGATGACCAAAATGTAAATTCTCTTTGGTCGCGTCATCATTACGTCAACAGCTAGTGCCAGTTCTGTGTTTCTATCGAGTTTTAGTATAAATGTACTTGCGTTCTATCACAAGTGCTGCGCTCTGATTGGCTATGCTACCCACTATCTATTCTGTGACAGGTAGTGAGTAGTGTAATGGCGACCGCTTCTTCACGTTTTCGAAGTGTCCGTGAAGAAGATTTAGACAGTTTGCTGGTCGAGGCTGTTCCAGAAAAGACAAAGTTTTGAATGACTAGTAGATTTAGTGTGATAGTTGACTCGGGCTGCGCCCTCGTCAACTATCACGCAATAGAAATCTCGAGCTCATAATCTAATTGTTTAATAGAAACATGAATTCTAACCAATCAGTACGCGTATTTTCTTAGGTCTGTTTTCTAAATAATAATATTATTTATGTTTAGCCGTTTTCAAAGTAACGGACCATTAACATGTATTTATTATAAATATCTGTTACTGAACCCAATGAGACATGTTTGGTGGACACTATACATGTAGTTAAACAACATAAAAGTTGAGTAATACAGAAACCTCTGACCTGTGGAATTGGCCTGCATTTTCACGTCACTGCCACACCCACTTTTGTTGAACATTTGCTTGACATTGTTTTTCCCGCTCTCCGACAAGTGGTTCCATACTTTTTTACCGTGTCATATTGAACCCAGTTTTCTTAGGCAATCACAGAAAATCTTCCCGTAATTAGACCTGTCATGAATTCTCCCCCACTTTCCATAATGTCTTGTACAATGTTCCGCTTCAAGTCTATGCCAAGTGATTACCGTGGTCAAACAGCTGCGCTCAGCTTTTTAATGGTGTTGAACACTGAAGACATTTCAAAGCCAAAGTGGGCAGGGTAGTGAGGTGAAAATTTGGATCCATTCCACAGGTCAGTTGTCTCTGAAATATAAAGTCTGGAAAGATTGTTTACATCAGCATTTTAGCTGTACATTCATGATATGCCAGGACTAAGGTGAATTCCCAGGACTTGCTCATGGATAAATTGTAAAATGCCATCACGATTGTACTTTCAGAATAAGTTTGGAGGTGATGACTTTAAACCCAAGGTGCGAATCGGTGGAGACAGCACAGGGTGTGGCAGTGACCGTCACAGGTGTTGCACAAGTAAAGGTGATGACAGAGCCAGAGCTTCTGAAGACAGCATGTGAACAGTTTCTTGGGAAAGACATTCGCCAGATTGAGAGCGTCATTCTGCAAACATTGGAAGGGCATCTCCGTGCCATCCTTGGAACTTTATCTGTGGAAGATATCTATAGGGGTACAGTAAGAATAAATCAATCTGTGGAAGAGCTCTATAGGGGTACAGTAAAAATAAATCAACCCGTGGAAGAGATCTATATGAGTACAGTAAGAGTAAATCAATCTGTGGAAGAGATTTATAGGGGTACAGTAAGAGTAAATCAACCTGTGGAAGAGATCTATATGAGTACAGTAAGAGTAAATCAATCTGTGGAAGAGATCTATATGAGTACAGTAAGAGTAAATCAATCTGTGGAAGAGATCTATAGGGGTACAGTAAGAACAAATCAACCTGTGGAAGAGATCTATATGAGTACAGTAAGAGTAAATCAATCTGTGGAAGAGATCTATAGGGGTACAGTAAGAATGAATCAATCTGTAGAAGAGATCTATAGGGTTACAGTAAGAATAAATCGATCTGTAGAAGAGATCTATAGGGTTACAGTAAGAATAAATCGATCTGTAGAAGAGATCTATAGGGGTACAGCAAGAATAAATCAATCTGTGGAAGAGATCTATATGAGTACAGTAAGAGTAAATCAATCTGTGGAAGAGATTTATAGGGGTACAGTAAGAATAAATCAACCTGTGGAAGATATCTATAGGGGTACAGTAAGAATAAATCAACCTGTAGAAGAGATCCATAGGTGTTACAGTAAGAATAAATCGATCTGTGGAAAAGATCTATAGGGGTACAGTAAAAATAAATCAGTCTGTGGAAGAGATCTGTAGGGGTACAGTAAGAATAAATCAACCCGTGGAAGAGATCTATATGAGTACAGTAAGAGTAAATCAATCTGTGGAAGAGATTTATAGGGGTACAGTGAGAATGAATCAATCTGTGGAAGAGATCTATAGGGGTACAGTAAGAATAAATCAACCCGTGGAAGAGATCTATATGAGTACAGTAAGAGTAAATCAATCTGTGGAAGAGATTTATAGGGGTACAGTGAGAATGAATCAATCTATGGAAGAGATCTATAGGGGTACAGTAAGAATAAATCAATTACATCTACATTTGCTAATTAGATTTCAGCTGGCAATCCTATTGGTGCTTAAAGCAGATACGAGTATGCCAGGAGATCATCATGATTCATCTTTATTGATTTATTTAAGATCGTGAAGCATTTGCAGCCTTGGTGCGGGAAGTAGCCTCACCTGATGTTGGGAGGATGGGTATTGAAGTTCTGAGCTTCACAATAAAAGACATTGAAGATAAAGTGGACTACTTGGACTCTCTCGGGAAGACACAAACAGCAAAAGTAAAGAGAGATGCAGACATTGGAGTTGCAGAATCCAACAGGGATGCAGGAATTAGGGTATGGGATTTGGTAGAATAAGGAATTTTAAACTTGATAAAACAGCACTTGGAAATGTTCTTCACACACTCCCTATATGCCATTAGTAGAAAGTAACTTGCATATTATCATGAATCCTACAATCTGAGTGGTTAACATACTATTTACATGTATTGTGATGGATATTGAATAGCGAAAATACTTGTGCATGGAAGGAGACAATGTTGACTGTACTGTTGGCGATCCATCTTATAGAATGATATCCCAGTTTATTGAAAATCATTAAATATTGGTATAGAATTGTCTGTAGTGTTTTTAGCCAATTGTGACCTTCCATGGCAAAATGTACACTAATGCTTAGCCGTTTAACAGCTAATAACTAACAGATACTTGATGGTAGAGCATAATATGTTAATTTGCCCAGCTACTATGATAGGGGCCTGGGTACTACTCTGTCATCCCACGTTGCTCTCATTTAGTTTCCTTGTCATTCAGTAACAAGAATTAGTGTTATTAAAGGCGTTAAATTGTGAAATGGATGAACTCCTATCTATGACAAGGAAACTAAACGAGAGCATTGTGGGATGACAGAGTAGTACCCAGGCCTCTATCGTAGTAGCTGGGCGACTTAACATATTATGCTCTAAACGGATACTTAACAATTAGACCCGTAGCCCTTGAGGGCGAAGGGTCTAATTGTTTTAGTATCACCCAACTAGTTGGACAGAAAAAGCAATAATAAAGTTAGCAAATGCAAGTTGAAGAAAGATTTATTTGGGAATAAAACAAAAGAAAGCGCCACGAATTTCGCTACCCGATAATAGTCCTGTAGTAGCGTAGCCAATCAGATTGCGGCATTTGCATTAGTCCACTAGTTGGGTGATACTAATAATGTCTGGTCCTAACAGTCTAATGATTTGTTCTAACAGTTTGTCCTAACGGTTTGTCCTAACAGTCTAACGGTTTGTCCTAATGGTCTAATGTTTTGTGCTAACACTCCAACCTTTTATCGTAACCCTCTAAAACTAGTCCAATAAACACTGAAAAAGTTGATTGTGAGGCTCATGAACTACGGTTGCTGACAATCAACCTCAGGTGCAATTTTTGGCATTTGTATCATTGTGAACTGGCCAGAGGAAATGCCTGCATGTCTTAGCAAATTTCTTGCTTTCAGGAATATTAGGCATGATTTAAGGGCCTGCTTGAAACATTCGCTCTTGGTTTCCATTTCATCAGAAAGGAATACTTTGTTACATGATGTGTGATTCCAAAACAGCGTTAATGCAAGCAAGGTGAATTTTGGGCTGTTTTAGTGCCAACCTCAACAAGGTAGTATCCTTGGCTCACAATGAACAGAATAAAAAATTTCTCAGGTCTTTGTAAATTCAAATATAAAACATTAAGGCTGTTAGCATACATGTGCATTCCTTGAAGTGACTCTAAATACGTTCACACATGAATATATTATACTTTTCCTGTGCTTACAGGTTTTGTGTGGGACTGGCACAAGCGAGAACTAGTTGTAACAATTGTCTCTCTTCACAAGTTCTTTATCCACAAAATTCATAATTACAGAAACCTCTCCATACAATTACAAAACTACTAATGTACAAGACTAGCTTAACGCTATAACGGATGAGGCTAATGCTCTAACGGTTAAAGCTAACACTTAAGCAGATAATGCTAGTTCTTAACACTTTCATGCAACCTAATGGATGACTAATGTATGTGCAACCCTTCAGTCAATTTTACGGTCAAACGTAAATGGAAGGTCACAATTTCTACTAAATAATTATTAGACCAGTGATCCTCATTTTCTATGAGTTACTGTAAATAGCCAACTTGGTGCTTTGCACGTCTTTGACCATTGATTTGAACTTGTAGTATGGAGCGTAATATTGGTACCAGTAAATATCATTTACAGGAATAAACCCTGTGATATGTCCTTGATTGATTCTAATCAGATGGAACAATCGTCTTAATAGGCTTGTCTAACTGGCATTATCACTAAAGCCTCACTTAAATGCGTAATTTTTTGCACTCAAATAAAGTTAGATTGAAGTGACAAACCCCACAGATCAAAGATACAGTGTACTACTGGTAACTGAACCATACTTATTGGAATGCTTGTTTTAAAGTCCTTAAAAAGGACCTTAAAGTAATGAGAAATCATAAAGAAGAAAGTTTTTTCATGTTTGTCAAGTATATTTGTTCTAAATCTGCAGGAAGCAGAGTGTGACAAACAAAAGATGGATGTAGCATACCAAGCACAAACAAACATTGCTGATTCATCCAGAGAATACCAAATGCAAAAAGCTGCATTTGACCAGGAAGTGAATGCTAGGAAGGCAGAAGCAGAGCTGTCCTATGAGTTACAGGTGAGACTGTCATGTATTTTGCTGGTTTGAGATAATGTAACTCAAAAAGTCACAATTCACTGGTTGATCTGATTTTCCACCTATCTGCAATGTGCACTTTTCCTTGAATACATTAAGTTATATTAATTAATCCAGGTGCCTGTGATAAAGCCTCATTTGACTTTTGATTAGCTTCTATATTCCCAGATTTTTTTATTATGTGCTTGTGAATTCTAGAGAGGTGACAATGCCCAGAAAGGAAATCCTGTCGGCTTAAAGCACTCATTTTACAAACCTGTTCTTTTAACATTTTTCTTAACAACAAGAACTATGGCTTTCTGGTGGATTTACATGTAACATCTTTTCTCCCATTAATAAATTTTTCCCAGAGTGTAGTACCGTTACCAACACTTGAAATTTGTTGTCCATTTGATTATGTAGGCTGCCAAAGAGAAGCAAAAGATCAGAGCTGAGGAAATCCAGATTGATGTAGTGGAAAGAAAGAAGCAGATTGAGGTGGAGGAAAAAGAGGTTATTAGGAAGGATAAGGAGCTTATTGCAACAGTTAGGAGACCTGCTGAGGCTGAAAGTTACAGGGTGGAGACCATTGCAAAGGGCAAGAGGTTGGTCTCTTTCCTTCTTACTACCATGTGAAAGTATTATGTTATTTGTTTTTGGAGGTCACATGTAGCCACCCACAGTACATGTTGCTAGAAGTGTTGAGAAAATGTGTGCCATGTTCTGTACATGTAACACTTTCTTTGCCTGTCACTTGCCACTACAAATCATATCTTTCCTCCTTCTGGCCCTGTATCTGCATCAGGTGATCAATAGGAAATATATGCTGCGGTTGTGAGTTCAATTCCACCTGAGGTCAAAAACATTTTTCTTTTTCTTGTGTGGTTCTTCAATATTCAATATATTCTAAAAGCAGTCTCCAGTAAAAGTTTTTTTGTTGTTATTTTGTCTCATGTTTGATTGTTTGGTGATTTATGTAACAAGTTCTAACAATTCGATCAACAATATGATCGGTTCGCTGTCTGCCATGTTGAATGGACAGAAGAGAAAGACTGGTGACAAATCTGCCTCAATTATAAATACAGGAAAATGAGTTGAAAGTTCCATTTTTAGCCCTAAACTGTGGGATCTTTAGCACTTAACTGTTGCCTCCAGAATGCAGGAAATCGCAGACTCCCCTAGAGGACAGGCCCAGACCCCTCTGAAAGTCAGAGCTGCCTATTTACTGTATGTCCTTATATACACCTACTTACGAAATAAATGAAATCCCTGAGAATCTGATCTACTATTTACATCACAGTACTTTGGTTCACACTTTACTGTTCTCAAGCATAGATACAAAATCTAGGTTTGTAGTACTAATTACAAAGTATAATACACAAATGACTGAATTAATTCATTTATTTGATAGGTATTGGTATTGAAATACAAAATATCTGCTCTGAAGTTGTCTCAAAGTCTTGCTTGAAATTGCAACCCACAGACCATTTCCTGTTTCATAAGTGAAGGTTTATTTCTGTACTATGATATTTATGTATTTTTTGCTTTCAGCATTCAGACCATTTTGCAGGCTCAAGCAGAGGGAGAAAAGATAAAGGTGAGGTTTTCAAGAAATATTCATTTTAGTCCCTACAAAGTTCCCATCCTCTAAGCTTGCACAACAGTGCAACTGTTTTCCTATCAATAAGTTGCTTTCACTCCCAAGATCAAAGTATCAGTTCTCATTAGAGAGTCTCATGGGTTTTCATCTTTTGGTTTTGTGTCAGTTTAAGTCAAGGCTTCGTGTTTAATATTTTTTTTCTCCTCATCTGTTTATTAAACTCATCACTCATGAGACCCTGCATTGCAGATGACTGGTTCTTCAGAAGCTGCTGCCATTGAAGCAATTGGAAAGGCTGAAGCTGAGCGCATGAGACAGAAAGCTGCAGCCTATAAAATGTATGGTGATGCTGCAATGACTGCCTTGGTCCTGGAAGCATTGCCCAAGGTAAAAAAGGCTTAGTTAAACTTGCTTTAAACGACTGATTGCTGTAAAGCTTAAAAGTGCCCACAAGGGAGCATCGATCAAGTGATCATCAGCATATTTACATAATTTTCAGCAAAAAGTTAGCATCACACTACCGTATTTATGCGTGTATAACACGCACCTGTGTATAATATGCACCTTAAATTTTGAGCATACTTTTCCAAAAAAATTGATTAAATAAGAAAAACGTTTACAGAAAAAAATAAAGGTTAAATCTCCGAAAAGTTAGTTATTGAAGTGTCTAGAATTCAAAGTTTGCTTAATCTTTATTACAATACCAAAATAAGTTACTTCTTCAAGAGAGTTTTTTGTACCATACAAAAACCTACCATATTTACCCAATTATAAGTTGACCCCCAATTTTGGAGGCCTAAGACTAGATTTTCCTAATTTCTAGGTACAAAATTTTTGGAAAACTTATCATGTACTTCTTAGAATTTTGTTTCAGCTACTATGGATATATGATAAGTTTAATAATTATCGCACATATGCAAGCATTTTACCTGGTTTAGCAACACGTGTGTGTGTGCAGTCATTTTAACCATAATTTTTGTAAAATGCTGACAAAATCAAACATGATGATTTTAAGCAAACCTTAAGAAGTGGCTTTATAAGACAGGCAAAAAACCAAAGAAAGTCAGGAATCTTTAAGAACAAGTTGATAAACAAACATGCTTGCTGCCAAGTTAAACTGCCAGGTTACCAAGCAGAGAAGTTTGAAGCACAAAAGATGTTTTCTCTGAGCAGATTTGCAGCTTTGTTTACAGGAGAACAATAGGATTTGTGTACATGTATCATACGCATAGCAATTTTGATTGTGAATTTTGCGAAAAAAAAGTGCGTATTATACATGCATAAATATGGTATACATCAAAACAAACAGTACCATAGTACAAAAATTGGAACTTTAGTATATAGTACGACAGTGTATGATTATTTTATTGAATCTGGTAGCAATCGTAGCTTTAAGGAGTAGAACTCCAAGTCAGCTACCTTGTCATTTTGAGTAATCTGGCTTATCATCTCGGGATGTTCAACATTATAACCCATGGATTATTTTCATGCAATCTTATTGTCTATTTTGGGTCACGTGGTGTCAAATAGCTGGACAGTTATCTGGCGATATACCCTAGCTGCGTTGATATTTGTCATGCAATTGTTCAGTCACAAGAAAACAACAGAGTCTGTCTCTTTCAATTTTTTTGCAACAAACTCTTTTTGTAGAACCTAATGACACTGTAATTAAGTAGCTAGCCACAATCAGAGCTCCAGATAGAACAGAAAATCAACAAAATTAGCTGCTGGTGTTTTTAGCCTGTTTTGAGCAATCAAATTCTTGAAAATGTTCCCAATGAAATGCACAAAAACGGCTGGTTTTGCACAAAGCTGCACTTTCCACTGTCTTTAAAGCTGTCGGTTGAGAAACCTTTCCAAGCCAATAACGATAAACTATGCAAGCGTTAAATCTCTCAAGTCGTACAGTGCACCACCAACTGTAGAACAACTATTCAAGTCATCCGTGATGATTGGTTGATTTCTAGCTCAACAGAATTCAGTTCAGTCAGTTCAGCCTGTTCTTGCAACTGGAACTAAAGTTCTTCCGCCTTTTTTTTTCTTCAACCTCCTCAGCACCTGCCATTCCAAAAAACAACAACAAAGCCAAGTTTGCAAACATTCCACTTTTAACATAAATCCTTCAACTACATCAGATTTTCCAAATTCTCTGTTTCATGGGTTCAATTTCTTTCACAGTGTTGGATTTTCTTTTCTAATTCACTTGAAATGTTTGGCTTTGACTTGTTTTTGAACAATGCAGTCGGTAAAATAAACCAAAAGTGTCATGTTTTTTAAATATTCATGCCACAGGCATTATCCTCCAATATACCAGCTGCTGGAAATGGTCTATTTACTAACTATCCACTTCCAGCAAGGTGTCTTTATTTAATAGTGCCAGGGATTCTGGGATATCCTTGTGCAAGTGAGTTTTGGTCAAAGAAAAATAATGGTGGTCATCAATTCTTGCTTTGCAGCTGTTTCCAAGAGATTTGAGTGAGGTTGTTATACTGGTACTAAAACAAAAAATTATTCTTCTCTTCAATCGCAGTGAATAGTGGCTTTAGCAATATTTACCTTGCTTTCAGATAATAATGTTAACTGTTGGCTTCTTTTCTGCTGCAGGTTGCTGCTGAGGTATCAGCGCCTCTTGCCAAGACTGATCAGATTGTGATACTTGGCGACAATGGCTCAAGTGTGACCACTGAAGTATCAAAACTTGTTAGTCAGCTGCCCCCTGCAGTTCAGGCTCTCACAGGAGTTGATTTGAGTGGGGTAAGCCTTGATCTAGGATAATGCACTACAGGAATGGTGGTGCTAGGGTTCCTGAGTGGGTTTGATGATTATTGGGCTCAGTAAATAAGAGTAGTGTAGGACAGTCTGCATGGTGGGAAGTGGCAATACATTATTTGAAAATGGTAGGGAAATTGGAAAGCACTAGCAATAATTTTACTTTTGCAAATATTGTAATTGCTCATATTATTATTATTATCATCATCATCATCATCATCATCATCATCATATCAAACAATCATTGGCCTTTTGGCAACCCAGCATCAATCTTGCAAATAACCACTTTTAATTTGAAGACACTTTCCTCAAGTTTGACTGAGATCTTAAGCAGTAGAGCCTTGTCAAAGGCAATATTCATTGCACCCAGATTCAGACTTTACAAGAATGTGTTTTCAACAATGTCTAAGTGAATAGAGTGTGGCTCTTTAAAAGGAGTGTTATTAGAAAAATTGAATATTGTTTAAGCGTGAAGTCAAGATGGCTGCATATTAACCAAGTTCTTTTTGCATATATGTATCTTTTGACCAAGACATAATTGAGGTTATTAGAAGTGCCAAGGCATCATGACTGGACAAGCTTAGTCTATAGAGTATTTATGATGTGGCCATTTTGTTTCGTTTCATAGAACGTAGCAGGCAATCCCAAGCAGGTAAGATAGAACCAACTTACCCACATGGGAAGTCAACCAGAACTCATGATTTGCAGAACCAGCCATGTAATAATGAAGGTTCTTTCATGATCTTAGTTGTTACTTATACCTCCCATTTCTTTTCTTTCAGGTATTGAGCAAAGTACCAGGGGCTAGAGTTTAGAACCTTTGAGTTCTGTGGTTTTTTATCACTTGGATTGAATTCAGTGTTTTCTTGTAATAAGATCAAAAATTTAAATAATTATGTAATGTATTCATCACCAGAATAATCCTAGTTACATTGTAACTGTATCTTCTTTGTCCGTGTCACTTTTCCATGCACAACAATGTATCTTAGAATGCCTCATATAGCATGTAAGAGAAAATTTTGAATATGTGTTTGCTAAGATAATGCAAAATATAATGTATATATACTGGCTTAGTTTTAGTGTCATTCAAAACAGACAGTATTAGGCTCTTAAGGCTGTTAGAGTTAGAGACAAATCTTTGGAAAAGCAAATACTTTGCTTCAGGAGAAGTTTGTTGTTAGTAATATTATCTTATTCTGCTGCAAGTTTTTACAGATGTTTTGCCCTTTTAGTCCCAATAGTATCAGCCTACAATTTCTTCTAATGAATACAGGTACTGGTATTACCGGTAACTGGAATATGAGGTCGTGGTGTTGATTTTCTAACACGCTCTCCTAGTAAGGCTTACTGGTGCTGAATGAGCAGTATGAAAGACACTAAAGTAGAATGTGTATCCTGACAGTGGGTGTGAAAAGAAGTACCGGTAACTGCTGATATTCTGGATCATTTTCTGTTCTTGGTGTTGTAACTCATGCACATTAAGATGGATAATACATTATTCATGAAGCTCATAAG
This sequence comes from Ricordea florida, assembly GCA_949710005.1. Classification (NCBI taxonomy): domain Eukaryota; kingdom Metazoa; phylum Cnidaria; class Anthozoa; order Corallimorpharia; family Ricordeidae; genus Ricordea; species Ricordea florida. Next base: position 32,871,483 of record OX453277.1, read on the forward strand.
ACTACAGGCAGCCCAAGCTCACAATTATTTGAATGGGTTTTTTTTGGAAAGTCCAACCGTTTTGTTATTAAGTCAAAGGAAATTTAATGTCTTTCATTAAAATCTTTGTTCCTATTTGGTTTTCATAAAAAACTGAAGTAGCACCAACCTGTTGGACATGCTGTCCAAGGGCCCTAGAATCAGACCTGTGGGCCAAGTAAGTTGATTTTATGGAAAACAATTACATTTCCATCAGCTTAGAAACAAAACATTTGTAATTTCATACAAACCCATCGGCCCATTTTGCCCCTTTGAGTAGAAAATCGGATCTTGGTATTTGCTTCATCTTGCCTGCTTGCAGAACCAGACATGTAGTAAAGGAACTTAATAGTCATGGATGTCAAATTTCCTTGGAAAAAGCACTTTGTACCCATATTTGTTGAAAACTTGTGATAAATATGAAACTCATAGGTTGTTGTAAAGCTGCAATTAGGAATTGCAGTCATTCACATTTAATGGAGGGTTTTGTGGAGAACTCCCACTTGTTATTAGCGTTAGTTTTCTGCAGCATGCATTATCACATAAGGATGGGCAAAACGTGTCATTTGTATTAAAGGAGCAGGAATTTTCCCGAGACGTTTTGCTTATAATTCAGAAATAAATTCAATTTGTGACTTGTTCATCTGTTCAGGATACCATGCATTATGTAAAACATGTCAAGTAGTGACAGAAGTGCATACTGCAACCCATTGCAATATTTTATTATTAGAACTTGACAGTCCTAAGAAAACACGCGCGCTGATTGGTTAGAATTCGTGTTTCTATAACTCGATAGAAACACAGAACCAGCACGAACTGTTGACGTAATGATGACGTGCCAAAGAGAATTTACATTTTGGTCATCAAAGCTAAAATGTTGTTTTCCTTTTTTTCGTCGTGGTGTTTTCTAAAAGAAATAGGAAACATGTACCGTGTTTCTATTGAGTTATAGAAACACTCGTGAAAGTTTGGGAGAACTCGAAAAAGCTGTGGAAACACTCCCCTGTGGCTCATGTTCCCACAGCATTTCTCGTTCTCCCAAACTTTCACTCGTGTTTCTATTAAACAATTAGATTATGAGCTCGAGATTTCTATCGCGCGATAGTTGACGAGGGCGCAGCCCGAGTCAACTATCACGCATAGAAATCGAGAGCGAATAATCTAATTGTTTTAGTATAAATCTACTAGTCGTTCAAAACTTTGTCTTTTCTGGAACAGCCTCGACCAGTAAACTGTCTAAATCTTCTTCACGGACACTTCGAAAACGCGAAGAAGTGGCCGCCATTACGCTACTCACTATCTATCACAGAATAGATAGTGGGTAGCGTAGCCAATCAGAGCGCGGCATTTGTGATAGAATGCTAGTAGATTTATACTAAAACTCGATAGAAACACAGTACATGTTTTCTATTTCTTAATTAGTGACACTTTGGAAGGTTGACATGAAGGGAAAAATGACTGGTTGAATGGTGTTTGTTTATGAGGGTTTGCAGCTCTTCTTGTGAACTTGTGACGGTAATAGCGGAACTAAACATAGTACTCAGATTGCCTGAAAAACTTATTTTTGCACACTGTCACAAGGAGGCATAAATCCCAATTCTAGCTCTCCAAGTACATCTGTTACGGATGCCTTGAGGGGTGTTTAAAGGAGTTGTAATCATGTGTTTTTGCATATTTCAAAATAAACTTGACTTAAACTAGGTATGTGTCATCTTTTCCATGTTGTTCTTAAGCCAATATCAATATTCATTTTCTCCTACCTGTTCTCATTAATTTGTTATGGTACTGGTGAGGAGAATTTGGTTGATGAATAGTGAATATTGTAGTGAGAAATTGGATGCTGGTCACTGCTGGGACTTAAAAGGGTTAATAATTTATTGCATTGCCTTCGACAGCTCACATAAATAGCTGGGTTTGCTCAGCTGGTATAGCAGTGTTGCAGTTCGAATTCCATTCAAGCTATAGCCTCTTGAGTTCAAAATGTAATTACTCAAAGTTGCTTAACTAATGAGAGGATCAAGTGATGCTAGTGTTTCTTGAAGTATCTGAAGTATAAATAAACTAAAACTGAAATTACTGTGTACAGTTATCTATCAGGATTTGTTTTATAAATGACAGTATCCCTTCAATATTAACTCATACCAAACCATACTCTACCATACAAATGCTCCCTTTTAATTTCCACCCCAATGCATTTCATGCAGCTCTTGTTTACAGAGAATATGTTAAAGTAAAGAAACTATTTATCGCTCATGGGGCTGTGCAATCTAACTATGAATGTAAACTTTGCCAAGAATCTCAACTGGTGGAAAGCGGAGCAGTTGGCAGAAGCAAGTATCTGAAACTCTAGATTACAGTATTACATGTCCATGTAGTGGTCATGAATTGAACCCAGATTACAAGTCCAGCACCCTAACCACTCAGCCACGCTGCCTCACTATAGTTTATTATTGATAATCACTTCCCTATGTTTGTATTGCCTGTCTTCTACTGTGCATTGATTTTAGGACACATTACATGTTGATAATAACTGGGGCTTTAATGGGTTCAACAGCACAGCACAGAATCTTAAATGAAGTATTGGATGCTGTTATGATATTTTCAGTACATCACTTCTCTTTGTATAATGCATGCTGCTGCCATGCAAGAACTGACATATGACAAAAAAAATATGTAGATGAAACAGACTCATAACTTAAGAAGTAATATATCAAAAACGAGTGCAAGTGTTTCATCGGGGTTTCCAAACACGAGAAAACTGATGTTTTTGAAATAGCTTCTCAAACATGCATCATGAACCACATTTGTTGTCACATATTTTAACAGTAGTGTGACAAGTCCCTGAAAATTTCTATTGTTTTAGGCGGAACGCACATATATCCGGTTGATCTCAATAGACCCTTTGCAGGATTAGGTCACGTGCTTGGATACCACTTAGCAACGCCATGCTGGGACGCAAGCGTTCCAGCCGCCATTTTGAAAATTATAGCGTGGCGAAGCGACTTTCTGGGTTTGCTGTCAACATACAAGCGATCTATTTATGCTGGAGTTCATGTTCAACGGTTTTTTCAAAACTTTTGTATTTGTTTTGTGAAGTAACTATAAAACGTTTGTGAATTTTGGAGAATACGGAACCACCGTGACTACCTTTTGGATTCATGGCGAGCAACGGAGGTAAGCAACCGTAAAATATATTCGTTGTTGTTTGTGCTTTGTTTTGTCATTTTTGCCTCGAAAAGGATTCGTATGCTCACATTTAAAATTCACCGCAACTCTGAGGAGTTATATCAACAATTATGGAAACTATAGTTACTGAAATGTGTAGCAAGCTTGTGATCGTTCTCATCGAAGTCATTGACTAATTTTACGCATTTTGCAGTCATCTCCCTGAATAGTTTTGGTTGTTTTCCTATTTTGACTCGCAGTTGAAGGTAGTCCGAGTTGCCAAGAGCCCAAGAAAAAAGCAAAGGGTGGGAACTATCATTGCTGTGTCCCGCAGTGTACCGGAGACAGCCGCTATGACTGCTCGCTGTCATTTCACCGAATGCCCAATGAAGAGCAAATTCGAAAGCAATGGATCGCTAAAATCAGAAGGGATGTTGGTCCATATTTCAAGGTTAGTGGTTTTTTTTGGAAGAATATAATTCCACTGATTGATTTCCTATTTGTCTTTCATTCTTTTTATCTACATGGATACAATGTTTTAACACCTACTCTGTTATAAACAAGATAACTTCCAAGACAAGGGTTTGCAGTAAACATTTCAAGGACGAGGACTTCAATGCTCCCGATAATGCAGACAGGCGTCTACTCAAAAAAGGAACTGTCCCCACCGTTTTTAGCTGGGCAACGGCTTCAAACAGCAGGCGCAAGATAATCAGACATGTTGAAAGGTGTGTAAGAAAATCAACAATTATTTATGTGGGGCAAGCTATACCAAATCAATGATCAAATCATCATAGCCCTGTACTTTACCAATTGTTGTCATTCCTATTTTGCTGGTATTTTTATTTTTGGATGCACCTGATCTGACCCAACAATACTTTGAGTTTTTTTACCTTTTTCGTGACAGTGCCTGTCAAACAGATGAGAGTGATAACAGTGATGATGCTCCAAGTGCAACTGAAGAATTCACTGATTCCCAAGCAATGATAGAAGAGCTTGAGAAGACAAAAGCGCTACTTCATGCTACACAAGCTGAGCTGGAGGATCTTAAAAGAGAATCACAGACAGCCTCTAAAGAAGCTAATACTGCTCTTGCCCACCTACAAGAAGAGTTTCGAAGACAAAAGGAAGAAGCTGCATCTGAACTTAAGATTTACAAGTTTGGCATTGAGAGATTCTCAACAGATGATGATGCAATCAAGTTTTACACAGGGTTCTGTTCATATAAGCATTTCTTACTTTTCTATAATTTGATAAGACCTACAGCATAGAAAATTACATATTGTTATGCAACTGGTGTCCTAGAAAACCGCCCACATGTCCGAGCTATGCAACTGATAGATGAATTATTTATGTTCCTTGTTAGGATTAAACTAGGGCTTTTTCAGCAAGATCTTGCACACCGTTTCAATTTACATATCTCATCTGTTAGCAGAAAAATTACTACTTGGGCTAATTATTTATATTTTTTCTTGGGTTCTCAACCTATTTGGCCTTCCAGGGCTGATGTTTGTGCCAAGATGCCAGGAGAATTTAAGAAGCTCTATCCAACTACACGTGTTATCCTTGATTGCACAGAATTTTTTGTTGAGACACCATCATCTCTTCTGTTGCAGTCTCAACTGTACTCTTCCTACAAGAGTAACACCACTCTCAAGGGCTTAATAGGCATTTCACCACATGGTGCCATCACTTTTGTTTCTTCTTTGTATACAGGGGCAATTTCAGATAAAGAAATTACAAGATGTTCAGGTATACTTGATTTACTTGAGGCTGGGGATTCTGTGATGGCAGATAAGGGTTTTGATATTGAAGATCTTCTTAGGGAAAAGGAAGTAGACCTTAACATTCCTCCTTTTTTGGAGAGTAGAACCCAGTTTTCAGCAGCTGAGGTTCAGAAGACAAAAATGATTGCAAAAGTCAGGATTCATGTTGAGAGGGCCATTAAGAGGATAAAAGAATTTCACATTTTCGATTCTGATGTTCCCTTGTCTATGTTAGGCTCAATTAATCAGGTATATACAGTGGCATGCTTATTAACAAATTTTCAAGGGCCCCTAGTTTTAAATGGAGACAACTTTTAAATGGAGGTACAGTTATATAATGAGGTTGTTCACTAGTAGGTTTAATAAAGTTTTTGACATGCTTTTTCTTGTGCTGTATTTTTCCTTATTACATATTACATTGATCCTAGGAAATAGTTGAAAAAGAACATGTCCACCTTATCTTTGCTGTCTTGGAAAAAAATTTTATCAAAGAAGATTCGTTGGCAAAAATACTTAGTGTCATTCATATAACAAAAAAAGTCACACCATTCTAACCCTGTCAGTGCCAACTGGCACTGCACCTGTAAATAGTATTCATGATTTCTTTTCAGTGTTATCTCATCGGACACTGGGTCAATTGCAAGATATCTGACATTTTTGAAATCTGTCTCCCCCTCTTGTACAACTTTGATTTCGCACAAACCAAATGGGTTACGCCCTTCATTTGCTGCTTTGATGTCATAGACCTTGCGGTCAGGACTACATCCCAACCATGGGCACTTTGGATTAATGACTAATCCACATGGGAATACATTGACCATCCCAGCTTTAGCGACATTAGCATACACTGTAGCTGCATGTGGCTCCATTTCAATTCCTCTCTTCATAGCTGCTGTAACAACACGACGTGAAGGATTTATTTGCCTCACCAGGTTTTCAAAATTTGTTACACGTTTTGCACAAGAACCAAACTTGCTGGCAGTAATTCGCTTTGAACGAAGAAGCTGCCAAAGATTACTTGCACCCTGTGTCACTGTCCTCGCTTCCAAGTCAATTGCAACTTCTCGAGTAACAGCTAAAGCATCAAGTGCAGCGGCTCTCTCCTGAGTTAAACAAACTTGAACATTGTTCGTTATTCGTTCTCCAGCACCCTCCAATGGTAACTTTGGGAAATCACAGGCAAGGAAGTCATTTATGACGTATTCTTGTGAGAGCTTTTGCAGGTATGACAGAGGATTACCTTTAGGAGCATTGCCAAATTTTGTTGGCTGTAATATTAAATTAGGTCTTTGCTCTGCTGTGGGTGCAATATCAGCTATCAAGGGCAATGGGTCCAAGCCAGTAAAATCACTCTTGCAAAGGATTCCATAAAAAGAAGATGGTGAGTACAAAGTACTTTTGATGAACTTGTTGTAGTTGGCACCCATTTTTGGCTTTTTTACCAGTACCGACTGAATCTCTTTTGTTCCAATGCGTTTTTCTCTTGGTACACTCCAGCGCTGTGGCATACTGGTGCAAGTTAGATCATCTGGTAGAGATGTAAGTCCAAACATTTTACAATGAGCCATATAGAAAAGCAGGCCTATTACATGATGGCAATAGCCACTTGCACCTGCAACACAGGAACATTTTCCAGTGATGCCCTTGTCCTCCAACTTTACAAATATTTCCAAAAGATGCGGGGGCTCACTTTTTCTCATGGATCGGAAACATTTACCGGAAACTTTCACTTTATCTGGCAGGTAAGTCACTGAAAGACATGAAAGATTGTTCATCAAAGGGTACGAAATACTGTGTGGCATATAGATGCACAACAATCACATTTCAAAGTAAATAGTTACTGGATAATTATTATTATATCCATTTCGTAGGACATAAAATAAATGTGAAAATAAAACACGCACTCACGTGACGAAATATTGCTCACCTTGAATATTGTGGAGATATCCAGGTTCAGCAAAGAATTTGTAGGCTTTGCTTGTGCTTGTGCAACCAGAAGAGATTTTCGCGTAGCTCTCTACTTCGGCAAACGTCAGGGTAGGAAAGAGGTGGATATCTTGCGTCGGATTACCGGTAGAACTTCGTTCTTTATACAACAAAAAATATTAGAAACAACGCGGTTTTTCTGAGTACTCTATGGTAACAACAAACCAGTTGTCACAGAAGACAACCACTCTTCGCGAGTAAACTAAATGAAAATCTGTCAGAGGTACCGTATCTTATATTGAGCGAATGAAAGTTCAAATCTTTTCCGAGGCAAAACAAAGGACTAACAACGAATATTTCAGTTACGGTTGCTTACCTTCGTTGCTCGCCATGAGGCCAAAAGGTCGTCACGATGGAATAGGTTCCATATTCTGTCAAAATATGCGAGTGTTCCTTCCAAAATTCGAACAAGTATAATAGTTATATCATTTACAAAACTAAAAGTTTGAAGATGAACTCTTTTAGATCGCTCGTGTCGCTTAACCACACTATAATTCTAAATATGGCGGCTGGAACGCTTGCGTCCCAGCATGGCGTTGCTAGGTGGTATCCAAGCACGTGACCTAATCCTGCAAATGTTCTGACATTGACAAATGGCTAAAATTGCACGAACACTGCAAAAATTACGTTAGAAATGTTCAATTTTCCATATTTCAGTCGGAAATTGTAAGGATTTTTTTTAAAGTCCACGTAGACTTAGAAAAACAACCTCGTAGAAGAATAAACAAAGCGCAACAGTCCCGAAGGACGTCTATTGTTATCGCTATTGTTTTCTTGAAACAAAGGAGCGTATGCATAATGAAGTAGGGACCTGTGCGGAAATCTTGCCGGAGTCGCTCCTTAGAACAAGAAGGCGGAAAAGTTGCCGGTGACACAGGAAGAAAACAAGTTCTGGGAAATGGAACTTCTAGGTTGTCAGTCAGCTAAGTCATTGCTTAATACAGTATACTTTTATAACGGAAAGTTGTTCGGGCTTCGTGGAAGTGAACATAGAAATATTACAGTAGCAAATTTTGAGCTTGGTAGTAATTTTATTCGTTTTGAAGAAAACGTAGCGAAAACGTTTCACGGTGGCCTTACCGATTTGAAATATGAGCCGCGGGTAGTGAAGCATGTTTGTCATCCTCTGAATGAGAAACACGAATCTTGTTTAGTCGAATTGTATCGAATGTATATTGGTTTAGTACAGTCGATTTCTAGTGAGATTACAGCGTTTTACTTTAAGCCAAATTCCAAAGGTTTGGCTTACCATAATGTCATTAATATTTAAATTAGGATAACCCTGCATCACAAGGGTTTGACGTTTTGTCAAACTCTAGAGTTTGATATTTCATCAAACTATTGTGGAAAGGCCTCTGTCCAGTGTTTCATCGGGGTTTCAAACCACACGCACCTGACCAAATTGGCATATCCTGATTGGCTTGTAAATGCATGAATTATTAATGAGTTTGAGAATGTACCATGAAAGTGTCGCACTGCACTTTATAAAACTAAAGGAAGGCTTCCTTTTTATTGAAAAAATAAAAATATGTACATTTTAACACATGATCAGGCTGCAATGTTCTGTTTGTGACATTTAATGTGTATCTAGACTGCATGTTTTAACTTTAAAATGTCTTTAACAACTTACTTGAGAATTAAATGAAGTCAAGCTGTCTTAACAGTCTTTTCTCACTGTGATAGCCGGAACATTTCAACTTTAAAGTTTTTGATATTTACCAACAAAAATGCAGCTACAATAGGTTGCAACAAACATTTTTTTAATATATGTCTATAAGGGATTTAAAGAAAATAATAGCATTCAGAGGAGACAAAGGCCTAAATTTCTAAGATGTCATTATTTAAATAGTCAGGGGTGGGTGGAAATGTATACATCAAATATTCAGCTAAGAACGACAAGCTTTAAATTCTACAAGGCAAATAAATCAACACGCATCTATGAATATTGTGAAATCTTACCTTCCATAATAAATACAATTTCTTTACAGAATATTATGAACGCATTATTACAATAGCAAAAGAGGATGATCAGAAAGTACTAAATAGCTTTACTAGTCTAAAAATGTACAAATTAAATCTCTTTGGTGAGTGCAATACATCTGTGTATAAAAAGGATTGTACTACAGTGAATATCAATTGAGTACCCTTTAAAGCTTTGGTACTTATCTCAGTCAAACCTTATTGTCTTTCATTAATATGACTTTCAGATTTTCAAAAGTTCATAGACACAAGGAACAAAGCACCAAGCTGACTATTCAACTCAAAGTAAAAAAAGAACAAGTGGTTGTAGTGTACATTTTTTCAGACACCAACTAGCAAACTATCACTTATTCGATGGTGATATTTCATGACTTTATTTTATAAAAGAGGGAAGATTTATTACCGTGTGAAAGTTCATTGATGGTCTTTCATGTGTTAATGTATGATACTGTATGGAGAAGTTACAATTTGAATACTTCTGATAACAACAGGTGCAAGTAACTTACTGTTCTATCGATTTTCAATTAACGTATCATTAAAAGAGTAGTAAATTGATGCCATGGAAACCTGTTTGATCCAGAAAACTCCACAAGCAGCCAGAAAGTGCTGCAGCTACTATCTTGGAATTTGTTGAGAAAACTGCTGTTGTTGAAATGACTGCTGAAGAAATTGTTGCTGTGGAAACTGTTGCTGGGGAAACTGTTGTAGTTGGAACTGCTGCTGAGGGAACTGTTGTTGTTGTTGAAATTGTTGTTGCATCATGAACTGTTGTTGTTGCTGATGTGAAGGTGGTTGCTGCGATCCATTACCAAGGTCAAGTTTGAAACACAAACAGTTGATAGAATCACACTTCGGAAGCTCACAGTTGCAAGCACAGTTGCAATCACCACACTGAAAAAAATCCTTGCAAATCAGTAAAAAGCACTCTATAGGTACCAGTAATATTATTATTTGGCTTATTTCATGAGCAGGCAAAATGAGGTATCCTAAATGACCCGGCATAATTTGTCCTTCCAGTCAAACTGGCAGAAAGTACTGACTTTCATTTGGGCAGACATTTTCGATAAATCTTCAGTTCTGCTTTTCTTTTAGTATACAAATTCTAAATGCAAGTTCCAGTAATGTAACAAATCTTCCATTGACCAAGCTTGCTCAGGACTGTGCTGGGAAAATATCTGCCCTCTGTTTTCTTGCATAAACCTTACAATGATTGTTCCATACTGTCAAGACCTCGGGCCAATATTCTCCAAGTACAGTCCACATTCTTGCTAAATAAGATAATTAACAATTATTTGCCAAAGGCGAAGTGATTATCGGTGAATATTCACCGAGACGAAGTCGAGGTAAATATTCATCGATAATCACTGAGCCTGAGGCGAATAATTGTTTTAGTATAAATACATAGGTGATTATTTCAAAAAAAGAAAAAAAAGCATTGTACAACACGAAAAAATTATATTTCATCAAATGTGCGCGAACGACTGGCAGCCATTTTGTTCGTCGAGGTGATTATCGGCTGATAATCCGAGATAGCGAACCAATCAGAGCGCGCAGTTTTGTATAATCACCTGAGTATTTATACTAAGTATATTTAATGGCAGACAACAATTTGCAAACTCGCACCCCACACTCAGGTCCTTGGCAATCCTGACAAATCTCTCCTCCTGGTTCTGCATTCATACAGCAACAAAATGTGTCATCACACCACTAAAATGCAACAACAAAACAAGAAGGAAATCAAAGTTAAATTAACACTTCTACTTCCAATATCTAAGTCATAATTCTCTTTAGTGAGCGCCAAACATTTCCTTATACAGTACTTGGGAGAATTTGGTGCTAGAGCCATTTATTATCCTTGAGTTGATTATATCTTGTTTGTTTCTACCAAAACTCACTTGCACAATGATTTCCCAGAATCTATGCTGAATAACACAAGATAGTAAGCCAATCAGATTGTTCAAAATGCCAAGGTTGCTGTGTTGAAATATACTAATATACAAATTTCTTAACTTAAAAGCAAGATAAGAATGAATATTTAAAGAATCAATATGTTTGTCTCACAGGCTACCTTTTTTGAAGGGCAAACAGAGTCTAAACAGGACTTTTTGCTTGGAGGAGAACAGTCACATGTCTCTGCTAAGGCCACAAAACAAGCACAGAGACAGCATCTTTCTCCTTCATCACCACCACAACAAGATCCACAGCACTGTTCTGTCACCCAGTCGGGACAAATGCTTATTCCTTGTGACTATTTACGAAAAAAATATATGATAAAAGAAAAATAGTGTGATGTGATTGGTTAATACTTGGGCTTATAATTAGTCCAAACTCATTAATACAATGAATTTTAAATGGTCAGTCTTTACCTTCAGACACTGCCTGACCAATAGTACAATAGCCATAACAGCTATGTAGACACCAACGACAATCATGATAATAGCTGCTGTGGGAAGGCCATCACTACTGTCCTCAGTTGGATCTGGTGTAGGCTGTAATGGCAACATAATATCATGCACTTATCAGTGTTAATCTGGTGGGAGGAGACCGGTGAGCAACTTTAGAATACCCCGCCACTTCATTTACATGTGTCTGTTTCCTTTAAAGAACGAGCCCTATTACAATGGACTCTATTGTTATTCATCAGTATGTTAATGAAGTGGCAGGGTATTCTAAAGTTTAGCCGGAGAGAAGCAACTTTAGACCGGCATATCTATGGTACAGATTTTTGATTGTCACAAAGTCCCTGGGTGAAAACTTTTGAATTTCATGGTGAGCCTGTTTAGACAGCAGACAGACAGCATTGCAAAGACTATAATAATGTTACCAAGACAAACGTATGCGACTTTCTCAAAATGATGGTATGTTGCATCTTTCAATGAAACACATTTGTTCTCTAGTTCTCTAGTAGGGAGTGGGAAATTAGTTCTCTTTTCAACCAATTATGATGTCTCTGTGGTGGGGTATATGAACCCAAAAAATGTTTCGAGTTCAAATCCCTGGCCCCTTATCCAGCCTCTCACCTCCAGACTAAATTAACTTTGAGAGGTGGATTACGTTTAAACATGGAACAGACGAGAAACACAACGTTGACAAATATGACAAATAGTTAGTCTGTACTTAGCTGATAAAGCTGGAGAATTCTCCAAGTTTTCCTCAAGGCGTCCAAAATATTATCTGGGACAGTATCAAGACGGAGCTCGTCTTTCCAACTTTTTAGGTCTTTACGATGTAGGTAGAGTTAACTAGTAAACATCGATTAAAATTAAACTTAAAGTTTAATGGTGAAGTTCAATATAATACTTACACGAGGAGTTGGAACATTTGCCATTGCGCAAAGCGTCTTTTTCGTTCCTTCAAATAATTCAAAGAGTTTAAGAGATCCGTCCACTTATTCATCCAGCAAGTCGGTTACATCTTTGCTTGAGTACATTATCTCGAAGTACGTATAAGTTTGTGCTGCATATGAGTTTAGATGCACTCGCAAAATACAACCGTTTACATTCAGCTGCAGTGATATTTTCCAATAACGTTGCCCTTTTTTCATCTATCACGGTGGGAGACCTTGCAGTTCTTTCTTGTTCGTAAACGGAGTAAACACATAGCTTTCGAGTCGCTATCAAAACAACAAAATTTCCTTGTCCATTCAAGCGATCACGACAGCAACAGACCTCAACAGGCGCGCTCATCCCCAGTCTTCGGCCTTCGCTTCATTTTGCCAACAACGCTGAGGAATGCTTGGGTTCCACTGAAACAGACGGTTCAAGTGGCGTTGACTGAAGAACATCAGTATATCAATCAATCAATACTTTATTTATACACGTAACGCCTAGGAGCTATATAAGCTCGCTCATAATACGTACGTGTGTGAAATTACATTCACAAAGGCCATACCACAACACCGGGAACTACGTCCCCTACTCTTTGCGAACAGCGTGAGGGTTCTTTAACGTCCCACGAAGTTATTACAACCAAGGGTTGTGAGACGAGACCTACGGCTTATCGTCCTTATCCGAGAAGACTAGAAAGTCTAACCGTTTCCAGATGTCATTACAAAGGCAGCACTTTCTCCTCAGTTATTTAAAGACCCTGAGTGATGGTCCGGCCGAGGTTCGAACCCACGACCTCCCGCACGATAGTCCAGTGCTCAACCAACTGAGCTAACCGGTCGGCGTACTTTGACAAAAGGGAGTATTTGATCACCTTATAGGGCAGCTTCACGTTTACATGCAGCACATTTCTACAAACTAGATTCTATTTTGAGGCAATATTGCCGCTTTATAGGGTCGACTTGGCGACTCCGCCAATGCGCAAGATATACTTTCCCACAACATCGCCTTATTTCGCGGTAAAGTCTCAAAATCGAATTTACCTTTTAGGTAACGCGATGCAAACATAAGACAATATCACAAAATAATGCCGCCTCACTCGCAGTCGCGATACTTTATCGATTATCATAGTACACTTCGGTTACCTACACAGGCGGTTTGTTTCTTTGGTAATCATATACATGCAAAAATGTCAACGCACTGATTGGCTCAATTAATCCCAAACGGTGCAGAATTTTAAAATTAAATTTTTGCATGTATATTATCGCGTGAAATTTTGTATAAATAAGGGGTGCTTTCCATTCACCAAAAATTTTCGGTTTGAATTTTCGGAAATTTCGGTCTCGAATGGAACGGGCTTATTCTCGGTCGTCACGTGGTCAGTTTTTGCCCCAGGCTTCTTGACGTCGCTTATCGCATCTGTTCGAAATGGCGGGTGTTTTAAAAACATTTACGCAGCAACCGATTATGGGCGATTCCGATTTCATTTTCAATTCGCTCTTGTTTGATTATGAAAACGAAATACCCTTAATGGCTGCAGTTTCGTGCTTCATGTGGAGAAGTCGGAGCTGTATAAATGGCATCATGCAAGAAAAGGTTCCTTCGTATTCGCAGTCGGAAGTTTGTTTTCTCTTCTTCCAAACAGTAAATCATGCTCGCGAGGATTCTGAAGAACAGTCCGACTGAAAGCTTTTGAATGGAACACGAGAATTTTAAAAAATACCGAAATTTCCACTTTTCGGGAACACTGAAAAGGTTGTCCTAAATTTCCGAAAATCTTTTCCGGAAAAGATCTGTTCCATTCGTCGAATGGAAAGCGCCCAAGAACTCGTAAATTTTTCGAAGACACCTAATTGCACTCGCCCTACTGGCTCGTGCAATTTTTCCATTCTTTGAAAAATGTACTTGTCCTCATTTATTCCAAATTGCACTTGAAACCATTGGATTACCTCAACAAACTGGTGCTGATGGGTTCCTGAAACACATTATAAATGGTTTATGAAACGAGTTGATAATTAACAATTACTACATCTACAACACCTGGATATGAGCAAACGCACGCTCTGATTGGTTTCCTACTCACAGGCTATAAGCTCATAGCCATAAGTATGGAAAACGGCCACCATGGAGGTAAGATTTCTTGAATAAGAGGAGGAGAAATTCAAGTCTTGCTTGAAAAAAGTATACCAAAAAATTAGACCGACTCTACCGAAGCAAAGAAATATGGGATGAAATTATTCGATGGTAAGTGAGAAAATTATATAGCGAAATTGACACGATTTTAATTGCTTATTTCGAACAAAAGTGAAACTCTTACAAATACCCGCCATTTTGAAACCATCTTGGAGCCCGGGATCAATATCAGTTTCTGGGCAACCGTGCACCTACCCCTCCCCTAAACCAACATTAACGCTAACTTTTTCACTCATTATAACTTGTTGGATTAGGGGAGGGGTAGGTGCACAGTTGCCCAGAAACTGATATTGATCCCAAAATTCCATGTTATTGTCCTACAATTGACGCCAATTGCAGTAAAATAGCGTGGATTTTTGGAGACCTGACGTCACGAAACTTGCATATCTGAGAGAGCAGGAAAGTGGCGAGTGAAAGGTTTTCAACATTACTTGTGGAAGATATCAGTGAGTTGCTAAGAGAAAAGGACATGGAAAAATCGACTAAAGCTCTTCAAATATTTTGAATGCATAATAAAACAAGTATGGATTCGGCTTCTGTATGATATGAAGAATTATGCAGATCTCGTAGAGTGTTATCGTACGCAGCCTCATCCAATTATCAATCTCGTCGTGCATGAACTATAGCCAACTCGGCTTTACGCGCCTCGTTGGCTATTAGCTCATGTACGAATCTGTTTCGTGGAATAACTGCTTTATTGTATCTCTAAACCATTGATTGTGAGAAATTGGAACTGGTTTGCAGAACAAGAATTTATTTTTTTTGTTGTTGTAGTTTTCTTTAAACAAAAAGTCTGGCTCGTTTTTAAACTCTTTAATGTACTTGTCAAATATTTTCGAGTTAGCAAACCAGTCTGATAATTAAAACTGGAAAAAGTATGCAGAAGTAAAAAAGTCAGGTTACGGGCTCCGGATCAATATCAGTTTCTGGGCAACTGTGCACCTACCCCTCCCCTAATCCAACAAGTTATAATGAGTGAAAAAGTTTGCGTTAATGTTGGCTTAGGGGAGGGGTAGGTGCACGGTTGCCCAGAAACTGATATTGATCCGAATTGGACACTTGACGTCAATTTGCTGGATATGACGAATTAGCTAGGGCATTTTGGCCAATCAGAAAACGGTGAAATACTTATCATCGTATGATTAAAGGTTAGCTAAAGCTCGAAATTGGTAATTTGTTACTCTGGGAAAATCACCACAAAGCATCGATAAATTGCACGAGTTTATTCAGGAGCACTGCTCTATTTTGTGACTGTTTTTCTACAGAAATGACGATGAATAATGCAATAAATACAGTAGTACGATTGAACTAAATACATCTAAACATGAACAGCAATTTAATAAATGAAACGGGGGCAGAGATCTCATGTATATGTTGTAGTTCAATTTTTTCCTAGGTTCAAATTTTATTTTCTTTTGTTTCCTGGTATGGTAATATATGATAATGATTTGAAACAAAGGAAAATAAAATTTGGACCAAGGATAAAATTGAACTAGAACATATATACCCACCACGAGTCCCATTGTATGTAATGTACAAAATCTACGTTTTAAAAAAATGAAGGATGTCACAATTCACAAAGGCCCTGTTGTTTTTACACTGAAGCTAACAAATCGCTTGAACTCATCTCGCAAAGAGGGACTGTACAAAGTGACCAGCACCCGCCACAGAATTAAACTACTGTTAAATTTATATAAATTACTAGAGTTGATTCCATTCTGTTTCCTTACTACCCTGTGTTCACATTGGAGCTTAAATACGTTAAAAACTGTTGAGTTGCCATGGTTTGTAGTTGCTGCATAAACTAGCCTTTAGAAAATTCTCTGCTCACTCTAAATGTGTTCCAAATAAGTGGACAGTGTTAGTCCTTACTTCACCTCCGCAAGAAGAATGGTCGAACTTCTGGGGAGGTTAATTAAACGAGGCTTAGACCGAGCTTAACAAAACCGTCGTCTGAATTGAACTTGAGCAGCTCCTTTCAATCTCGTTTTTAATAATAAGTTGGCATTATATACCTGCACACTCATAACAAATAACCTTCAAGAGAACGTAAGGAACAGAGAGACACTCGAGACGTCGGCTGGGATATAAAAACTACAGTAAAGGTATTTATAGAAACGGAAGTACGTTTTCCGAGAGGTCCGCATCTGTATTTAATGGCCGCTCGCGGCTCTTGACTCTGTATGAAGTTCTCGAATTATGGATTGTTCAAGCGGAATTCACAAACAAGAGAAACTGGATAAATCAAACGAGTTGATTAAGTAAGTTATACCACCGTAAGGTAAAAGGGAGGTGCTGACGTTTCGAGCGTTAGCCCTTCGTCGGAGCGAGACAAGAGTCCTACTTTGTACGCCATGAGCATCGTATCCGACAGCATCATAATGAGGCATGCGGACCTCTCGGAAAACACACTTCCGTGTCCAAAAATCACTTTTCTGTTTGATATCCCAAGGGCTGGACTGGGAGTGTCCCTCTCTGTCCCTGGTGCCCTCTTGGCTTCACTGTATTGGTAGTTCAGTCAGTTTTGATCCGTCCCAGTTTTAATTTATCCTGATTTTCAAGTCGTTTCATAAATTTGTTAAAATATTGTAAAATAAATAAAATGAAAACAACAGTCTGTCACTTGTTATTCTGCTGATACCGGCGAAATTTCCACATTGTAGAAAATTTTTTTGTTTCTTGTCCAGCTGTATGAATTGTCAAACCTTAGAATATCTAGAAAAGAAACGATTAACAACAATCGTCACAAGGTGGAGGCTAGGTGCCCCAGGAGGCTATGGGCGCCTGAATGACTGCCAAAACACACGCCCTAAGAAGACCGCCCAGCCTGCCAAACCAGCCACGAGCCCCCCACACCCTACACCACACCCTACACCACACCCTACACCACACCCTACACCACACCCTACACCACACCCTACACCACACCCTACACCACACCCAACACCACACCCAACACCACACCCAACACCACACCCAACACCACACCCAACACCACACCCAACACCACACCCTACACCACACCCTACCCACACCCAACACCACACCCAACACCACACCCTACACCACACCCTACACCACACACTACACCACACACTACACCACACCCTACACCACAACCTACACCACAACCTACACCACACCCTACACCACACCCAACACCACACCCAACACCACACCCTACACCACACCCTACACCACACACTACACCACACACTACACCACACCCTACACCACAACCTACACCACAACCTACACCACACCCTACACCACACCCAACACCACACCCAACACCACACACTATATAATAATATATTAATAATAGAAATAATAATAGAACTGAAATAATAACAAAAAAAAAACAATTAACTATAAAAAAAAGCCAAGGGCAGTGGGGAGGGAGGGGAACTAGAAGAACAGATCAGAACAAATCAAGAGCAACTGCCAACTTGGAAGGCAAAGTACACACTGAAAGTACATGATTCGTACAATGAACCAAAGCAGCAGGAGAATACTGCTGGCCCTCGTGCCATTCAACTGCCCCAGGGCTCCACCGACCACAAAGGTTACATGCCAAGATGGCTACCTGCTGCACACCAGAAATGACAACATACTGCTTTCTTTTGAGTCATTTGTAGATCCAAACACCCAGCCCCACATGTGTGGACCACTGACAAAATACCAGATGCCACAGACGCCAACTGATGATAAGATCACCAGTAGAATACGCTAACTGCTACAAACGCTAACGGCTACAAACGCTAACTGTCACAAACGCTAACTGTCACAAACGCTAACTGCTACAAACGCTAACGACTACAAACGCTAACGACTACAAACGCTAACAGCTACAAACGCTAACAGCTACAAACGCTAACGGCTACAAACGCCAATTGTCACAAACGGTAACTGTCACAAACGCTAACTATCACAAACGCTAACTGTCAACAAACGCTGTCACAAACGCTAACTGTCACAAACGCTAACTGCTACAAACGCTAACGACTACAAATGCTAACAGCTACAAACGCTAACAGCTACAAACGCTAACGGCTACAAACGCTAACTGTCACAAACGCTAACTGTCACAAACGCTAACTGCTACAAACGCTAACGACTACAAACGCTAACAGCTACAAACGCTAACAGCTACAAACGCTAACAGCTACAAACGCTAACGGCTACAAACGCTAACTGTCACAAACGCTAACTGTCACAAACGCTAACTGTCACAAACGCTAACTGTCACAAACGCTAACTGTCACAAACGCTAACTGCTACAAACGCTAACGACTACAAACGCTAACAGCTACAAACGCTAACAGCTACAAACGCTAACGGCTACAAACGCTAACTGTCACAAACGCTAACTGTCACAAACGCTAACTGTCACAAACGCTAACTGTCAACAAACGCTGTCACAAACGCTAACTGTCACAAACGCTAACTGCTACAAACGCTAACGACTACAAATGCTAACAGCTACAAACGCTAACAGCTACAAACGCTAACGGCTACAAACGCTAACTGTCACAAACGCTAACCACTACAAACGCTAACCACTACAAACGCGGACAGCTGACACATTGAATGATGATGCGCTTAACACTCTGGAGGATGAAACCACCAAGGGAAAAAAACACACAACATTGCTCGTCGTAGTTAACTACCTTCAATTACATTTAAGCCTATTGAAAGAATGAATAACTCTCAAACAGTGAGCCACACAGTTCGCTGCTAAATCTGCTATTAAAGGTTTACCAGCCAATGTATTCTTCTGTTTGACAAAGTGCAAGCTAACCTTAACCGCTGATAGCACTGTATAAATGGCACACTCGTAGCAATTGTTGAGGTGCATTACTTACAGATTCCAGCCTTCTCGCACAAAATGGATCCATGTTCTGGAATGATGTGGCAATTTCTTCTTTCGGTGGGAATCTAAATAAAGTTAAATACTATAAAATGAAAATAAAATCGGAAATACTATGAAATAACTGAACTCCGTTATAGACTCTTGGGCATTTTAACTTCAATGCTGGCGTCACGATTTCTTAGTATAGTTGTGCTTTAGTTATGTTTGTCGATAAAAAAGGACTTTTCCTTACCATCTCTTCTGCATCTTTGGTACTTGCTCGGCTTTTATCAGTGAAAAACACACCAAACGCTACGTCATGGTCAACAGATCTGTACTTCCAGCTGAGATTGAAAAAGATATTTACGATTGAACATGATTGCAGTATAAAATGACTCGAGCAAAGTTAAATAATAAACTCAAAATTTGCATAAAAATCAATACTACTATAGCAGCAAGAAATTTTTTTAAGTAAATGTGCAAATCAACTTTAACATGGAAATGGTGATTTTTTTGGAGGAAATTCAAATATCCAGTATTTCGGAGTAATAAACCTCTATATCTCCACTTTTCTAAGAGCGGTAAATCCAAAATAAACACGCCCAGTCAACAAAATATTGCGCCCCCGCAAGTGGCTGGAAAACGCTCATGATTCTGAAGGCAAGATAGATATGATGTTGCGTGTACCTGATTGGTTGAAAAACTGGCGAATTTCTTAACCAATTCAAAAGCACAGAAAAGAAAGTCCACGGTAAAAGCAACATTAACCAATCAGAGCACTTAATATACAACCCCTGTTTTTTACTGTAGTGTACCTTAGAACGCTGCCAGGATTGTCAACTTCGAAATGAAGTTTTAGAGCAGTTCCTCGTTTGATACAGCCCGTCTGAAAACTTTCCTCGTTTAAGATGTCTTCGGGTTCGTCTCTGAAGTAGTAAGACGAAGGAACTTCGCCGCCATAACAAATCTACAAATATGATAAGAAGCGTATGATTAAATGGTGTCTGAAGAAATATTCAGCTCGGCTCAACCATTTCACTCTCAGATTCTGGAAATTATCACAGTGAAATTATATGTCCTTTTGGAGAAACTGACGTTAGATCAATTCAACACTCCAGTTGATAGTTTTTTTCCCATCTTAATGTATCATTAACCAAAGTGAAAAGAATAGTAAAACAGCTTATGTTCTTGGTTATAACTGAATGCTTTGAGCCGTTCTCAGAGCTCGTTTAACCCTTGCCTAGCGTCTCAGGAGAAAATTAGTTTGAGCCGGGCCCAAAACAGATTTATGCCCGCAAACATAAGCTACATTGTTTGTTTGGGGCAAAATCTACAACAGGAGAAGGGACTTTTTATTCCAATTTCGCTTACCATTGACCTGCAAAGTGGATCGCCATCCGGATCTCGACAATTTCCCCCGTAGTACTCCGGTAGGTTATCGGCGTCGATAAAGTCCAACAGTTCTATCTTCCAATCACCTGGAGAAAAACCAAATGACAGAGGCTGCCTAAGGTTCGAGTGGAAAAGTGGATTGACGAGGAGTTGAAGTTAAGTCCGTCCCGTATTGGTCGCATTTCCGGCCAGACGTTTAGTGTGTCTAGACGTCCTCTAGTATAAATAGGGAGCTTAAGCACGAGAGACCTCGAGGACGACGCCGCCGTCAGATCCACGAAGGCCTGGGTCTGACGTCGTCGCTCTCCCGCCAAATTTAATTTCTTTAAGCACGGATGCTGTTTTGACAAGACGCCTCCATTCTCAGTTCCAGATACAGTTTTGTATCTGTTGTGCTATGGCAAGTTTTAAAGAGTTTCGTCAGACCCTTCTTCTCTACTACGATGCTGATCTTATTACTGATGAGGATTTCATAATCCTGTACGAGTTGTTTTCTTCACGAAATCCATATTTTGCTTATGATTCGTACGACCGCTTTGACTTGGGTAACATGAACGATGACGAATGCAAAGCCGAATTTAGAGTAAGGAAAAGAGATCTTCCAACACTGGCGCAAGCTCTTAGGATTCTACGGTCATTTCAGCTTTCTCAGAGGAGTGTTGTAGATGGTATGGAAGGCCTCTGTATTGGTCCATGGGCCTGACCAGATTTTCTTACCACTTGAAGGGAGAAATAGTGACATGTATCAATTTAAAGACTAACTTAAGGTGTTTAAAATTTTTGATGATAGCAACTTTTAACGGGCAGCTTTGTTATATTTTTTTTGAAATTAAAAAGTGTGGAAAATAGCGCTCTATGAAAAGCAGAACTTACAGAGAAAATAAAGTGCCAGAGAAGAAAAGATAAACATTAAACCTTCTAAAACAAAGGAAGAGATGAAATATGTTTTCTTTTATTCGATGCTACCAATAAAGAATAAAAACAACGTAAAAAAATTGTTTTATAGCGATTTTACTTTCAGCTGCCTTTGTAATGCATTATGGGTAATCCAAGATAGCGGATAATCTCTCAGGTAAGTTGTTGGTCAGGTTTTCTGGCTCTTTATAAGGAACATCCTTTATTTCGATGCACAATAGAACAATTTACAACAAAATAATTGTATTTGAAATACAATTAGACAAAATTAAACAATGTTTGCAGCAGTGTTCGGTAAAAAGTATGCAAAAACTTACCAATCTTCAAGGTGTGAACTACAATCCCGGACAAAAAGGTTGGGACAGCAAGCAAGTTCCCCCTCATTAGGGGGGATGGGGGATACGTGGTCTAGCTCAAGTGTCCCAACTACTTTTGGCTGGGATTGTAGATTTCAAAACTCTAGTTATAAGTCGAACTTGACTTTTCATTTACCGATTTCTATCATTGTAAAAACTTGATAAATTACAAATTATTGGATAAACTTGACCGGAGGTGTATGAAAGAGAAGCTGACTAATGCTATCAGGGTTTTAGAAGTTCCAGACAGTGAAATGTTGATGTATATTTTTTTTCTTTTACTTGCCTACTTTCACGAAAGTCCTCACAAATATAGTCTTGTTATCTTAATTTTTTAGGAAATAAACTTAAGAGGATTATCAGTATAGAATCAGATGGACCCCCTAAGAAACGTGTTTGTGTGGAAATGAGAAATGAATGTATAATACATTGTACCAAAGATTCTGGTGACCTATCACCAGTGCAAGACTTGCAGTCATGGCAAACGCTTGTAAGGGCCGCAGAAATTCGGCAGTACGCACCAATTTTAGATCTCGCCAAAACAGTGGTTGGAGAAGACCCTCCAACCATTACATACTACCGTAAATGTCGCAGTATTTTTACTATGAAAAGAGATCTTGACAACATATGTAAAGAAGGAATTCAATGCAACGAGCCAGAATTATCAGAAAGAAGATCGTCTATTCGGGAACCCCCAACAAAAAGCACAACATATAAACGAGTTTGCATTTTCTGTGACAAAGTTAGTAAGTACGCTAAAGGCAAAGATGTGCAGGAAAAACTGATACAGTGCATTGATCTGCGTGCAGACGAAAAAGAGTTCACGTACCTGATGTACGTTTCAAATCCTGGAACTAAGGATGTTAACGTGTTGCGTTACCGTCTCTTCTGCGCCAGGAAAGGAGAGTTAGAGTCACACCAGCTTCCTCCATGCCAGGACACGTTACGAAAGCATTGTGAGAAAGCAAACTATCAGTCCGCAATATGGCGCAGGAGTCTTCAAAGTTCACCCCAAATCCCCTCCCCATTAGTTCTGGATGGTGTCTAAAGGATGGTAAGTTGACTATTGACTGGATGAATGGGGACCCGGCACCCAAGGCTGTGCTTGAGCTCCTATCCTGCCAGTGTAAGAGAGTATGCCAGTTGCCAAGATGTACCTGTCTCCCTAACGGATTGCATTGTACTGACATGTGTCGGTTACAGGAGTGCACAAACCAGCCTGAGGAAGCTTCAGAAGATTTAACTACTGATGACTCTGATATTGAATGTGACGATGATTAAATATCAAAATCACGTGATTAACTGACGTAATCACTGACAAAATATGAGCTATCTAAAAGTGGTTGATGAGAACAGAGTGGTTTCATGCATATTTTGTGCTCTACTGTTGATTTAAATGGAAAATTACATTATGATAACATTTCACTTAGAAAATTAACGAGAAATAATATGCCTTGGTTGCCATAGCAACAATCACATGGGCTAAGAGTGTTTACATACGTAGGAATGTTGAACGCCCTCAGGAAAACTCGTCAGATCCTTGCTTTAATGTGTCAATGTACACTTTACATCGAATATTTGCGTTATATAATCAACGTTTTAGTCACATTTCCATCGAAATATATATTACAAGAGCAGCAGACTAGAGCTTGAGCTTTCATTTATTTAGTGACATGCAGTAACATTGCTAAAAACCTCAACACCTAATGACCATTTTTACTTTCCTGTCTGGTATTTTGCAAATAGCTTTGTCCACTGCCCTAGAACACTAAGAGATTATATCAAGAGAACCTTTAGAGTACTACAGCTGCTGGCCATATATCATTGCTATCATACATCAAAACTAAAGTATAGCAATTGAGGTTTAAGAAAATGTATGATAGCACTGCTCCCATTAAGTGGTAAGAAATTCCAAATTTTTAGGTCTTGGCCCATGGACTATATGCTCTTGAAGCGACTTGCGTATCCCTGTAGATATGGAGACCTCATTTACCGTTTTGGACGTCCAGTTCCCGTTTTTAGTATGGCTACAAATCATGTCCTCGATTACATTTACAATACTCACAATCATCTCATAACACAATGGAATCACACACTGCTGAGCCCTCGTGCTTTAGAAGTATACGCAGAAACTATCCACGGAAAGGGGGCTGCATTGGAGAACTGTTTTGGATTTGTGGACGGAACTGTCCGACCTATAGCTCGACCAGATGAACACCAGCGTATTATGTATAATGGACATAAGCGAGTACACGCTTTAAAATTTCAGTCACTTGCCCTACCTAATGGACTGATTGGCAACCTATATGGACCAGTAGGTAAGTGAAAATTACATGTTTCTTTTGTCATTTTGTTGAGAGAGAGGGAAAACTACGGTTTTGGGACAGGCGAATTTTGACAGGGATTTTCTAGCTTATAAGCTAAATGTGTTTTAAAATTTAATCAGGGATTTATAGGGTAATATTTTGCTGATTAAATTTTGTGAGCTTTTCCAAGCCTTAGTCAAGTCTAAGCCAAGTCTCTGCAAAGTTTTGGCCAAGCCCTTTTCGTCCTCGTCAAGAGGGGTTGACAGGTGGAGCGAGCAACGTGAGCGGAGGGCGATTCTTTCCTTGACTGGCCAAGCCTACTGCAAAGTTTCGGCTAAGCTGCATGATAAGTCTGGGACGGGTTTTGGGACACAGGGATTTATTGGGTAATATTTCTCGGACAGGTAGATTAAAAATTTGAAAAGCGGTTTAAAGATTTGATATTTTTTACAAAAGTAATTATGGATCGGTTAAGAAGATTATATATTTTTGAACTAAGAATAATAGCGAAAGATCTTGGAATAAAAGGAAGAATAAAAATGAGTAAGCAAGAACTAATTGATGAAATTGCAAATTTTAAAGATGAGGAAATTGCTGATTTAATTGAAAAAGTTTTGCCTATTAGCAGAATTATTTGCGACCACGGGAAGATAAAAAAATTTTGTAGTGAATGTAATGGGTATAATTGTTTGCATAATAAATATAAATATCGATGTAAGGAATGTGTAGGGTCTCAAATATGTGAACATAATAAACAAAAACAACATTGTAAGGAATGTGTAGGGTCCCAAATATGTGAACATAATAAACAAAAACAACAATGCAAAGAATGCAGAGGGACACAAATTTGCGAACATGATAAGCAAAAAGCTTCTTGCAAGGATTGCAGAATGAAATTATTTTATGATTTAAAATAAAAGCAAAGAATGGGTAATTATGTTATAAAACCTTTATTTTGGTTTAATAACAAAATTGATATTTAAAAATAAAAAAAATAAAATATAAAAATATAAAATGAAACTCAAGTATTTCAACAATAAGAATCTCAATATTTTCGATTTTATAGAGGAAATAAAAGAAGATCTATTAAAAAATTTGGTGAAAAATAGGGAATTTATAGAGGAAAAATACTTTTTTCGCCATCCAATAAATTTTCGTGTAAAGTATTATAATAAAAATTATGATTTTACGCATAGTATTTCTTGGGATGAAAAAATAAATTTTGGGGTTGGCGGAATTAAAACTAATAAATTCGCGAAAAAAATTTTAGAAGTAGCCAATGAAGATTTTATTGAAAATGAATATAGATATGGGTATGATCCAAATTATGGCTGGATTATTGAAAACGGATATGCAGTAAATCATTTTTATGAAAATGGCGTTTATCTTGCTTATCATGATGTGGTGTGTAGAATTGAGGAATTTGATAAAAATTTTGTAATAAAAGAATTAGATTTTTTTGTTGATTTAAATGAAGATAAGATTGCGCATAAAGAGTTATTTTTCAAACCATTACATGATGAATTAATGTCAGTAGCATGGCACCCATCTAGATATTTAGATTGGTGTATCGATTTTGAAGAGTTAAAGTTTTTGAAAGAAGAGGTATGGGTAGAGAAATAATTATGTTATATAACCCAATAAATGGTTACATAACAAAAAGACCAGAAGGGCTGGCCACACCGAAATTTATCTAAATCTTAAACTAAAAGTTATGGGAGAACCCTTTAAATCAAGTTTTTTCCATTCATTGTCAAAGATAGTTAAATCGAAGTGGTTTATGGGGCTCTCATATTTTTGAACTGGAATTGTTGGATAATCCTTTGAGGGTATGTTTGCAAGTAGGTTTGATGGCGCAAGTTTCACAAGTTCGCCATATTTGGTTTTATTCATATATGACGATTTATTATCCACTATACTACACATAAGTCTCAGAGGTTCCTTAATCTGAATATTTATGGGGTATAATTTACCAGGATTTATAACTTCAGGAACTCCTAAACCAACCGCCAATCCTCTCGTAAGTTTAACTTTGGTGTTCTTATTTGAATAAAGATAGTCAACAGTATCAGTCTCAATTATTGTTATTTTTTCCACTTCAGGATCATTAATAAAGATTGATTGAAGGCCACGAAGAGAATATGTACCGGGTTGAATTATGAAACCCTTATTTTTTTCATCTAATATTGTCTGTCGGTCCTTGAAATTAATCAATCTTTTGGTTTGTATATTACAATCCAGGATCTGTATCTCACGAAGATTTTTCAGCGGTGGATCTAAATAAATCCTACTTTCTGACTCATACATAGTAATACTCAGCATTTTGTTTTGATTACACCATGTTCATCTTTAGATTTATATAATCAAAACATTAACGAAACAAAAACCAGGATAATAATGCCCCGCCAATCGCAAAAACAATAAGATTATTTTGATGAGGAGATGTTTCTATATTACTAACTTGTTCTTCCCCATCTCCAGTTTCCTCCTTTTCATTTGATTTGGGCTTCATTGGTTTAGTATTTGTATTTAATATAACCTTTGATGCTCCCAAACTATTTGGTATACCAACGGCTTTTGTTTCAACATTTACTGAATTATTTACCCCAAAAGTCATATCTTCTGTTGCTATTTTAAGATCATTATTGTACCCAATCACACTTTCAGTATTTATAATTAAATTACTCGGCATCAGCCAAACACCAGGAGCTACCGCTAAATCAAGCCTTAATTTTGTTTCCTGTACAGATTGTTGGTAATTTTGAACGGATTTTGAAATATCATTCACTTTGACAGAACTTTCAAATAACGCTTTGAATTCATTTTGTGTTTCGTTTGCTCCTCCTCCATTCCCCACAATAGAATTTCTGGTATTAACTTGTGCTCCTAATATGCAATATACAAAAGCTTCAACTGATCTATTTATTCTCCCCAACCCAGCCTTTGTTAATCCATGTCCTGATTCTGCTATAAACCAAGCATATTGAAAATCAACAAAATGATCATTTCGCATCATTGATATTAAATCACCCTTATTTTTTCTTCCCCCATCATCGTAAAATTTATTTTCTCTGCTCGGCCAAATATTAGCTTTTTTATCATATCCTCTTATAATTCTAACATTTTGGAACCCTCCACCTGTCTTTTGAGCAGCTGCACTTCCTGGGGTGCTTCCAGGGTCTGCATATCCCTCCCCATAATCAACAAATATATCTCCAACCCCATTATTTGTTCCGCCCTTGAATCTAAAATCAGCTAAAGGCTTGTTCCATCCCTTAAAATCTTGATTATTACTTAACCCAAATTCTGCGCACAATCTATTATAAGCATTTTTGTCGTATTGATTATTTTTAATAGAAAAAGTTTCTTCATCTGGATAAACTACTTTTAATTCCTCCAATATTCTTCTTATTGTAAAGTATATGTGAAATATGAAAAAACTTTTAATAACTTTTGGGTAATTAAAAATATCACTCAAACTTACTCCGCATCCAGATGTTGCGCACCAAACTGCCATATTTAACTGTTGTGGCCATTGACTAATATTTGGTTTACTCAACCAAGCTCTGGCTTCTTTTCCGCTGGTAAATCCAATAGTTTGATTTTTAAAAATATTTATCATTTCTGCGGTGAAACTATCTTTTTCTGAAACATATATATTTAGATTTGTCAATAATTTTGTTACATTAAGAGCAAATTGATTAAATTTAATCCCGGGTATTGGGTATATTTGTTTTTTGAATTTCAAACTTTCGGGAAAAGAACTCACCTTTGCTTTATTTTCAATTCCTAAATCTTCCCATAATAATGTTTTCATATTATTTGAAAGATTTTCAGTCCAGGTTTTTCCAGAAGGATCGTCATTTGACATAATTGTTGTCCCATTAACTTTCCATTCAATATATCCCCCGAATGAATCATTAACAAATGTAAATTTTCCCAAGTTAGCTTTTGGGTACCTATTTTTGAAATCGTCCAATAACATCTTATTCTTTGTTTCCCAATTTATCTGATCTTTAGATCTTTTAAGAATAAGATGTAAATTCAATTAACCCCAGCAAAACAATTACACCCAACTTCAGTTTTCTCATACACCAGTTTTAATGTCCTTTCCCTCCGGTAAGTTCTTTTAATAGATCTTCTCGAACTTTCTTCCTTATCATACTCATGTCGAAGTTTTTTTCTGAATCTTTTCTGAATTTTTGTCGTATTTCTTGTTTCAGTTTTTGAAACTTTTCCAATTCCGATAAAATTATAGAAAATTCTTGATCGGATATATCATTATCTTTCAAAGCTTTTGAGACTAAATCGTTGATGGTGTTTAATTTTGATTTTGCAATGGCAACGGTTTGTTCGTGTTTACTAACTTTCCCAGAAAGACTTTTAGTCGCAAAACCAAATCCAATCGACAAAACCCCAAAAACACCACCAACTACACCCAAAGGCACACCCACCACAGCACCAAAACCCGTGAGAGAAGTTCCTAATCCGCTAGCCGATAGAAGAACTGAAATAAATCCGCCAGAAACACTAATTTTTGTGCATATTCCTCTTGCTCTATTATATTTTTTCCTCACTTCTTCGTAATGTTTAATTTCCTTCTCAAGATTTTGTAATACTTCACTCGATTTTTGAAGTCTGAAATTTTTTGGCTCATCAGGTAATTGAGGATAAATTCCATTGTTATCGTCCATATTGTATTTTACTGAACGGCATGTTATCTTTAAATTTGTTACTTTCTCTTCCTTTTTATACTTTCCATAAAATATAGAACAACAGCCATTATCAAAAGCCAAGCATTCTCACCTAAAAATCCAATAACCTGACCCGCGGTTTTGAAAAGAAAGCTAACTATTGCGCCAACCATCCCCGGCAATATTTCACCCAGTTTTTTACCAATAGTTTTCAAACCATTTCCCACTCCTTTCCCCAAAGCAGATAAACCCTTTGAAAGATTAGAAACTATAACTCCAATTACCACACCAACCGCGCTTAGAACAGCAAAAACTGTAAAACCATATTTTTTGAATATATATTTTAGTTTCTCCCGTAACGGCAAATTTTTAAATATTTCATCTTTTCGGTCCTCAATATCTGATAATCGTTCTGCGTTTGAAATTTCTTTATTTCTAAGCTGTTCTCTTAATTTATCAGCCTCAGATTTTAATCGTTCATTGCTTTGTTTTAATTTTGATTCATTTGATTTACCCTTATTATATTTGTCTATTTCTTCTTTGTTTAATTTTACCTCTTCCAAAAGTTTTTCCGCTTGTATTTTTAATTCTATATTCTGTTTGATGGTTTGATCGAAAAGGCTTTTAGTCTCTGCTTTTTGTGCCTGTTGTCTCTCAATGAATTCCCTAAGTTCTTTTTCTCTTTCTGCATATCGTTCAATCTCTAGGGGATATACTTCTACTGTTGCTTTAAATCCTTGCAATACATTATCTAATTCCTTAATTTTTTCACCGGTCTGTTTTAATTCTGAAGCGGCATTATTATATTTTTCAAACATTGTTTCATAATCAGCGCCCAGTTCTTTTCTCATTCCTTTTGGTAAATCTTCAACCCTAAGATTTTTATCTTTATCAAGTATGATATGCTTCTTGGCATTTTCCCTATCACTTAATCTCCCGGTTATACTTCCGTCTTCTTCAAATTCAACATTAAATGACGCATCCCTTGGATTGAAGTCTGGAAAATAACGTCTTAGATATTGCCCCGCTTCTACCCTTCTATCATAATCCTCATCACCCAAATTAATTCTTTCAGATGGAATATCCCATTCTTCTCGTCTTCTTACTTCATCCTCGCCATAACCGGGATATTCTATGGGGTTTGTAGATGTGTTTGTGGGTTGGAAAGTTGTATCATCCCAATCCCAGTCATCATCATCATCATCGTCATCATTATCTCCTGGTAAATCTTTTAATGGTATATATTCCGCCATGATTTTTTACTCAACAGTAAGAAATCTTTAGATCCCTTTGAGCTGATTAAAAGATAAAAATTGATATTTAAAAAGAAAAAAAAAGGAATAAATAAAAAGAAAATAAAATGCAGAACGAAAATATAGCAAAAAGACTTTTATGGGGATCTATACTTAAAGATTTTGATGAGGAAGAAGGGGGAAAAAGAAAAAAATTTGGCTTATTATATGATTTAGCTGTTGGAACAAAAGATAATAAAGAAAAAGAAGAAAAACTAAATTTTTTATTTAATTTGGTTAAGAATATTGATGAATTTGAAGAAAAAGAAAAAAATGTGGCAAAAATTATGATAACTGAGGAATTATATGGTATACGAATACTTTAATTATGTTATATAACTTATTTTGATTGACTTATTACAAGTTATATAATAATTTATAATATTTTACTGACCGCGTAACCTAAACCTAACATCCCTGCCCCGACATATGCCATTTCTCCTGTCTTTTGACTATCGCTTGGTTTGTAATAATCAGAGAATTTTGGTTCTGTCATTTTGGCGTACAATTCAAATGCTTGATTTGTAGTTGAAATATTTTTTGATGCCTGATATTTTTCATCTTTTCTTTTCAGTTTCCAATCAAGCATTTTTTGTCTTTTTTCCTGATATGCTTCGTAATCTCTTTGATATTTTTCCATTGCTTTATCATGTCGTATTTTTTCTGTATCCACATTGCGCCCAGATAAATATTTTGCAAGATAATTTCCACCAGTAAATGCCGTTGCATTCAATATAGCCCCGCCAATCATCATCGCTATTGCTGCCATTTTATTTTGGTAAAATCTTTTGTTCCTCTAAATATGTTTTAAGATACATGCTTCCGGATAATACGGCAACCCATTTTGCGTAATTTGTAATACTTGAGGATGGGTCACTCAAAAATGATTCTTTCATTAGCTTCTTAGCCGCATACCCAACCCCAGCTCCTAATCCGATAAGTACCGCTGAATCAGTTACAGTTTTCACAAGTTTGTTTTCGGTTGACATAATTTTTTACTGTATCATTGAGAAACTTTTAAATGACTTTATTCCATTCCTAAAGATTTTGAAGTCAATGGTATTTTTGCCGGTTGGGGTATTTGTGGTACTTGTGATAAATCAGCTATCCTACTGGAATATCGGACGAAGCCCTCCCCAGCTTTTTCTCGATATCTCATAAAAAGATCAAATGCTGTAAACCCCAATCCAACAACAGATAAAACAGTAGTAAAAGATAACTCTGGAAGCCATGATTTCGCTTCCCTAT
This sequence comes from Ricordea florida, assembly GCA_949710005.1. Classification (NCBI taxonomy): domain Eukaryota; kingdom Metazoa; phylum Cnidaria; class Anthozoa; order Corallimorpharia; family Ricordeidae; genus Ricordea; species Ricordea florida. The sequence goes on from OX453277.1 coordinate 32,902,972, forward strand.
ATGTATTTTCATTTGCTACGCGGCCCGCCGGGGCTGGCTCTTCTTCTCGTTTCATTTCCCTAGCTAATGCTTCTTTTGCTTTTTTATTATATTCTGCTAATTTCTTTCCAGCTGCGACTTTTTTAGGATCTTTCTCCCTCTTTTTAGTATCTTTATTTCCAGGCGCTGGGTCGGCTGTTATTTGCTCAGTATTTTTTACTTCTACTTCAGTTTGTTCAGACATTGTTATTTAGATGCTACAAATAAGTTTTTAGATCTTTTTAATATACTGTATCAACACCTTCAGTAGATTGCTTAGTTTCCTGGTCAGTTGTGTTATAATTTATTGGTTCTTCTCTTGATTTTTGTTGATTTTTGTTGAATTTAACGTGTTTAGCAACCTGAAATACCCCGCTAGCAAGCGCTGACAGTCTTCCTCCTTTTAATGCCAAGAGACCTACAAAGTTTGTTAATTCTCGATTAACCAAATTATCTTTCTTCAAATCATCGCAAAGAGCATCTATGTCATCTACCGGAACTAAATAAGAAATAAGTTTGGAAACTAATTCCAGGGAAGAATCTACCAATCCTCCGTTAATTTTCTTACCCATTACCGATTGATAACGATTAAAATATTTTTCTACATCTTTTCCCGATAATTTTTTTACATCGCCCAGACTCATATCAGCCCCTAAATATTCTTTTGTTGTCCCGAGAACAGCGAGAATCGCAAGAGATTCTTGTTTTATTTCAAGATCCTCACTTTTTCCAGATACTCCCTCCGGTCGGTCAGTTTTTTCTTCAATATAATCTTCCGGCTTTTCCATATTTGTTAAATCACTTCGGGTATCTCTAAATAGCAATTAAATGGATATCGCAAACTCAAACATAACCTAGAATATTTTTCAGTTTTCAGGAGTTGTAAAAACTTTTTTCCTAATTCATAATCCAAATCACCGCCATAATCTTCGAAAAACATTTTCATACCTTTCTGAGAGGGATTATGAAAAGTAACGACGCAGGCGACATTTTCTCGAAATGGTTTTGCTATTGATGTTAATTGCTGGGTTAGAACCCAAACTGATAATCCATGGTGCCTTCCGGAGAATGCCAAATCTATAAATTTATTCGATCTTTTCTTCAGATCAGCGGAAACGGCACAATCATCGAGAATTATTAGTGTATTCGTACCGGAGAATAAAATTTGGCAATCATTTAACAATTCATTGATCTCATCTGAATTACTTGCATCTGGGGATAATACATAAAAATGTTCATCTCCCCGGGCAAAATTATTATAAGTTTTATTCTTAGAATAGGTTGGACAAATTAACACAATATATTCAAAAACTTTCCGGAATGGACCGCGGAGCTGTTCAATTAAGTACTTTGTCTTTCCGCAATTTGTCGGTCCTGTTATTATACAGTGAAATGGGATTTTATCTCGCAAATCTTCCATGATTTTTGTATCATAACATTATGTTTTTAGATTCTCCCTTTGGTTAATACTTAATTGATCTCAAACTTGAATTCATAATCTCCAGCATTGCGTCAGCTACGACAAACATATGACAAGTTATGGTTCCAGTTCCGCCTTGTTTCCTCTTAATTTCTATTTTTACCCCATCGTGCGTATTATTTAGAGCAAGTCCGCCGCCGTGAATACCATTATCTGGATGAGTTCTAGTATCAACCCAAAGAGCAAACTTATCCGCGTAAAATTCTTTTTCTTTCAATGAAATTTGTTCTCCCGTTGGTCGGAATCGTTTCTTCACGGATTCCCAAAGATCGGACGGAATCATTCCTCTAGAGTATATTCTATTTGGTACGCCATCAACATCAATTTCAACTGAAGATATGCCTGGATTATAAAAATTTTCAGAATCCCTTGCTCCTGCGGCTTGTGGCGATAAAAACAAAAACAATATTCCTGTCATTGATCTTCTCGGTAAATTAATATGTTGATTAATAACCCCATCTCCGCCAATTGAAAATGTAAAAGTTTTGTGCAAGGTAATATTTTCATAAAAGAATCCTTTGCCGACTTGATAAGCTGCCTGAGCCTCGCGGGCTAAGTATTCGCTAGAAATTGAAGAATATTCTAACTCTAAGTTTTTGATTGAATATGATGGTGCTTTAGTTGTATCTGAATAAATAAGAATATTAGCGACCGAGGCAAGCGTAAGCTCAAATATAAGATGATTTTCCAACGCTTTTGGGTAAAAAACTCCATGATCATTTAGAATAGGATGATTTAATGGTATTCTGTACTTTGTGCCGTGAACATTAGCTAAGACAACTTCTTTTGTATCTTGGGTTTTCATATCTCCAGCCTTTGTTCTAATTTTTCTTATATTTAACGAAGAAATACCTTGTTTTAATCTATCTTCTCTCTCTTCTTCGGTTAAGAATAAATCATGATAGGTTTGAAATAAATCATATTTTTGAGTATCTTGCAATGTTTCTCCTCCAAAAAGAACTTTCATTCTGGTTACAAGATTGCGCCCTAAATTATTCACAACTGTATTATTAGCATGACCCTCAACAACCAAATCAAATAGAAGAGATACACTTCCTGGAACAATCACCAAATTCTCTGCGAGTTTTGGAATATTTATATATAATGTTTCTCCAGGGCTGGCTGTGGATGGATTTAGAGTAATTCGATTTAGGGTTGATTCTGCTTTCAAGCCAAAGGGTTCTTTTGGAATTCTGTTTGGGTTAATTTTTTCAGACGTCATTGTAAATTTATAAGATACTTTGGTTAACCTTTAAACCTGTGTTGCTCTATTTTCTAACTTGGAAATATGTTTTAATAAACCCTCTCTCGCCTCGGGAATTAAAATCATTATATTAAAAATTTGATCGCCGTCTTCCATATATAGAATTTTTTTCCTAATAATTTTTTTCATAATGTTGATTTGGTATTCGGTAAATTTTATTTCTTCTTCCTCCTCAACCATTTGATTTATAAGATAGTTTGTTTATTTTTAAATGATGACAAAAATATATTATTCGACCGAAGGGTATTGGAAAGGATATTCTGCAATTCCAAAATTAGCTGAGAAAGCGAAAGTAAGTGAAAATGAGGCAAAACAATGGTTGCAAAAACAAGCTATATGGCAAATCTATATACCTGCTCCTAAATATATACCTAGACCGCACTGGACTGTGGATAAGCCCAATCAAATTCACCAAGCAGATTTATTATTTTTGCCGCATGATAAAGTCGAAAGAAAAACTTATAAATATGCGTTAGTTGTGGTTGATACCGCCTCGAGATATAAAGATGCTGAAGCACTAACCTCAAAAGAAAGTCGAGAGATAACAGAAGCTTTTAAGAAAATATATTCTAGAAGATTGAAATACCCAAAAACATTAATGGTTGATCCTGGGAAAGAATTTATGGGAGAAGTTAGTAAACTCATGAATTACCATAATGTGAGAATGCAAAGAAGTGAAGCCGGTAATCATAGAGCCCAAGCATTTGTGGAAAATGCAAATAGAATATTAGGAGAAAAATTATTTAGTCATCAATATGCGCAGGAAATGATTAGTGATGATCGATCACGTGTATGGGTGAAAAGATTACCAGCTATTCTAAAAACCTTGAATAATACACTGATGAGAATAACCGGTAAAGAGCCTGATAAGGCTATAAAAATGAAAGAGATTGATATTGAGCCAAAAAATTACCAGCGCGCGGTGGGGCTTGATGAGGTTAGATTGCCGCCTATTGTTAAAGTTAGATATTTATTATCGCCGGGCGAACTTGAAGGTGGAGAAAAAAGACGAGCTACTGATCCTATTTGGAGTATCAAAGTTTATGATATATCCAGAAGCGTGATTTCACCCAATCAACCGGTTTTATATTATTTAATTGATGGGCCGCGGCGAGGATTTGTGCGGGAAGAATTACAAGTTATTCCTTATGATACAGAACTTCCACCAGATTCAGTTTTGGTAAGATCCAGCTCTGCTGGGGAGGGCGTCGCCCGATAATGTCCATAAGGAAGAGTATGTATTCCATCTTTTTGAATGATTCTCTTATCATCATAGGCGGATAGCGCTTTTTTATTAACTGTTTTTGTGTAAATATCGTGTAGTTTTGATCCGATTAAATTTTGCGATCTCATTTGCGGTTCTTTAGTATTCAAGCAATTTTTGAAATCATTAAAACTTATTGTTTTCTTGACAACTAATTTCTTTGTTCCTTTATTCTTCTTTATCTCTTTGCCGTTGTCCATTAATAAGGCATATTGTTTAGCACCCAAACCCACAAATTCTGTAGGTATACTTCCGCCAAACTCATCTTTGAACTTGCCAATTACTTTTTTGTTTGTTTCATCCCAAATGCCAGATTTGTGGTTTTTTGGATAGTTGCTAGTGTCGAACTTTTCCCGAACATCTTGGCTTATATCTTCATAGAAATCCTCCGTTTCTATATTATATACGAGGCTATCAGTATCAGTCATAAGTAATTCGGCTTTTTCTCCATATTTCTCTTTGATATAATTATAATGAAAGTCGTACATTATTTGTTTACTTAGATCTAAAATGGAAAACCCCACATAAACCGGTTTATTAAATCTTATTTCTGTTTTCTTCATATTTATGGCAGCAAGATCCTCAGAAAAGATAGTAAAATGATTAAAGTTCGGTTTTCTTATTAATTTTTTAGCCGATTCTATATTATTAACTAATCTGACATCTATCCTTTTTCTCATATTCTCCATTGTTTTACCAAATACGGAGTTATTCATTAGTTTGAAGAAATCCTTTTCAAAGTCGTTCTTCGCATGTTTTCTCAATTCAGTATTCCGATCGATGTAAGTTTGTAACCACTTGGACTCTTGAAATTTAATCCCCTTATGAATCTTTGTTATTTTTAATCCTTGTTTTTCGTAAAATTTTAGGGTTTCGTGATGAACTACATATCTTTTCTTATCAAATAGGTTTGGTATTAATTTCTTGACTTTATTAACAGTAAGTTTTTCTGGTGCTAAAGGTAGATCTTTATGACTATCATGAAGATTTTTTGGGTATTCCAAATCAACCTCAACTATGCAGGGTATATCTCTCCAATTTTCGAGCTCTTCATTTGGAATCCATTTAAATCCGCGTTTGGGTAATTTCTTGCTCATTGCGGCTCCATATAAGTTATTAGCATCAAGATAAATAATATAACTTATTAGCTTATTTATTTCAAAATCCGTCATAAAGGGGTTATTAGCTTTAGCATATCTTTTTGATACTTGGGATGTTCCACCCCTAATCCCTTTCTCAATAAAAAGCAGCATATTAACGTCTGTAAACAACTCCAAACTAACTTTAGTTATTTTTAACATCGCATCCCAAGATAATCCCAGCGATGTAAAATAGTGGGCAGGATCTAAACTATAATTACCAATACACACATCCCTAAAGTTCTCAAACACGTCAGCAAGCTGTAATACATCCGTTTTTAGGTATAAATCATGATAATCTCTCATTGTTTTCATGCCAAATGTTTTCCACACCTTTTTAGCGTATTCATAATCTTCATCTGAAATATCTTGATTATTAAGAATTGATTTAAATTCTTCCTTTGGCGGAATTTCTGTTTCATTAAGTTTATCAATTCGATCAAAATAATCATAAGGGAACACGCCCTTTCTCAACAATAGTTTTAACTTTTCTCCTGCGAAATGTTTTTTAGTTACTGTCATATTTTTATCTATTGGGGAAAAACACATACTTCCTAATAACTTGCAATTCTTACATTGATCGCAATTACCAACGCCATTAAAAGTAATAATCTTTCCATCTTTTATGTATCTTTTCAAACATTTTCCTGGTTTGCACGACTCGCATTTTCCGCATTTTGTAAGATTGTCAACCAATCCGCTAAGAGAGCATTGCATAAATTTATAAGAATCAATGAATCTTATTGTTCTAGTAATTGGCTTTTCTCTGTCATCTTCATCCTCATCGCAATCGCAATCGCAATCACAATCATAGTTAATTAAAATTTTCTTTGAGAAACTAATATACTTTTCATCTGTGTTGGCCAAACAGCTCATTTCTCCCTTTGTTTTGCCAAGATTCTTAATGAATAGATGAGAATCGTAGCCCGACAGATTATGAATTACTACTGGAACGAATTTGGGAATAACATATTTTAAGTTACAGATATTATGCGCCGCTCCCCTATATTTTCCAGTAAGATGGCAATGATCTATTACTTTTTTAAAATCTTCTTCTTCACTTTCAGAAAATTTGCGCTCGCATATATGACACTGAGTTGCATTTTCATAATCTTTTTTATCCATTTCTGACATATTCTTTTTATCATAAACTTTAAAAGTTTCCTTTTTTTCTTCTATTAGCTCAAAAATTTTCCTAACATCTCTTTCTAAATATTCTGTAAATATCTGCGCGACATCCTCATCATCGGATTTTGCGGTATAATTCACGCAGATTTTAAAATCCTTTGGCAATATACTTTCATCGAAACATTTAATATAATAGCAGAATCCCGATGCTTTATGCATTTGGTAATTTTTTGTAAAGCTTTTAATTTCGCTTGGCGAACAAGTATGTATTGGTATTAGTCGACCTTCAAAATCCACATAAACAACAAAAGGCGCCCGCATTTTATTTTTAAAATTTTTAAAGTAAATAAATTTTGGGCTGCCATCTTCATTCCTGGGCATTTTGATTTTAACTTCACCGTGCGAATCGCAGTATTCTTTGTGTTCTTGTAAAATCCTTTCATCATAAAATGAATTGAAACACCTAAGGCAGAAATGTTTTTTGTTCTTATTTTTATCATTTTCAGATGATAAAAGTCTGCTAACATTATTTACTAAAATGTAGTGGTTTTTTTCACCATTATTTATTAAAAGTAATGTTATAAATTTACAATCGCACAACTTGCATTCAAAATTATTGCAATCACATTTCTTACACCCGCATTCTTCGCATTCGTGTTTTGTGCAGTCTTTTTTCTCACATTTCTGTTTTTTCTTACACTCTTTTTTCATACAACCGCAATTCTTACATTTTTCTTCTTTCTTGCAATAACATTTATCGCTTAATCTCGCAGCATATATTTTATCAGCTTCTTCGTCATATTTCAATACATTAACTGGATATGGGTTTTGTTTTTCAAACTTGGCAAAATCTTTTAATTTCATTGCACCTTCTATACCAGAAAAGTTTAATTTTTTACAATTTTCCAACAATTCATTATTTGCCCTCTCTCTATGATATTTTCTTGGGAACACTGCCTCCGTTAATGAAAGTTGTCCGCAATCTTCGCACTTATTTTGTATGTTAATAGTAGCTTTTTTTGCTGCTAATCTTTCTGGCGTTGGTATATATGAGCTCCCAGAAATAACTGTGTAAGGCGCTATCCCGAGATCAAATCGTAATACTGAATCAAATTCAAAAACACCAGAATTTGTATTTTCTTGAAATCTTTCAACCTCATCAATTATATTTTTAATTATATCATCATATTCTTTTGGCAAATCGCTTGCCTCTGTAATTATTTTTGGTTTAGCGTGAAAGTATTTTTCAACCTGTTCTGCAATTTGGTTATTTGGTGCTTTTACAAACTTTGCCGATAGTATAACCTTAACCTTTTTTGGTTTCTTATCCTTATTAATAATATCAATAACCCTTAGTTTTATTTTTTTCATGAATTCTTCAATAGTATATCCTTTTTTCCCATCTATAGTGTGCTGCTTCAAATAGCCATTTTTGAATTTTCTCACATTTTCTTTGATAATTAATTCTTCTTCTTTCATCCTTTTTGTTTTTGGCCTTGCCCCCTCCTTCTCGTAATCTCTTTTTGATTTTGTTTGGTTTGGACGATTTTTAGGTTGGCTTATTCCATTCGCTTTTTTATATCTATCTATAAAATTTTTAGCTAGTTCCTCTGTTTTATTTTTTACTTTTTCTGGAATATATGGTTTTACAAAATCCCAAAACTTGTTTAGTACATTTCCCAAAAAGAGGGTTTGTTTGGTATTTTTAACCAATTCATTTTTTATTACTTGTTTTTTAGGTTTTGATGGAATGGGAGGTGGTGGTCGCGTTGGTTTAGGTGGAGAAGGCCTTTTTAGTTTTGTTTTTGGTTTATTTGATGGAGGTGTGCCCGGTGGTGTTCCTGGTCTATATCTATCCGGTGAACCTGGCGGCGTGCCTGGAATTTGAGTTGGTTGCGGAATATTTAATGGCGGTAAATTTGGTCTATTTCTTGTTCTTATTTGTGGTATTGGAAGAGGCAATTGTGGTTGGTTTGCCCTTCTCCTCGGCATATTATCTATCTCTCTAAAAATTTCTCTTCTATTATCTGCGATTTGTTGGGCATTATTAATTACTTCGGGTATATTATTCAATGCTTGTATTTTTGCTTCTCTAGTAGTCATTCTTGATCTACCTCGAATTCTATACCACGTAAGTAATGAAGTTAATTGTTTTACATTCAATTCTCTTAACCGATCCATAGTTACTTTTGTAAAAAATATCAAATCTTTAAACCGCTTTTCAAATTTTTAATCTACCTGTCCGAGAAATATTACCCAATAAATCCCTGTGTCCCAAAACCCGTCCCAGACTTATCATGCAGCTTAGCCGAAACTTTGCAGTAGGCTTGGCCAGTCAAGGAAAGAATCGCCCTCCGCTCACGTTGCTCGCTCCACCTGTCAACCCCTCTTGACGAGGACGAAAAGGGCTTGGCCAAAACTTTGCAGAGACTTGGCTTAGACTTGACTAAGGCTTGGAAAAGCTCACAAAATTTAATCAGCAAAATATTACCCTATAAATCCCTGATTAAATTTTAAAACACATTTAGCTTATAAGCTAGAAAATCCCTGTCAAAATTCGCCTGTCCCAAAACCGTAGTTTTCCCTCTCTCTTGTTGTTATTCCAGCATGCGGGCTTACCTGACTCTCTCTATATAATTTATATTATAGTCGAACATTCACCTTATTGGCTTTCCTCCATTTAAACAGGTCCTGTTCCATTTTACTCTAAAATAGACTCTTAAGCCCAGCCTCTCATTTTGTGGACTGAATAAAAATGAGCGGAACTAAATAATTTTGATGCAACAAGAAGAGTAAAATAGTTAAAATAATAAAAAAATTAAACAAGGGAAATGGAATGTTCTCTCATGTACCTGTACCTATATCAATGTTGTAAAGGTTATGCTTTCACATGGTATATTGATCAGTCCCTTATAATGCCAGAAACATTCATAACCAAAGCCTGTGTATTATTAAAAGATAGGTCACTTGAAATAGATTGTCTTTAATGGCATGTAAACAATAAGTATCTATATGAAGGTTTTTAATAAGATATTCCCAATTTATTCTAGAGGGAAAGAGGCATGATGCCAGTATGCTCAGAGATTCTGGACTACTACAAGATCTTGAACAATATGCATTTTCAACAACAGGGCAACCAATGTGCATATATGGGGACCCTGCCTACCCCCTAAGGGTTCATCTGCAGGGCCCCTTCAGAGATGCTTACCTCACCCCTCAGAAGCAGCTTTATAACCAGTCAATGAACTCTGTGCGAACATCGGTTGAATGGCTATTTGCAGATGTCCAAAACTACTTTAAATTTATAGACTTCAAGAAAAATCTGAAAGTGGGGCTCAGTAGCGTTGGCAAAATGTGTGTTGTATCTGCCTTACTAAGAAATGCCCTTACATGTTTATATGGAAATGAAACCTCACAGTATTTTCAGCTAGATCCTCCAAGCCTGCAAGATTATTTTGTTTGACTCTAAGTATTTTTGATAAGAGATAACTTGTCTGAAACTGAGAAAAAACAAAGATCTTTTATTCCAAATATGAGTCTGTAAAACCTCCAACTTAATTAAGTTGAAATACTATTTTTGTTAATTTTATAACTGACTCTATCATTATAAATAGACAAATAGTGTTTGCTGAAATCTTTAGGGGATTGTAGATGTTGGTATTCTTCTGGGTGTCTAAACTAAGACCATGCACAACAAAAACAGCTGTAAATACAGCGGGCTCAGTCTCCAGTCATGTACGTCTCGATGTACCCATGGTGCAGTACCTCCTGCACATCGAGACACCCATGGCTGGAGACTGAGCATAATAAATAAAGTTAAACTGTATGTATTTCTTTCCATACCTGTCACCTCTGTGTGACATTAATGAAAATGTTTTTTTTTTTATTTAATTTCTATGTACTAAATTTTAAAGCTGTACAGAGAACTCAACTCTATCAGTGGTTATAAAACTTCAAAGTCAGACATTTGTTTCCTTGCAATGCAAAGCCTAAAAAACATCTCACTGTGTGTATCAATAAAAAACATCTTGATGTAAGTGAAATAACAAAAATGTTTAGCACTATAAAAATCATAGTTAAATAGATGCCTTAAAGTCAGGCAGAGTTAACAACACCCTGATTTCATTTTCAATAGTATCAACTTCTAAAAATACACAACATTGCAGCCATAAGGCATTACTGAACTATTTTTTCCAAAAGGTGAACCATGTACAACAGAATGCTTTCTTACAAATCCAATATCCTGTTTGTTCAGGGATCTTTCTTGGTAGCAAATTTTTCAAACAAAGCAAGCATTGCTTGTGACTGTTGTTGCTGTTGGGTTAGAATGGACTGCATGGTTTGAAGTTGTTGTTGCTGAAGCCTCTCTTGCTGTCTCTGCTGTTCTTGCTGTTGTCTTTGCTGATTCTGGTGTTGCTGCTGGATCATCTGCAGCATGTCTTGCTGCATTTTAAGTTGCTGTTCAGACAAATGGGCAATTCGTCCCTCCTCTTGCTTTTTCAGTTCGATTTCCTCTTTCCTCAGAGCAATTTCTTGCTTTGACTTCTCTTGTAGGTAGCTCACAGCATCACCAACACTCTTTCTGCTCTTTTTGGGCTGAGTTTCCTCGTTGCTATCCTTTCTTTTCTGGCTCTCACTCAATTTCTCCATGGCTTTTAACCTCATTTTCTCTGCACTCTCCTTTTCTGCCTTGACTTTATTCTTTTTGGTCTCATCTTCCTCTTCTGCCACTTCTTCTTTCTCACAAATTTCCTCAAGCATTATATCTATTTCAGTCATTTCTGGATCTATTCCACTAGCTCTCTCCTCTGACCTCATTTTTTGCTTGTGCTTCTGCGTCAAAAGCTTTAAACGATCTCTTAGGGATTTTTGTGTAACAATAAATTTACAGCTGGACACTTCATTCAACTTTTCAGCAAGCTGTGACCAAATTTTTCCCCTTTCAGAGCTACCTTTGCGAGTGGAATAGAGATCTGAAGCAAGGACCTCTCTTAAAAATATGGCATCATGCTCCGGTTTCCACTGCATTACTCTACAAATAAATCAACAGAAAAGTGTCAATTGCCATATTTATTTGCTAGTGTTAATGTTTGCTTGCCCAATGAATAAACTCAAAAGTTGTACTTTCTGAAAGGTATTTGATAGCGGTTTTAAGGGAGGTTAAGTGAGAATAACCAAACTTAACCATGTTGACTGCACCAGAAAAACTGCAGAAAACTTTTCCCATACATGAACACTAGATTGCAAACTAAAAAAACCTTTAAACATCCAAAAAAATCAACACATACTTCGGAAAGACAGACAAACAATGAAATAGTAACATAGGTTTCCATTTCTTTTAAAATGTTAAAACGCGGTGGATGCAGTTTGTCTGTTTTTCTCATTCGCAAATAAAATATTTCATTTTACTTACGATTTGAGGGGAGGTTTGTTCGTCGTTTGCTCTGAGGCCATTTCTATCTTCTAAAAAACTGCTGAAAAAAGGCAGAAGTTGTTCTTAAACTCAGCTAAAAATATATTTGAGCATCGCTTGAAATCGATGAAATCGTATGAACCAAAAATAGAAGTAAAAAAACCCTACAAAAGCAATAAAATCTCATAAATCACTCACCTTTCCAGTACGCCGTCAAATTCTCCAAACTCACGTCGTCGGCGCAGAGCGACGTCGTTTGTCAGGGGTATGTCATGCGCAATGTACCTAGTCCCAGTCTCAACCGTTAATTGACGGCGGCGTCGTCTTGAAAAGTCCTCGTGCTTAAGCTCCCTAATATGGCCATTATGACTATTAAGTGCGGGGTTTGTGTAAATTTTCTCCTGGCATAAACTTGGCGTCAATTCTGTAAAACTTTAACAAGTGTATTTTTTTTTAGTAAGTGAAAGATCCTCACACTTATGTAAGCAAACCATGAGGGTAAAGTGTAAATAGCTGGGAGGTCCAATAGGCTTCTCTAGTCAGTAACAACTTGTCAATATAAGCAACGTCACCTTGGTTAGTAATTTGTTCGATGACAAATTTAATTTCGGAAATTTCATGCCTTGTACAGTTAAAATGGACCGCAAGTTCACACGTCTTTTTGTTGGTATGCATGGACGATTTATGATTGCGAAAGGTACTTTAAATTCTGTGGTGGTAGAACCTACATATTGCAATTTGCAATCCGTATTTGCAAACCACAGAAACAAAACCCTCTTACGCAATACAGTCGAACCTCGATTATCCGGACCCGGTGGGACTAGGTTAAATAGTCCGGATAATAGAGAGTCCGGATAATCGAAAATATGAATATTAATGAGATAATGTAAACAAAAGAAATAAAGATAACACATTTTTAATTCTAAAAGTTTGCTTCAATGACTGCAAATACATGTGTGAAGGTCTATCACGTTCAGTGTTTATAAATGAGAACCTATTCATCGCTTCTAAAAAACTGAAATACGGAAGCCTGTAAGGGACATTCGAAATGCGACTTAGTAGGAGAAGAAAAGAAATTTCTGGAGGTAAATGCGACATAAAAATGCGAGATGCGAGATAAAAAATGCGAGATGCAAGATAAAAAATGCGACATGCGAGATAAAAATGCGACATGCGAGATAAAAAATGCGAGATGCGAGATAAAAAATGCGACATGCGAGATAAAAATGCGACATGCATTTTTTGTCTCGCATCTCGCATTTTTTATCTCGCATGTCGCATTTTTATCTCGCATGTCGCATTTTTTATCTCGCATGTCGCATTTTTTATCTCGCATCTCGCATTTCAACACTTTTTTCTCCTTTATCTAAACGTGAAATAATTATTTGTTTATCTTTTATCGAGAGAACAGATCGCTTTCGCTTCGTAGACATGTTGTCGTTTTGGGTTATGATGCTTCTTGTCTCTCTTTGTCTCCGAGCGCTCGATCTCTCGAAAGCGGAGCGTGTAATGCGCTGTTTTAAACGCAATTTTCCTGACTTTTAACATAATTTCTAAATTTTTTACCTCCTAAAGTTTTTAACATCTGAGGTAATTAATATTCATGAAAAAAACGGGACCAGAGAAAAAGTCCGGATAATCGAAAAGTCCGGATAATCGATGTCCGGATAATCGAGGTTCGACTGTACCTGAAACTTAATAATTACTATTATTACGCAAATTTAACTATATTGTATATAAGCGATGGTAAAGGACATTCTTATCAAATCCCCTGACGAGTGGGCAACCATGAAACAGGCTTGTAGGGATAAACGTGTAGTTTGTTTGTGTGTTTATTTCTCCAGCATCATCAACTTCTCTCTACTTTCATGTATTGAGCACTGTTTAACGTTAATCAACTTTTACACTTTATATATATATGTGTGTGTGTGTGTGTGTGTGTGTGTGTGTGTGTGTAAGTGTATAAGTGTGAACTACACTTGACAGAGTTTTATACAATTGCCCCAAATTAAACTAAGCAGAAGTTTTTGACGTAGAGTGTACTGACTTGTGAATTGAAGTCAGCTCATGATAAGAATCGCCAATTTCGACAGTATATTGTTTTCATATAAACAGTTTATTTTCATATAAACTGTTTTGTGATATGCTTTTTAAAAGTATTTGACCTTATGAGGAAAACTGACGGCAGTGAATATACACGACAAGTCTTCTTATGCACCCTAAATCATTAACAATCTTTAGGAATTTCTTTGTCAAAAACGCAGAATATAGAATTGCTTTACACAATATTTCCCACCTCCCAATATTTTGACTTTCCGCCTTGTAACTTCGTTAAGAAATGGCTTCACCAAAGCATATGCAATAGGGAATATCTTGGGTGCTGAAACAAGGAAAGAACAAACTTCAGTTAGTCCACGAGCAAGTTAAGAGAAACAAAAAATTCAATAACTTATGGGTCTTAAAATTTCGCTTAAACAGGAGGATTTTTCCATACCCCATCGGATATCCTTTGAATTACGTTTTGCTGACTCCAGCAATGCCATAGGGAATGTATCTTTATTTGAACGTTTATGGTGTCTTTACTATCCACGTTGCTATACATATTTAAGCTTAGCTATCTCCTATATATAGATTTGTGAGCTTAAAGAAACGTGTCGCATATTGCTATATTCTGGTACTATGCTCCTTTCTTAACGATTTGATTTTCGACGAAAGTGAAGGAGCAAATGCGCCAAAGGCAAAGAACTTACCTTTGATCACCAAAATGTTCTTCATTACCTCTGGAAAATTATCTTCGTAAAATGCGGTGACCTACAGGTTTTAAAGGGAGCGTAGGTTATCAAGTAAGGGATTTTGTTCCATATATCGACATACATGTACAATGATTTTTAGTGTCGTGCTCTTTGACTTCGAGCCAACGACTTCGTTCCTTGAAAGTCCCGAAAACTTTGAGGGTTCCAAAAACTACTCGTAAAAAATACGAAATAGCGCTCACTCTACAAAGCTGTTCTTTTCATTTTGTTTTTTGAAGGAAAAGTCTTCTTCCCCGAGAAAGTTCGACGAGCAGAAACGTTATTTTTACCAGACTATGGGTAGAGTTTTTGCGGCCGAAAACGTCCCGAAACGTTTCGGGAATTTCGAGAGACGGACGTCACTTGTCCGGATTCAAAACGGGGGGTTATGGGGGTGGAGTGGGGGTAGACGTAAGTTCGGGTGCGAGGAACTGCTATAACCACTAGACAAAGCAGGCTGGATAAATCACAAACGCTTGGAATTGGGTGCATGAATACTAAAATGCATATTTTATGTAGTGTAAGTAATTGTATTCTCTTTAATGCCGCTCACTAAAATTGCTGCTGCTTGTTTATCAACAAAAACAGAAATAAAAATAATATCCTACAAATGCACGAAAAGCAACTCACTTGAAAACCAAATTCGAATAGATAGCATTACAGTACTTTACTATCACCAGTACATACTTACACTATTAAACAGCATCACACCTGAAAACAAATGATTTTAAGTCTGTTTAATAAACGAGCAGGAGTGCTTTATCACGTATAAAACACGAGGCGTAGCCGAGTGTTTTATACTGAAAAAGCCCGAAATACTAGTCAATTGAATAGCTTCCAGTCAAAAACGTTTTATGTAGACCTATTTATTAGTACACTAAACTTTGGATTTGGTGTATTTTGACCAAGAAAATTGGACGCAAATGATAGCCGCGTCTACATCAGATATAAAGACACTCATTAAACATTAATTTCCAGCGTTTGTTTGTTTGTTTGTATGTTAGCAGCCTAGCGCCCGCATCGCTCAACCAATCATCACCAAACTTGGTCAAAACATTGGCTATGGTCTAACTTAGAACTGATTTAATTTTGGCGTATCTAGGTCAAAGGTCAAGGTCAAGTTGACAGAAAAACGAAAAAATCATTATTTCGCAATAAATCGCACTACAATCATCATATGTCACATGATGCAGTAACATCAATACCCTTGCTAGCGGTAGGGGGTCGAATGCGCTGGCGGAGGTCTGCGCTCTCGGAGTGCTCTTGTTTGTCCATACATTTGTAAGTATTTTTAGTTGAAAGCAAATTCTGCAATATTAATTCATACTTCAATATATTGCTGTTTCAAGTTAAAAGTGCTTTCTATGGAATTCACATGTTGCTGTTTCAAATATAAAATAATGTTGTCTGTAACCTTAAAGGAACAGTGCCACCGCTGAGTTTAAGTTTGAACTTTTGAACTGTGTCGTTACTTTCATACTTGTGTGTTACACATAACACACATTCAAAGACAAGCAATTGTCATTCATTCTTAGAATTAATAAAGTTATTGTTTAAAGTTTATTCGCAATCAATGTTGTTAAATTATTCTTACAAACATTTCACCTTCCTCTTTTGTCCCATCACCAACAAATTGTACAAGAAAAAGGGGAAATCTCAGTCAACACCAAAACCTACTCCTCCTTTCAAGCCTTACTCGAACGCATTCCCCTAATCGCTGATTACTACTAGTTTGTAGTATTTGTTTTCCTTTTTTTCCCACGAGTACGTACGAGATAATCTAAGAACTAAAATGGCACCTTCTCTTTTCATTCCAAGTCTTAAAATCTGATTGGCTGTTGCAACAAGATTCACTGACAAGGTCAACCAAGGCTATTTGCGATTCAATACCAATCAATGTCTTTTTGATACTGAAAAACATGTCGCCAACTACCCTACGAGGCTGGCATTCATAGGGGAGGACGGAAGGGAAATTTGGGTGAGAGAAGTTAGAGTTTTTACGTGTTTGAGGCGCCCTCTGCTCGGGTCTAATAGTGCAATGACCGGTGTGTGCAATGGCAGAGCGACATGGTGATACTTAGTAGAGCCCGGAGTGCAACGGACCCTACCCAGTACACCCCTCAGGAGGAAAAGGGCCAAGCCACAAGGCCGTTAGCCAAACCCCCCTTAAGTGCAATGGGATGTAACTGGCCCAATGGGGACAGTTACAGGCAGTGTGTGCAATGTCTGTGTCACCATCCCAAGTCAGGAAAGTAGTTAGAGTGCGAAGAGCAAGGCTCTCGAATTCTGAGCACCCAGACTCCCCCCAGCCCTCCCCCCTCCCCTTCCAATGGTGACGACACAGGCTAATCACATCACAGCCCTAGTCTCCTTTGCAGTCTTTGTCTGGCTTGTTACCAACGTCGATAGGGGGAGGAGCGTTGCAATACGAGCCAGACAAGGACTGCAAAGGGAGCTATCACATCCAGAGACTAAACGAAGCAGTTTCAGATGGAGGGAAGCACATGTTTCCACAAACAACAACAGACTTTAAATCCCACCTGGTTTCCAGAGATGTTTAAGCCCCAAGCCTTCCATGTCCATCAACATCACTATCTGACTGATTCTTTTACCAAGCTTAGTAAAAAAGAATAAATAAAAACAGACAAGATATAAGCCAAATTAACATTAAATTTTGCATTACCCCTTTCAGCTCCAATTTCACTTGGCTCAAATTCAAATGGTGAGCTGGAAATTTTATTTCTTAAGTGTCCCTGGTAGGGTTTTGAAGTACCTTTTCTGATTGTTGTCTTGCCAAGTACATGCCATACTCTGCAAGATATGCCTTGAACCTGATAATTTCTTCCTTCTTCACAGATGACAGGAGTCCTAAAGGGCAAAACAAAATTAATAAACACAGAACTACGGTACTCTAATTTAACCCCTAGGCATTCATTAGCTGTTTAATGGTAATGGTTTGAGCCCAACAATCTCAGTTGATGTTTTTCATGTTTAATTTTCTGGGTGTAGGTAGTTCTGACCAGAACGTTTGTTGACTTTGCATAGTCAAGTGTCAAGGTCTTTGTATACAAAAATTTAATGGTTTCCACACAGGAGTCTCAGCAGTCGTTATCACGCTCAGTTGTCCAGGTACTGTAGTTCTGACAGGACAACTGTTGTTGACATCAAGCTGATACTTGAAGAAGGAAGTCATCTGCTTAGAACTGTCACACAAACTGCATGGAGGCATCATGATGAGATTTAGTCAATTTTGATCGAAAATTATGGACTTAAAAACAACAACAACAAAAAAAACAAATTTGAGCTTAAATTCATCCTTTAGGCCTTTCACATGCACAGCACTTCAACAACAATGCTCATATGAGCAGGAATTGCTTTCATTTCAAAGCTTATCTTGCTTGTGAAAACCTGAATTATTACCAATTAACTACATAACATAAGAAATTTGAATTCTCAGTCTTTTTTCTGTTTCTGATAAGCTTGTGATAATAAAATCAGAAAATTCCACAATCACACTGCACCTCTGAAGTCTATCTGTCCAATAGGATCAATAAACACAGGTGTTCCTTCCCTATCGCAACCAAAATATCCACCTGGATAAAACTTTCTTAGTACCTAATAACAAATAAAGAATAAAATAATAATTTAATCATAGTAAGATTTCATTTAGTTGGTCACTTAAAAACGTCACATGAAAATTATCTCTTTATGAGTCCTTTTAACGGCCAACACCTCAAGCAGGTGCATAAAATGTTTGATGACTGGGAAACAAAGACAGCCACTTTAAAATACTCTTTTAACCATTTACCAGTAAGTCCAAATTGTGATTACATTCCAGTTTCTGGACCAGTACGTTGCAAGGAATAAAGGTGATGACCTTGCATATAAGGGAATGATCACTATTGATGAACTGTGTTGTGTCTTACCTGGTTAAGTAACAAAAAATATGGAGCCACTACAAAGGATTTGTATCTTGGGGTTTAAAGAGCTAAAGGGTGAGGAAGGCTACATAAGATGGAAAGCAGGGTTGACATAAATTATGGTAACAACAATTACTCTGCACCTTTCTGACCTGGATTTAGCTCTTGCAGTTTCATGTTGGTGAAGTTGGTCTTAATAAGTTCTCTCCTTAATACCCCAAGGCTTACTCAGAACCATCATTACCCCGTTTTCTGGCGCCAGAAAAACCAGCACTTCCAAATTTCTAGCAACAGTGGATGAAGTAAACCACTACATGCATTTGCCACTTCAATTACCTGTCCTTGTAAAAAATTTACTTTTATTTCATTGATGGTTAAATTGATAATATTATTACAAAAGTTCAATACAATACTGACCTCAGGCATATTATAAGTTTCAACCAGTGTGTCAAGACCAAAGTGTTTCCGTACTTTCGTACTCTAGTGTACAATAAATAATGAAAAGGAATAACAATATTGACATAATGTAATTACTGTCAGTACTCTAGCACCATAATAATAATAATAATAATTATAACAAGAGCATTAACAGTAATAACAAAAACAATGATAACATTCCAGAAGTTAAAGATATAAATTGTTAATGAGGATGTTATCAATAATATTGTACTTGATTATCATTAAATAAGGCATTTCAATAATAGGCGTTTTAACACTTTTTAACTACCGGTACCTTTCTTTAACTCCTTAGAACTGTGAATTACCGATTCACTGATCAAAGATTCTTGACAAAAAAATTAATTTTTTTTCAGACATCATTTTAACTGGCAACGTTTAGTGAAGTAATTGGAATTCCTTTTTATCAAATCTTTAATCAGATCAAGCCCAATTATTATCAAGTTTTACATACTGTCTGATATTATGTCCTTTCAAAAATTCCACTTTAGAGTTATGGAAGAACATCTCTTGAGACATTTTCCTTTGAGCATTTAACTGTTATCTTAGTGCATACACTATTATAATTTCGGGACAGCAATTCAAAGGATCTGAGTACCTTTCAAAATTCAACATTTTGCCTTTCATGCCTTATAAATGGTATTATAAAATGTCACTGATAAATTTAAGTTGTGATCTAATACAATGGCACAATAACTTATTGGTAAAAACATCCTTAATGTACTATGACAAAACAATTCCCAGCTAACACAAAGGAAAGGGTAGTGCTTTGTTTACCAGTTAACTTAGTAATTATATAATAATATTAGTACTTAATTGTCATACCTCACGTAACATGATTTCCGACTTTTCTACATCAAAGTCTCTTGCTAAGGGGATAAGAATAGAATAAAGTTAACCCTTTATTCTCAGATTAGTGATCGATAGGAAACTTATTGTATTAATACATTCTTACTGTCATCTGTCAGTGAGTAAATCTATTTAATAAAAAAACATGAAAGATTCCTTTCATCACCCACCTCGAAGCCATCTCAAAAGAAAGAAATCATCATGATCTTCCTGAAGTACATCACTAACGCATTCACGGAACTGAAAAATACAATTATCAGTCGTGGTTCAAGTTTATCCTTGGTTTAAATCTTATTTTCCTTCGTTTTAAAATTATTATCATAAATTACCACACCAAAAAAACAAAGGAAAATAAAATTTAAACCAAGGAAAAAATTGATCATATAAAACAAATTATATTCATACACCCTTAACAATAATTGTTATGATTGTTTCAGAAGTATGTAGTCAGTATAGAACTATGTCTATTTTCAGATCCTGATCTATAATGCACAAATTTTGCATGGCCTAGAGGTCAGATTCATTTAAGTATTCATTTTATTATAATTATCATTGTTTCCAATAATCCATAAATTAATGGAAAATGCTTTCAATTAAACGTGTAGCAGCACACTCATGGGATGGTGTGTTTGTGAGGCCCATAGTCTTAGTGTAAAGACTCATTTAACTGTAATTACTGGAAGAATATGCTTGAATTGCACTGTTGCAAAATGCAGACATTTTTATCTTATTCTAAACTTTTGAGACTGCTAATTTTGTGCATTCAGGGACTTTCCAGAAGTCTTACTGTACAGGTCACAAACCAGTCACGTAATATTTGTAAATAGTGTAATAAGTCCCTTGTCAGCTATACGTAATTGCATCAGGGTAAAATTTTTCCCTTGGGTTTTGCTAGCTTGCTGTGTGTGGAGTCTTGTTGATGGCAGGGCCATTTCCCCATGTTTTTTTATCAGTTATAGTTGCGGTAGTGAGGGTCATTAAGATGTGACATAAAAAAAGTTGAAAATGCTCTTAACAACAAATGTAAGCTCTTAAACTAAGTATCATAACCTACACATTAGCACCATCATACAGTAAAACTGGTCTTTTATTTCAACACCTAAAAATTCCCCAGTGGTGAAATTTAACTACCCCCAAAATCAAATATTAACCTTCATCTTCTTATCCAACCCCATGCCACTCCCACTCCCACCTCCCACCACAAAAATGCCCAAAGCTATGAGTTCTAAAACACTCTCAAATTAATCCCTTGAACTGTCCACAGTACCACCCCTACAGGGGTTAGGGCAGAATTGCCAAGGGAGGCTGTGCTTGCAATTTCAAATAGGCATAAGGTTTTGACAGTATTTATAGGTTTAGGGTCAATCTCATTTAAAAACAAGGTTTATTTTATTTTTGAAACACCTTTTAACAAATAAAGATGCCTCTGCTGTGCTCTGTTCTGTTATAAAGTACGCAGGAAGTGGCAAAACAAAACAACCTGGTTCAAAGGTAGATTTTTAGCTAACCTTTACCAACAACTCCAGTTGTTTTTCTGTGAGATCATTCATCGTGTGAAGTCTCCGGCCTCACGTGTGATCGCTTGTTGATCTATGATCGCCATTAAAATCAAGACCATTACCGATCGAGTCAAAGGGTGCGTTTCTTTGGTATGATCCGGATTTGGATTTGTGATCCGAGATCACACGCATCATGGCACATCACAGGAACCGATGAATCCAGTCTGGAGAAGGATTCATCGGTTCCTTTGATGCGCTACCATCCGTGTGATCTCGGATCACAAATCCAAATCCTCGTCATACCCAAAATCAACATTTATAAATACATGGAATGTATGCAAATGGTTGAAACCAACGAATCCAAAACAGAATGACTAATCTCAGGACTTCACGATCACTAATATAAACCTCTTACACCTCCAATAGTTCCGGATAAATTTTCAGACTGCTCGTTATCGCAAAACAACGATTAGAACAAAATAATGAGCGGAGAAGAGTAGAAAGATTTGAAATGTCTTTGGACTGCAGGACACAGATCAAACAACAGATCACTGGTACTTTTCATGTACATAATATATAGCACCAACTGCTCTTAGCAAGTAAATTTTGAAATCAGCTCATCAAATGTAAACATAACTATAATTTTGCGTCGTTAAAGGAAAAAATAACTCCCGATTGACCAGTGTCTTTGACGAAGCGATTTTCGTTTTGATACCTGCATGAACACGGTTTGGAAATTGTAGGTTTCCTCGTGCATGTTCATAGTATGTAGCTGCGTGTGTAAGCTTACCTTAAAGCTTGATTTAAGCATTAAGTTTACTGAAGGAGTGTAAAATCTAAAGTGTCGGCAAAACCATGACTTCTCTTAGGAATTACCTACAGATCTGTTACTTAATATGTAGTTATATAATTCTTGACACAAGGTTTCCGACGACGCACCTGGCACCACGTGACGCAAGCAACTGGTTCCAAGTTTTAACCGCCGAAAATATGTCAGCAAAATCCACCGAGAAAACTAAATGTACAACAATTTTCCAACTTCCATCGGTTAACATTTTATCATTGCTCTTTAATAAATAATGATAAAAACAAACTGATCCGTACGCAAAGCTGTCAAATTTTGAAACTGAGATCAGCCTCGTCTCAGTCCTCCATGTGTCAGTCTTTGCTTTCCTGTCATGTGACCAGTCACATGTAGACAACAGTTCTTCGGGCGCCATCTTTAAAATTGATGTTTTGCGCCGTTACAAAAAGTTGCCCCATTCGAAGACATGGATTCAGAAGAAGGCTTTACCGGGCAGCTTGGTGGCACCACAGAGCTACTGAAAGATCTCAGTATTAAACAGGGCACGAATCAGGGTGAGTTAGACCCCGTGAAGTCTTTGCCGATCTCCAGTTGGTGTTCATAGTACAGAACGGTCCAAGTGTGGTTGGGTTTGTGCTGTTCCTCTGTGACTGCATGCCGTAAACCCACGTTGCGCTCGATGAGATTACATAGAATCAGTTTAAACAGGGCATACTGAACGGATCCATTTCATTTTGATCCTTTTTAACCCGTTGAAGATTCTTACACATTTCTGAAACTGAAACTTAGGCGCAAAGGACCAGTACGATCCATTTATTAATATTCCCCACTTTCCTTCGGTGTGATCTGGATTTGCATTAGTGAGCCGAGATCGCTTAGACCATGGCACATCAAAGGAACCTATAAATCCTGGTCCAGTCTGGATTCATCGGTTTCTTTGGTGCCTCATGATCGGTGTGATCTCGGAGCACAAATCCAAATCCGGATGATACCGAAGGAACGCATCCTATGTTTGGACACGCTTGCATTCCCACTCTAACCCTTCCGGTGATTACAATGGAGTATTCATCTGCATTAACCAACATCAACCAATCAATTTAAAAATTTCTTGCCCCACAAACAGGGAAACAACTTGTACTGCATAATTTTCAAGCAGGTTGTGAAATTATTAAAATGCCATATGATGCCAATGTTTGTGCATGATTTCACCTACCCTATTCCTCTCAAGCCACTACTATACAGTGTTTTCTGCAATGTAAATGTTGCAGTGAAATGTGAAACCACTTGGCTGCAGTTTGGGCTTGATTTCCCCATAACATAATTCATCATGCAGTTGAATTAATAGTGCGAACATTTCTTGTTTTGATTCAAATGAATATATGAAAGACCATATATTTGAACTGCGAAGTAATATGTAATGACATTAATTGATCATTACAGTTATGTACACAACTTGAGCAGCTGTGAAATTAAAGCCTGAAAAAAAAAACCTCAAAAACGTGTTTTCTAAGTATGAAACAATACATCTGCAGCATGCATATAAACAGAGTGTGAGGTGATATGGAAATCTGGCTTGTGTTTATAGTTCCACTTGAGTTTAGCATATTTCTTCATGCTATTCTAGAAAAGTCAAGAAAAGTGTATACCCCTTGCAAAGTATGGTCAATTTGTTAAATAAAAATGTTTAGGACACTCACTAGGGGGATTGTGACAGTAACATCAGGGGTTTCAATAGAAGCCGGCAACCGGCGAATTTCGCCGCCTACTTCCCAAATCGTCGCCGCCTACTTTCTAACATTTAATTTCTTTTTGGTCCCTTGAGTTTCTTGAGTCACAGAATTTCTCACCTGTTACAGCTGCCTACTTTAATATGATCAGTCGCCTACTTCAGAACTTATTGAAACCCCTGTAACATAGATCTTAGGAGTGAAGGTATAGAGTATAAAAGTTCTACTTTGGCATAACCCCTTACTTGATTATGGATACTGTAGTTATATTGATTAGAATAATATTGCACATGCAGTATGGCTACTGCGTGTTTAGTGAAGTACATGTATTGGGGAAATAGAAACCTAACCAATATTGATTTTGCCAAATACTATGTTCCTTAATTTGGTTAATTAAAGCAGAATCTGTCAGTGGTCATCTTGATGAGGACAAGAGGAAAGCAAAATTTAACAAGTTTATACAAAGAGCCAAGGAGCTAGGAAGACAAGGACAGATAGAGGAGGCACTGCATTTGTTTGAAAAGGCTTATGACATAAACCAAAGTGAAAAACTCTACAAAAAGATTAAAAAACTCAAGGTAAGGTTGACCAACTGGACAGTACATTTTTGTCATTGTGCATGTTTATTTTTTATTATTCATAAAAATTAATGCTATTCTCTCAATATTATATTTTTGGCACTTTTGACATTGAAAATAAGCAACCCAAGGAGAAGAGAATTAAAAGTTATCAGTGTTGTTGAGAACAGCGTGCGGCAAGGGTGTGTGTTGTCTGGCTTCATCTTTGCCTTGATTATGGACTGGGTCATGGACTGTACAAGTGATAGGAGACGCAGGTTGAGATGAACATTCACATCAGTCCTAGTAGACCTGGACTATGCTGATGATATTGCTCTAATCTCAAGCAGATTTGCTGATCTCCAGGAGAAGATCGATAGGCTGACAGCCACTGCCGGCATTGTTGGGCTTAAGATCAACCTGCGCAAAACAAAGACACTTTGGATGAGGAGGTGTAAGATGTGGAATCCTTCGTGTACCTAGGTTCAGTACTTGATAAACTTGGCGACGCAGAAGCAGACTTCAAGAGGTGACTAGCACTAGCAAGAACTGCATTCACCAGACTTCAGAACATCTGGAGGACAGGCAGATTCAGCCAGAAGACCAAGTTGCACATCCTGAACTCAAACATCATGTCCATGCTGCTGTATGGAGCCAAAATGTGGAGGGTGACAGCAACTGATCTCAACAAACTGGATGTGTTTCACTGCATACGCCTTAGGAGAGTGCTGAGAAGATTCTGGTCCAATCATTTGATTAACAAAGAGCTGTACGAGGCCACAGGGAGTACGCCAGTGTAAGTCCTTATACAAGTGAGATGCCAATGGTTAGGGCATGTATTGAGGAAAAGTCCTGATAGCATCTCGGGGACTGCATTGACGTGGGCATCTGAAGGTAAGAGGAGGTGAGATCGACTGAGAGAGATGTGGAGAAGAACCATGGAGAAGGAAAGGAACACTCTTGGATGGCATACATCTTCTGGCTGGCCTCAAGAGTCCTCATGGGCCCGATGAGGATGAATGTGGTCGAGAACGTTTATCCTTTTACACACTGTACCCTGAGAGGAAGGACAGAACCATTGGCAAAAAACTTGGCTTAAAATATGTGATACAGAGTGATATGTGATGCTCAGGTGCTTCAGCCTGGTAGCACTGACAGGAGGCTGTGAGGAACTCATACTACTGCACCGTGTTTATTCATAATGCTGTAATGTTGATGATGATGACTCAGTTACCAAAGTGATGACATTGAAAACTGATAATCAAAACAAGTTAGTCTTGACAAAAACTCTTTGAAACCATTTGGACCTGTAACTTCAACATGGTTTAAACTGAGCTTAACAAAACTTTTGTATAATGTGAATATCTGAGCTGCTTTAACTTAACCTTTCAATTTACCTCAATACGCAGCTAATACTTGCAAACTCAAAATGAATAAGTTTCATTAAATGAGTTGGTAGTTGGTCTGTTTCAAACTTCTCCATTTTTACTTAAACTTCAGCTTTAGAGATACTGATTAAGTAACCAGCCCTTTGAGTTCACCCAGTTTCTTTTCTTGTTTTCTTTTTCTAGGAGGCTATAGAGATATACAGAGAAGAGGAACAGGAGGAAGAAGAGGAAGAAGAAGACAATGGAATGCGTGAAGTTGGTGAAAGCTTTTATCTTCCTACAGAAATTCATCAGGCACTATACCCTTATCAACTGGAAGGAGTGCTTTGGTTTTGGCGTCTCTATAAGCAGGGAAAGGGAGGCATTCTTGGTGACGACATGGGGTATGTGTCAGACATGTTCAGTTTTGCTAATATCATTGTTGAATTTTATCTTAGGCTCAGAATGTTGGGGTCAACAGTTTTTGGTCAGTTGAGTTGGTTGGCCTACATGTATTTGAACTCCCGTTGGGAAAAACTGTTTTCATTTGCTTTAACTACAGTGAAACTAAATTGTTAAAAACTTTAAAATGGATGTTATAAAGGAGCAATTTTAACACAACAAATGACCTAGAAGCACTAAACTTTCACCCAAATTCAGATGGGATCTTTCTTTATTTTGTGAAAAGTGGTGTTTCAGCCATTGATAACTGTGAAATGCACACAAATACTTATATATGCAAAGTCAGATACCAAGTAATATTCCTCATAATAATTTTGATTAATAGTATTTAGTATAAATACTCAGGTTATTATACAAATTTGCGTGCTCTGATTGGTTCACTATCTTGGATTATCAGCCGATAATCACCTCGACGAGCAAAATGGCTGCCAGTCGAACTTGGTGTGCTTTTGATGAAATATAATTTTTTCGAGTTGTACAATGCTTTTTCTTTTCTTTTTTTGAAATAATCACCTGTGTATTTATACTAAAACAATTATTCGCCTCTGGCTCAGTGATTCTCGGTGAATATTCACTTTGACTTCATCTCAGTGAATATTCACCGAGAATCACTTCGCCTTCGGCGAATAATTTTTAAATAATAACAGCAGGCATGCACTTGCATTAACAATTGTTGTATGGATCTCCCAGAGAACTTTAAAGCAAACAGCATGCTTATTTTGTGTTTTCAGATTGGGCAAGACCATTCAAGTGATATCATTCTTAGCTGGTATGTTTGATGCAGAATTAATCCAGACAGTACTCATTGTGATGCCAGTGTCTTTGATGACAAATTGGGAGAAAGAATTCAACACATGGTGAGAATCACAGTTCATTTTCTTAATCAGGGAAAACTTTAGCTCTCTCTTATCAGCAGGGTTGTCAAAAATATCCAGCTGCCAGCAAGAATTGCTGCCTACTTTGTCATATTATCAGCTAGTTAGTCCACTTGGCGTTCCCCCTTAACCTGCTTTGGCGCTTGATTGTTTAGACGGTTATTTTTTAAATTTAACTGCCTAGTTTAAAACGTTTTGACAACCCTGAACCAGCTTTAATTATTGTACAACTTCCCTCTAGTGATATGATGAAACTTACTGTATCAACTCAAAAACACTGAGCTGTTTTAACATCAAACTTTTCAATGTGATGAACAAGGAAATTACCAGGACAGTCTAATAAACAGGTTTGGTTCACTTGTTCCTTTTCAATATCAAGTTTTATCAGTATAGACCACAGGGCTTGGTGGCCAGTCAGGCAAGTTTCCTTGAATATGTAGTGGCCCATCCCAAAATAAAGTAGTCCTCGATTTCCTCTAGTTGTGAATGTGGATCGCTCATGCAATCACTGTTAAAACGGCTCGGAATTTCCACTTCAGAACTAAAAGTTCACTAAAATGGATGATCTTACAGTCCAGACAAAGAAATGAAGAGAAAGGTAGTCCAATTAAACTAAATATTGAGTTGTATTTTTATAACTGTGTACTTCACCTGATTTACATTGCAACTTTTCGAAATTTTGTGACATAGTCGCACATTGGGCGTTCAAACCTTAAATTTTGGTAGCTCTGGTTAGTTTCAATTCGCCACTGGTGACCATGCCACCACCAATTTTTAGCCCGGAGACCAAGTTGGAATTTTTTTGTTTTGGGAGAGATATGCTATTGTGTGTTAATACAGGGTTGTCAAAACGTTTTAAAGCAAGCAGTTGATTTTAAAAAAAGTAACTGTCTGCACAATCAGATGCCAAATAGGGATCTGGGGACATACCAAGCGGAGTAGTCAGTCTATATTACGAAGCAGGCAGCAATTTTCGTCAGTGACCTGCTACTTTTGACAACCCTGATTAATACTAATAACAGGTTATTTTGGGAACAAACACAGATAATATTATGGCAATACGAGGTAGAAATGATTCTTGTCAAGTCCCATGAAGGGGGGCTTCCCCCAAAAAATGGCAGGGGTGCCATTAAAAGATACCTCAAAAAGTACTAGCCTCTTGATGGGTGTAGCTCAACAACATTTTAATCCCCAAAGAGTGACGATTTGACTATTTTTAATGGAATTGTCATAAATTCAAACTGAATGTCGACTCTTTTACAATTGATGTGTGACGAATGAGACAACAATAAAGACCAATTGACTGGTAAATAGTTCCTGTTGCATTTATCCTTCCCAGGGTAAAGTCAGCCAGCAACTTCACTAAATCATTAGCTTTAAATTTCCAACAAGAGCTGTTAATGCAGGGCTGTTAACCTTCCCGGATAATCCGGGAGAGTCCAGATTTTGGATCGTATCTCTCGGTCTCCAGATTAGAGTCTCGTTTCTTGTATGATCCGACTTTCACAACAATAAAAGTTTAAATATTTTGAGTTGTTTGACTATTTTACTTTTAACATGGATAATACCTCTCCTCATAAACTCCAAGATACTGTCATTCTTGCAAGTGTTTGCAACTGTAATATTAGCTATAATGCGATTGGTCGGAAATAAAGCAATCAGATCATGACGCCACCTATGACGCCACCTATCATCTCTTCTCTATCAATTCTCAATATTTTAAGACTTGCGGGGTTGACAGCCTTGTGAATGACTCGTCATCTTGTCATTTCTGTTGTCATCATTCTTGGTGGTTCTTTATTTAGGGCTCCCGGTATTCGTGTGAAAGCTTTTCACGGGTCAAACAAGAAAGAGAGAATGCGCAATCTTGAGAAGGTTCAGAGAAAGACTGGCGTTTGTCTTACGACTTATGGTCAGTTGGGCTTTGGCTAATATTGTAGTCTAGTATAAATACTCAGGTGATTATACAAAATAGCGCGCTCTGATTGGTTCGCTATCTCGGATTATCCGTCGATAATCACCTCGACGAACAAAATGGATGCCAGTTGTTCACGGGCTTTTGATAAATAAAATTTTTTCGTGTTGTACTATGCTTTTTCTTTTCTTTTCTTTTTTTTTGAAATTGTCACCTGTGTATTTATACTAAGGCTCAGGCTCAATGATTATCAGTGATTATCGGTGAATATTCACCGATAATCACTTTGCCTTCAGCGAATTATTGTTAAATAACCAGAGACCCATGAGACTTCAAACGTGTAACGGCATATAATTCATGGTAGGCCACCATATTGTCACCAAATATACTGTTTACAGGGGTATACAAGGGTTTACAAAGGTATATCCTTGTAAGCCCTTGTATACCCCTGTAAACTGACTATATGGTGGCTTACCATGAATGATATGCCCGTGTAACGTGCATTCACAGCTTGTCCAGATTCAAGTTTTCTCAAGTAACATATTTGGAAATTTTTTGCCCCAGTCTTTGACACTGTCCCGCTTCCATGGCGCATCGTAAACAACTTGCATTTGCAATAGCGACATGTGCGCATTGTTTTAAGTATGTCACACTACTGAAGGCAGTTTGATTGGTTAATTAGGCTTCTCTTGTTTTCGAAATATGGTGCATGGTGGATTGAGTGTGGACAAGTTTTGATTTAAGACATTTAGAGGCAGTTACACGTTTCAAGTCTTCACAAAAAAATAGTTGAATTAAATCGAAATAGGATTATACCACTCTTTGTGGATAGAGCACTGTGTGTTGCTATACCCACCATGTTGTTTGGGATATAACAGTGAGCGAGTGTATGTAAGCAAGTAGGTCCACATAATGTGCAATGTTCATAAATCATGGACATAACCACAGGTAGTCTGTCGGAGGTGTTCTTGAATTGAAAAGGAAGTATGAGTTTCAGAGTAAGCGTGACAAAGAACAGTATTACGCGAAATTAACTCATTTTTGTTATTGTTTTGCTATCTATTGCCATGTATTTGAGTGTAAGGTGTTTTTCTACAATCCTACGGCTTATAAAGCCTTTTATTGTGCTATTTAGAACCCAAATATAACACGAAAAGTAATTCCCTCTCCAGAAAAAAAGACAAAAACAGCAGAGGTGACAGCTGAAGTTATCCAATTTAGTATTGTGCCAAACTAACTGAAGTAACCACATATACGCACTGAGTACCTATTTGTCATTTTTCTCACGCTCTTTATACGTGATATCCTTCTTTAATGTCATTGCTGTGTGAACGTTTTGCACCTTAGGTCTCGTCGTGTCAAGTCACGAGGCGCTGGGATCATCACCAAATGGTAGCACGTATACTTGGGTAAGAAACATGTCAAAACTTGTTCTAATGAAATGACAAACTGGCGAAAGTTATTGTTTGGAAGTCCCTTTCTCTGATCTTATTCTCCGCGGTTGTAACTCTGTGACGTTGGTATAACATTGTCGAAATTCTCCATAATTTTTCTAGATTTTCTTTATTTTGGGCCATTGTTGTCGTGGTCTGTATTGTTTGAATTTTGTTTCTAATCTTTTGTTACGTCACTGGTGCGTTTTACCACCGAACATAAACCCAAATCTAGACCTGGAATATGTGTATCAGAACAAAGCGACCATTCTTTGGAAAGCTAATGAACAGGCCTGTGCTGTGGTACTGTTTGTTTTACTAAACAGTGCGGTTGTACTTTTTTCATCTTTGGATTATGTAAAGCTACTGAACAGTACTGTACTGTGGTACTGTTTGTTTCACTATGCAGTGTGGTTCTAGCTTTTTCATCTGAGGATCAAACCATGCAGTGTGGCCATTCTTTGGAAAGCTACTGAACATTACTGTGGTACTATTTGTTTTACTATACAGTGTGGTTCTGACTCATTGGATCAAGAAAAGACAGTGTGACATTTCTCTAAAAAGCTTCTGAACAGTTCTGTGCAGTATAAATGTTTGTTTACTATTCTTTGAAAATCTTACATTTTTATGCTGTGAACAGAATCTCTATGTGACTTTTCAAGTTGGGGGAACTTGGTTTTGTTTAATGCTAATGCCTTAGGGCTTACTCGTTAGCAAGCGTCACGGAACATCTGTCTCTTCTATTTATTTATTTTTTTTTTTTTTGCCTTCTATTTGTCTAGGATTACATTATTCTGGATGAAGGACACAAGATCAAAAACACAACCAAGACAAGCAAGAACGTACGGGAAATTCCTGCAAAGAACCATTTCATCTTAACCGGAACTCCAGTCCAAAACAATTTAAGGGTACGTTTCGTTTTAAGCGTCTGGTTCTTTAAGGTTGCGTTGCACCATCTCGGATAGCACTTGCGCTTTCACGAAGACCATATCGGATCGTGCTTTTTGTTCACACACGAGACACTGGTTTCGGAGCCATGTTTGTTTCGGCGCGCTGGTCTTGGTCCAGTTCAGGGGCCGGTTGTTCGAAGGCCGATTGGCGCTAACCCAGAGTAAAATTTTAACCCGGTTTTTTTTTCCTCTTGTTAAAAAGCGTTTTCTTAGATAACTTTCTCTCTCTTTTTTTAGAGCATACGGTCATCAAATTGTATTCAAAAAACTGAATGTGCTTTTTAACCTCTCATATCTGCATTTAAATTTCGCACTAACCCTGGGTTACCTTATCCCTGCTTCGAACAACTCGGCCCTGAGCTATCGGGTATATTATTGTAGACACTGTTGTGTCAGTTTATGAGTGAACACACGGAACTGAAATCTTGATTGAGTAGCGGAAATAAGAACTACGAATGTTAACTGGGATTTTCAGTTTAAGTCATGCTTTTAGGTAATTTTATCCCATTCCTAGCTTTTTTAGAACTTTATATTTTGATGTTCACAGGAAATGTGGGCGCTATTCGACTTTGCATGTGAAGGGAAGTTGCTTGGTACATCAAGAACATTCAAACAGGAATATGAAGGTCCAATTGTGCGGGTCAGTTCGCTTTTCATTTTCCCAGGGCTGATCGTTGGCGCTTTGAATCCCGTAAAATAGAAGCGGTTTGTAATTCCTTGTCGAAAATAGTTGTGGGACTGCTGTGGTTCCTATATTGCTATCAGGGGCGTACCTAACTCAACTTACGGTATACACGTGCGTACCTAAAAAAGTCGATTGTCTTTGATGTGCTTTAGTCAATGAACCGAAAAAGGCGACAAAGAATTTTACGACTTAGCTGTCATTTCATCTACAGTAAAAACCCTAGGCTTACAACTCAACCTCGCCTTTAACCAAGTCACCTGAAAAAGCGGGTAGGGGTGGGGGGATTTGGAAAATTGTGTGTACCTTTAGAAAAATCCTGGGTACGCCCCTGGCTACGATTCTTGATTGGCTAAAATAAATCTCGCTCCACTTTCTCGACCAATCAGAAGTAAAGCTAAAACCAGTTCGAAGAGAACGCACGCTTTTTCCCAGGCTTAGTGTTGACAACATGCATCTGGGTGAAAACATGCAATTTTTGAACTTATATTTCAACAACAATTCAAATATTAATATCTCTTTCTCTTGCTACAATACTTAGCTTTAAAAAACATTGCTGAAAACTTCAATTTCATCCGTGAACAACACAGTTGAGTTTATTGAAATCTTGCACCACTCTCTCCAATTAGAAGTAAAACTTTCAGCGTCACCAGCTCGTTCGCGTTATCCGCGCTTTGTCTTGACAGCATGTATTTGTTGTGAATTCTGATTGGTTCAATAAGAAATTTGTTGTTTCTGATTTCATATTTAGGCTAGGGAGAGAGACGCCAGTGCTTACGAAAAGCGTATTGGAATGGAAATGTCAGAAAGCCTTCGTAAACTTATAGAACCCCACTTTTTACGGAGAACTAAAGCCATGGTATTGGAGAAGAAGAAACATAAAACCGATAACACAGATGGAACTGAAGAAGGCAAAGAAAACAAACGTGAAAACCCTGTGAAGTACGAAACTGTTTTAATTTAATAAGCTGAAGTTTAGGTTAATTTCTTACAAAACTTGTTTGGTATGGTTTTGCGTTTGATGGGTCCTGAATTTCATTACTATGTGTTAAGCCAATGTGGTTATTTACAGCTGTCGGTTCGTAATCGCCGACCAATTAGCTCAGTTTGTAGAGCACCGGTACAAACCCCGGCCAGACCAACATTGAGATGTGGTGACATCCGTAAACGGTTAGACTTTCTAGTGTTCTCGGATAAGGACGATAAACCGTAGGTCCCGTCTCACAGTACTTGTTCCTACTAATCTGTGGGACGTTAGAGAACCCACACACTGTTCGGTAAAAGTAGGGACATAGTTCCTGGTGTGGTGGTCTATCTCTACCTCTGGTTTCATCTGTCACTTCATGCATGGGCTGGGTGGGTGAGATCATATATAGCGTCCGATGTCTCCCAATAGAAGTGTAAAGCGCCTTTGAACATATTGATATGAAAAAATGCGCTATATAAATTCATTATCATTATCATTAATCCAATCAAATGTGAAATCATAAACTTGTTGAAATGACAAGGGCAACGGAGATGGTTTCGTGGCGGGAAAATTTTCTCGCTCTTGGGAGCCGGTTGCGAAAACGAACTACAAGTGCTGGGTGTTGATACTCAGTTGTCCATTTACCCAAAACACAATGCGTACTTGCAAAAAATGCAGCCTCGGTAAGGGACTTTTCAATGCGCTGTAGGATCCCTGTCAATTCAAGACACTGTATTGTACATATACTCTATCAGTGAGATATCTATCAGAATCACCGTTCACCCTTTCATTTCTTTTTACAATTCTGAGTTGTGTTATTACCTAATTATGTAAGAAATGGTTTTTCCACTTTAAATGAAACGTGCCGCACGGACCCAGAAGTGTTGCGGATTTTAGACTCGTTTCACAGTCCCTCCATGGCCATGGAACCTACAGTACATTGGGAAGCGTTATTTTGATTTTTCTTCCTTTTTTTCAGGATGCCTGGCAAATTGACTCGGAAAAATGATTTCATCATTTGGTTGTTTATGTCAGACACGCAGCTGAAAATCTACAGTGATTTCTTGGGTCTCGAGCGAGTCAAAGAGGTAAATCGAAAGTTTTCACTGCTACTTCCTAACTGTTACAATTTTGAGTTCAATTTGCGCTTGAATATAGAAATAATTGGGATATGAAGAAGTCCATAATCGCGTCTTTATCTCTTTCTCATTTAACCCTTATCCATCTGTCTACGCGATTATCTAAATTAAGAATATAAGTCCCACGAAACGATGGCCGATCACATTGAACCAAATAAAAATAACGCCCCCTGATTGGTCAGTCAGCAACCACTATAGTCGCATTCGAGACTGTTATAACCTCATAGAAAATATTATGGCGCATGGTCGCCAAGTTTTCTTCCATAAAAAATTTAGCAGTGTTATTAAAGACAATACCACGGTAAACTGATGGGCCGCACTTCTTACTGTGGAGTTTTATGATAAGACACCAAATTGGCTCGAGTTATTATTATTATTATTATTTGAGTTAAGGCGAGAGTCCATGTTTACCCATGTTTATTATGTCCATGTTTATTATGTCCATGTTTATTTAACATACGTTTCGTTTAGTTTAGTTACTATGTCTAGAAATATATAACTTTTTTGGAGAGCGCTGATTGTTTTCCAAGTTAAATATTATTTTTTCCTGACAACCCAATTGTTATATTTGTGTTTACAAGTTGACAGCTTGTGCTTGCTTACTTGATAGATGTTGATGAGTACCAGATCACCGCTGGCAGAGTTGAACGTCTTGAAGAAAATTTGTGATCATCCCCGTCTTCTGTCCACCCTGGCGTGTGAACAACTTGGCTTAGATGAGGAAGACAGGTTTGTTCGCATCGAGCTAATAATTTTTTTCCTTTGCAAAAAAGGTTTTCGCTGTGGGGTATATGAGATTGTACTTTACGATCTCTCTTAGAAAAGCTACAGAGCAGTGCGATAGTGCATGGGTATGGTGTTGTTTGTTTACTGTGGTGTGAGAGTGTAACTTTTGTAAGTTCATGACAACACCATACTGTTGTTAAGGAAACTATTATGTGGTTTGTTTTTCACTCTGTGAACCAAGAAATTACTTACCATGCAGTGTGACCATCCTTTGAAAACCTTGGCTGGGTTGTTCGAAGCAGGGTTAAGGTAACCCAGGGTTAGTGCGAAATTTAAAATACAGATATGAGAGCTTAAGAAGCACATTCAGTATATTCTTTTTGAATACAATTTGATGATTGTATGCTCTGAAAAAAAATAGAGAAAGTTATCGGAGAAAATGCTTTTTACTAAGAGGAAAAGAAAGCCGTGTCAGAATTAAACCCTGGATTAGCGCTGATCGGCCTTCGAACAACCGGCCCCTTCTGAATATGTGGATGATGCAGCTGTTGTGTAAACCTCTGAACAGTGTTTTACTGTGGGACACTATATACAGTGTGGTTCTTGCCTGATCATCCTTACCACACTGTGTGGTTAGCCACCCTGCTTACCTAAGTCGGGTACCTCAAGCGGCTATTACCCGCAATTTGGGGTCGACAAGTTTGGTCAGACTAGTTTGGTACCCGAGGATTAGAGTTCAAGTGGGCGGAGGTGTAGCGCGGGTAACCGGTTTCTGTTGAAGCCCCCGAGTCTCATTGTTATCAGACTCTAGAGTATTCAGGGGCGTACCCATTGTTTTTTCAGAGGCCCCCACAATTTTCCAAATCCCCCACGCCCAACCCCCAAATCCCAAATCGTTTTCAGGTGACTTGGTTGAAGGCGAGGTTACGTTGTAAGCCTACCGTTTTTCTTGTATGTGAAATGGCTTTCGACTCTTTTACGTAGGCACGTGCGTACAGGTAACTATGGCCCTGGTATGTCCTATGCATTGTCTTCACATTAAATCAATACAGTGACTCTATGATCAGTGACAACAAATGCACCAAAACACGTATTGCATTTCTCTGTCAGAAATGTTGACCTGCATTCGAGCGAGGAACTTCAAGTATCATTCGCTACCCAACCAAAAGGCTCAGGCCCTTCAGACAGGGTTCTCATACAGGAGTCTGGAAAAATGGTCTTCTTAGTAGCTCTTCTGGAGAATCTCAAAGCTGAGGGTCACAGGTGTTTAATATTCAGCCAATCGCGTAAAATGCTCGATATCATTCAACGGGTTATCACTCACATGGTAAGCATTAATTTGATAACTTAAGTTAAGAGTATACAACAGTTCGCATTCAGCCATTTACAATTATTCAACGAAACCAGGAGCTCATCAATACTGATCGGCTCCTGACGAAACAGAAGTGGTGAACATTGTGCTCAACTTAGGCGACACAAAGGGTTTTTGCGTCTTCCAGTA
Organism: Ricordea florida; assembly: GCA_949710005.1. Lineage (NCBI taxonomy): Eukaryota > Metazoa > Cnidaria > Anthozoa > Corallimorpharia > Ricordeidae > Ricordea > Ricordea florida. Next base: position 32,939,300 of record OX453277.1, read on the forward strand.
GACTGCAACTTGAAATAACCCGCTTTCGAAAAAAAATTTTAACCGCCACTACATTTTCGCAGCGAATGACAGTGGTTCCGCTGTCACGTTTTCCCGCCAAAATGACGCTAGTTATCGCGCGCTCACGCTGAACAAAAGCATTGGGTTCCTGCGTCGAAACAAAATGTCGGCTCCTCTTTAACCAGCCACAGCAGATGCATACAGTCCATTGAACCAATCAAAACGCAAAGCAAAAACATGTCAGTATCAAGTGCGGGAAAACGCGTACGACTTCTTCAAGATTACTTTTAGTGTTGCTTCTGATTGGTTGAGAGAAAATGGCAAGAGGTCCCCTAGCCAATGACCTTTAGTAGCAATGCAAAAGTGAACCAATCCGATTATTATACTTTCCGCAGTGAGTTAAGACCGCTCTACTTGGTTTTATTATGTGACCATTCTTCGTTTTGTGTTCTATTAAGGGCCACAAGATTCTTCGTATTGATGGCACAATAACAAGCACAGCCGAGCGACAGCATCTTATCAACACGTTCCAGACTGACTCGTCCTATTCTTGTTTTCTTCTCACAACGCAGGTTTGAGCACCGCTGTTTAGTTTGTCGCCATTTTTATGAACACTCTAGCTTTCCATTCTTGCTGAAGAAACAAATACTGCTTTTCAGTTGCCTTTTTGAAATAATCTCACGGAAGTATTCTCGAAAAACGATTAGCCGAGGTATTCACTTTCCTTAGGTAAATGTCTCCCCAAAATTGCAGGTTGTACAAGATTTTGTTAATAAATCCATACGGCAAAGGATTACATTTTCCCAAGCAATGACCAAAGGAAAGTTAATCGTACAGCGTGAAACAAATTTGGGTTAATTATTTCATGGATTTTTTTTTTTTTCATTCCCCCAGCCTTTTAACTATAACCACAAAAAAATTATCGCAGCGACAGGGAGTTCAAGTACATTACCTCTCAGTGAACAACCCTCAGGGACCGTTCATTTTTTACGAGGGAAGGGGGGCTGAAGTGATTCAGGAAGAACCATTTAAAAATTACGTGACCCCCCTCAGCTAACCAATTTTCACATGCCCCACACCCTTGAATCAGCGATTTCATTGATGGGTCCTGTTAAAACATTATGCCATTTCAAAGTATTGCGAAAATGTTTCAGGTGACCCTCCCCCCTTTTCCCTATTTTTTTTTTTTGAGATGGCCCCCCTCGAAAGCCGGTTTTTCGCATGTTTCCCCCCAAAAAAACACCAGCCCCCCCCTCCCTCTTCCTCCTAAAAAGTGAACGGCCCCTCAGGTGGAAAAAATATCTCATTTGAATCCAGTCAAACTGTTATAGAGGATTTCTCTAGCCTGTGTACATCCGTTCCCACCCCTCCCCCCTGCGGTGAAAATTCGGTTTCCTCTAGATTTCTCAGGCTGCACCATATTTCTGGTTTGTTTATAGGTTGGCGGTGTTGGTATCACTCTTACTGCAGCTGATCGCGTTGTCATCTGTAAGTAAAGTCATATTTTATCTTTTTGTATCTGTGGGCTTCCTGTGTAACCTGTAGATACTACGTTGTCATACTGTGTTGTCAAGTGTGGAAGTCCGTAAGTAACAATACAAACGTTCGGCAAATAATCGCAATATTTCGGATGCTGTTGCGTTTTGTCCCATTCTTTCCTCATTTCTTGCCGATTTCATCTTCCGACTGTTACCGAGTCTTCCACGTGCGCTGGCTTGTGTTCTTTGCCTCTTGCATCTTTTGCTTATGCTGTATAGATTTTCCTTCTCCCGAGAATAACACACATGGACGTGTCTTTACTTAAACTGTGATATTTTCTACAGTTGACCCAAGTTGGAACCCAGCTACAGACGCACAGGCAGTGGACAGGTCAGATTGTTTGTTACCATAATTCTACGAATACTCAATAAACAACTGTTTTTTTTTTTCAGTGCAAGCAAATGATTTGTTTCAAATATTTCCAATTCTAGAGTATATCGTATTGGGCAGAAGAAGACAGTGGTTATCTACCGGCTCATCACGTGTGGAACACTCGAGGAAAAGATCTACCGTAAACAGATTTTCAAAGACGCACTCATGAAACAAACGACTGGCGTGTCTAAAAACCCGTTCAGGTACTAGACATGTCCGCAGCAATGGCTACTCAGTTATGTGTCTACGCTTGTGTGAAGTGTAATGGAGTTAGTTTGTATAGGTAGTCAAATGGTTTTGAGTGCAATTTGGAATAAATCAGCAAAAGTCGATTTTTCATAGACTAAAAAAATTACACGAGCCTTTAGGGTGAGTGCAATTTGTTGTCTTTGAATAATTTATGAGTGCTTATTTTATACAAAATTCAAGTACACGCAAGAGCATTTGATTACTTGTTAATAATAAACATGCAAAATTTAAAATACTCAATTTCAATTTTCTGCACTCAATTTTAACTTTCTGCACTGTTTGGGATTAATTGACATTCTCTCAGCCAATCAGCGCGTTGAAATATTTGCAGATATATGAGAAAAGAATCTGGTGCTGCGACCGGGAGAAATTAAAAAAACTCACAAAAATGGGTCAATCAAACGAGGTGATACATGTCTGTCTGACTGCGCTCGAAACATCAGCTTCCCTTTTATTTTTTGGTGGCAAATCCATATTTTGCTCTTGTAAACTACTGCCTCGTGTTCAGCTGATAATGACAACTTTTGCAGTAGTAGATGGCGCAACTGGTAATTCATCAAGTAGCTCCATTTTATATAATTTGCATCAAGTATTCAATTAAATCGTGCAGTTCTATTCTTTCATTTGATGGCGGGAACTTATTTTCGCAGAGGTTCAAAATTCAAGTCGTTCAACCAGCTAGCGAATATCCACATACTTATAGTTTGTTACTTGTTAATTTATACACTCGCTCACAACTTTTCTGAGCTAATGTTGCCTTGTGATGTGGGTTCTGTTTCCTGTCCCGATTACGCCCTTCCACCTTTGAACTGTTGATGTTATATTATGGGGGTCCTGGCACAATTTTGATATCTGTTTCCATTTCAATTTTATTCGAATTATAATAAGATTTTGCTAAAGGATTCATAAAGTATTTCATCAAGATTTTGCTAAAGGATTCATAAAGTATTTCATCAAGATTAAAAAATGAATAGAAAAATATAATAAAGCTATGGAAAGGTTCTGGCACAATTATATAATCATTATAGAATTATTATATAATCATTATTTCAAATTTAATAATCGCTTTTCAGACTTTTGTGAAGAACTATTAAAAATAGCTAACTGCTAACAGACTTTTGCGGTATTTGTTCAGACTTTCTCTATCTTTCTGTGAAGGATTTGCACAGTAACCGGGGTCATAAAGTTTTAATAATCATTATAGCAAAATATAAAAAAAAATGATAAAAAAATATGATTTAAAAAGATAAATTATAAATTACAAATGGAACAATTAAAAAGATTATATGTTGCACAATTGAAAAAAATTGCTAAAGAGTTGAAAATTAAAGGGCAATATAGAATAAATAAAGCAGAATTAATCAAAGAGATAGAAAAGTTTACAGAGGGGGAAATTATTAATTTAATTGAAAAAGTTACTATTAATGATAAATATATTTGTATTCATGGAAGGTGTAAATATTACTGTAAAGAATGTGGTGGACCTTATATATGTGAACATAATAAAATTAAGTATCAATGTAAAGAGTGTGGAGGATCTCAAATATGTGAACATAATAAAAGAAAGCATCAATGTAAAAAATGTGGAGGGTCTCAAATATGTGAACATGGTAAACAAAAACAATGTAAGGAATGTGGGGGATCGCAAATATGTGAACATAATAAACAGAAAGCACATTGTAAAGAATGTAAAAATAAAAAAAAATGAATTATGATTTAATGGAAGTAGCATGGAATTCATATAGATTTTTAGATTGGTGTATTGATTTTGAGGAGTTAAGGGATTTGAAAGAACGTTTGGGATAAAATTAATGTTATATAACTCAGGTAAGTGTTATATAACAAAAAAAGACCTGAAGGACCAGCTACGCTGAAATTTACCTAAATCTTAAACTTAAAGTTATGGGAGAACCCTTTAGATCAAGTTTTTTCCATTCATTGTCTAATATGGTTAAATCAAAGTGGTTTATTAGAGCATCATATTTTCGAACTGGAATTGTTGGATAATCCTTTGAGGGTATGTTTGCAAGTAGGTGTGATGGTGAGAGTTTTACAAGTTCTCCATTTTTATTTTTATTAATATATGAAGATTTATTATCAACTATACTACACATAAGTCTCAGCGGTTCCTTAATCTGAATATTTATGGAGTATAATTTACCCGGATTTATGACTTCAGGAACTCCTAAACCAAACCCCAACCCTCTAGTAAGTTTAATTTTGAAGTTCTTATTTGAATATAGATAGTCAACAGTATCAGTCTCAATTATTGTTATCTTTTCACCATCAGGATCATTAAGAAAGATTGATTGAATATTACGAAGCGAATATGTACCAGGTTGAATTATTATGAAGCCCTGATTCTTATCATTGAATAATATCTGTTTATCCTTGAAATTAATCAATCTTTTGGTTTGTATATTACAATCCAGGAGTTGTATCTCCCGAAGATTTTTCAGCGGAGGATCTAAATAAATCCTAGTTTCAGACTCATACATGGTAATACTCAACATTTTGTTTTGATTACACCATATTCATCTTTAAATTTCTATAATCACCGTCTGTTATAAAAATCGACTTACGCGTAAGCTGAAAAATTGTTATGTTAATTAACCTGTGATAAAAATCGACTTACGCGTAAGGTGAAAAATTGTTATGTTAATTAACCTGTGATAAAAATCGACTTACGCGTAAGCTGAAAAATTGTTATGTTAATTAACCTGTGATAAAAATCGACTTACGCGTAAGCTGAAAAAATTGTTATGTTAATTAACCTGTGATAAAAATCGACTTACGCGTAAGCTGAAAAAATTGTTATGTTAATTAACCTGTGATAAAAATCGACTTACGCGTAAGCTGAAAAATCCAGTCATCTACCGAAATAGATACCAAGCTAATCCACCCGCGACAACTATAAATGTTAATATATTCTTTTCATGCTGCGTTGAGTCAATAATATTTTCCTGTTTCATCGAGTCTGTTTTCGTTGTGGGTTTTGGTTCCTTTGGGTTTTTCTTCGTTTCAGTTTTGCCTTCCAGGCGAATATGAGGTAACTTTAACTTTGAAGATCCTAAGTTATGACTTATTCCAACTTGTTTTGCTTCAGTGTTTAGGGAATTATTCACTCCAAAATTCATATCATTACTCGCTTTCATAAGTTTGTTATTAAAACCTGTCACGCTTTCAGTATTGATTATCATATTACTCGGCATCAACCATACACCAGGAGCAATAGCTAAATCAAGCCGTAATTTCGCTTCTTGTACAGCTAATTGATACCTTTGGATAGAACTAGAAATGTCATTTTCGATCACACTACTTTCAAATAAAGCTAAGAATTCTTGTTGTGTTTCGATTGCACCACCGTCATTACCGTAAATCGAGTTTCTAGTGTTAACTTGTGCTCCTAATATACAGTAAACAAAAGCTTCAGCAGATCGATTCAATCTACCAAGCCCAGCTTTAGTGAGCCCATGTCCACTTGTTGGGATAAACCAGGCATATTTGAAATCAGCAAAGTCATCATTACGGATAAATGAAATTAAATTACCTTTTTCTTTCTTACCACCTTCATCAGCGAATTTACCACCTTCACCGGGCCATCGATCTGCTTCAACATCATAATTCCTTACAATATGTACATTTTGATATCCACCACCTTTTCCATGATATCCTGCACCGTAATCAAGGAATATATCTCCCAATCCGCCGTTTCTACCCCCTTTCCATCTAAAGTCAGAATTATTAGCAATTCCAAATTCAGCACACAATCGTTGATATGCAACTTTACTATATGGATTATTATTTATCACAAAAGGTTGCTCATCAGGTAAGGGAAGACTTAATTCATATAATATCCGTCTTATTGTGAAATATATATGAAACTTTATGAAGCTACTCACTACTTTAGGATAATTTAGGCTCTCAAAAGGACTTATACCACAACCAGATGTTGCACACCAAACTGCAAAGTTAAGTTGTTGTGGCCAATAATTCATATCAGGGGCGTTCAACCATTTTCTACTCTGTTTACCAAATTTGAAAGTAACAACTTGTGATGTAAATATGTTTCTCATCTTTGCTGTAAATTTCTTAGTATTTGAAACGTATATATCCAGATAGGTTAGCATTTTTGTTATATCAGTTGAAAAGTCATCAAAATTAATAGCTGGTATAGGATAAGATCTATTGGTTAATGTTAAACTTTCAGGAAATGAACTAAACTCAGTTCCTCCTTTTAGTCGACCATCCAATCCTAAATCTTTCCATAAAAGTCTTTTCAAACGAGGTGAAATATTATCAATCCATGTTTTTCCAGTAGGATCATCATTTGACATTATTGTTGTACCATCAACTTGCCATTTAATATATCCACCATACGAATCAGGCACAAATGTGAAATGACTTATATCAGCCCTTGGGTAAATATTTCTGAAATCATTGAATAATGACATTTTTTTTGTTCATAACATGTTGCTTTTAAATCACCTCTTTTCTAACACCAGCATAACAATTCCATCCTACATCAGTTCTCTCATATGAAATTTTCAACGTGCGGGAACTGCTCTTCCCCTCCCTTCGGTCAGTTCCTTTAATATTTCCTCTCGAACCTCTGTTCTTATCTGATTCATATTTAAGTTTTTTTCTGTATCTTTTCTGGTTTTTTGACGGATTTCTAGTTTTAGTTTTTCAAACTTATCAACCTCTGATAAAATTAGAGAAAATTCTTGGTCGGATATAGCGTTATCTTTCAGTGCTTTTGAAACCAAGTCGTGAATAGTGTTTACTTTTGCTTTTGCCAAAGAAACTGTCTGTTCATGTTTACTAACTTTATATGAAAGTCGTTTAGAAGCTGAACCGAATCCAACCGATATTCCCCCACAAATACCTCCCACTGCTCCTAATGGGATACCAACAACAGCACCAAAACCAGTAAGGGAGGTTCCAACCCCACTTGCAGATAGAATAACTGAAATCACTCCACTACAAACACTGATTTTTGTAAATATACCTCTTGCTCGATTATACTTTTTTCTAACTTCCTCATAATGTTTAATTTCCTTCTCAAGATTTTGTAGTACTTCGCATGACTTTTGTAGTCTGAAATTAACTGACTGAAATGAGGAACTCGGGTCTGAATTAACAGGCAAATTAGGATAAATTCTATTGTAGTCATCCATATTGTATTTTACTGATCAACATGATATCTTTAGACCTTTTTGGTCCGCGAAGCAAATGAATTCGGGAGGGTTTTGTTATCGACTTTTCTTTACCCTTTCCACAAAATATAGAACCACAGCCATTATCAAAAGCCAAGCATTCCTACCTAAAAAACCAATGACCTCGCCAGCTGTTTTGAACAGAAAGCTTACAATCGCTCCAACCATTCCAGGCAATATTTCACCAAGTTTCTTACCAATAGCTTTAAAACCATTTCCAACACCTTTTCCTAAAGTAGATAATCCTTTTGAAAGATTTGAAATGATAACACCAATTATAACACCTACAGCACTCACAACTGCAAATACTGTAAAACCATACTTTTTGAAGATAGCCTTCACACGTTCACGTAATGGTAGATTTTTAAGTATTTCTTCATTTTTACTATCCAGATCAGCTATTTGTTCTTGGTTGTAAATAATACTCTTTCTTGTTAGTTCTCTAAATTTATCAACTTCAGCTTGTAATCTTTCATTACTACGTTCTAATATTGTTAAATTTGACTGTCCCTTCTTATACTTATCTATTTCATCTTTGTATCGATTCAATTCAACTTTAAGTTTTTCAACCTCTGTTTTAGCTAATACCTTCTGTTCTACAGCTGCATCTAAATAGCTTTCACTTTCCGCAATTCTGGTTTGTTGTTTTTCAATTATAGCTCTCAACTCTTTTCTATCAATTGTAACATATTGTTCTATCTCCTTTTGACCTGTTTCTACAACTGAGCTTAACTCACCTATTACATTATTTAAATCCCTAATTTTTTTATTAGCTTCATTCAAATCATTAATTAGTTTATCATTATTTATAAGAAGTGACTGAGAATCAATACCAAGTGCTCTCTTAATTTTAACAGGAAGTGTTTCAAAATTTTTTACCAAATCCCCATTAGAGTCAATGAGTAAATGCTCAATACTTCTAGGGTTATCAGTCAATATAACCCATACCGCCCCCTCATCATTGATTCTTGCAGCGAATGGTGAATTTAGTGGGTCGAAATTGTAGAACTTTTCTTTTATCTTTTTTAAAGCTCGTGCCCTATTGTCTTCTTCACTTTCATTAAGCGGTGGAGGTTCTTTATCATAATAATCATCACCTCTCACACCGCCAAACGATGTTTCTGCCACCGCATCATCAGGGTTAATTACCCTAGTGGTGGATGTAATTGGGTCCATTTCCATATTTTCTCTATCATCATCATCTAGATCAGTTGGTTCAAAGTTTGGTATTAATGGTTCTTTTTCTTCCATGATTTTTTACTAATCAGTAAGAAATCTTTAGACCCCTTAGGGCCGTTAAGCAAACTAATCACATACAATTACCTAAAAGAATTTACTTACCATATAACCCAACGCCAACATACCACCACCTACATATACAATTTCACCCATCTTTTGATTTTCACTAGGTCTATAATAATCCGCAAATTTTGGTTCATGCATTTGACTATATAATTTCAAAGCTTCATCTGTATTCGAAATATTTTTTGATGCCTGATATTTTGCATCCTTTTGTTGTACTTTCCAATCAATTAATTTCTGTCTATTTTCCTGATATGTAGCATAATCTTTTTGATATTTTTCTAATGCCTTATCATGTCGTATTCGTTCTGTATCTGTTTTATCACCAGAAAGATATTTTGCGAGATAAGAGCCACCAACAAAGGCGGTTGCATTCAAAATAGCTCCTCCAAACATCATTGCTATTGTTGCCATGTTTCTTTAATTTGGTAAAATCTTTTGATCCTCTAAATATGTTTTTAGGTACATACTACCTGACAATACAGCCACCCATTTAGCATAATTTGTAATACTTGAGGATGGGTCGTTCATAAATGATTCTTTCATAGCCTTTTTTGCAACATAACCAACCGCAGCTGCTAACCCAATAAGTACTGCTGAATCAGTAACAGTTTTCACAAGTTTGTTTTCAGTTGACATAATTTTTTACTGTATCAGTAAGAAACCTTTAGACCCCTTTAGGGCCGTGAAGCAAAATCGCTTACTCATATCATTCCCATTTTTAGCGGTTGTGGTTGGGTGGGGATATTCAGCGGAGCTGGTCCTACGGATCTTGTGGGTGGAACTTGAGATAAATCTATTCTATTTTTATTATCCTCCTTTTCAGCTTTGCGGTATCTCATAAAAATATCAAATGCTGTAAACCCTATTCCTACAATAGATAAAACGGTTGTAAAAGATAGTTCTGGAAGCCATGCTTTCGCTTCCCGATTAGATTCACTCTCTCCATTTTCATTTTGCACTTCTTCACGTTTCATTCGCAGGGTCTCTCTAGCTAATGCTTCTTTGGCTTTTTTATTATATTCAGCTAATTTCTTACCTGCTGCTACTTTTTTAGGATCTTTATCCCTCTTTTTATTTTCTTTTGGTTGGTCTCTAGTAATTTGTTCAACACCTCCGGTTCTTTCTTCTACTTCTTCAGACATTATTATTTATTTCCAAAAGTAAAGAATCTTTAAATCAGTTGTGCTCAGTGGCCTGCTAAGCTTTTTTTATAATTATTCCGTATTTTTTCTTTTAGCATATAAACTTCTTTTTCAATTTCTTTAATTTTTTGGTTTTTATGATCTATTATCCTTACAGCATCTTCAATCACTTTAATAGATTTCTTTATAATTTCTTTATTTATTTTTTCAACAACTTCTTCGGGCATTATTTTACATATCATTAAGAAATCTTTAAATAACATCATATCATGCTTAGTAAACAGTATCATAACCATCAGCAGATTGCTTAGTATCCTGCTCAGTTTTGTTGGAATCATCTATATTTTTACTTGTAACTTGTTGTATTTTACCTATTTTAACATGTTTAGCAACCTGGAATAGCCCGCTAGCAAGTGCTGCCAATCTTCCTGCTTTCAATGCTAAGAGCCCTACAATGTTTGTCAGTTCGCGATTAACCAAGTCATCATTCTTTAAATCCACACAAAGAGCTTCTATATCATCTACCGGAACTATGTAAGAAATAACTTTAGAAACTAATTGAAGAGACGAATCTACTAATCCACCACTAATTTTCTTACCCAATACTGCCTGATATCGATTATAATATTTTTCAATGTCTTTTACCGATAATTTTTTTATATCACCAAGACTCATATCAACACCTAAATATTCCTTTGTGGTTCCAAGAGCTGCTAGGATGGCTAGTGATTCTTGTTTTATTTCAACTTCATTATCATAATTATCTTTTACCTCAGTCTTTTCTTCTTCAATATCGGCGGAGCCGGGCCCGCCTTCCAGGCGAATATAATCTTCAACTTCTGTCATATTACAATTTTCTTACCTACAGTCAGGTCTTTAAATCACCGCAGGTATCTCTAAATAACATTGGAATGGATAACGTAAACACAAACAGAGTCTAGAATATTTTTCAGTTTTTAATAATTGCATAAATTTTTTACATAATTCATAATCCAAATCACCACCATAATCTTCGAAAAACATCTTCATACCTTTTTGTGATGGGTTATGGAAAGTAACAACACAAGCTACATTTTCACGGAATGGTTTTGCTATTGAAGTTAATTGCTGAGTTAGAACCCAAACTGATAATCCATGGTGTCTTCCAGAAAATGCTAAATCTATAAACTTGTTTGATCGTTTCTTAAGATCATTAGAAACAGCACAATCGTCTAAAATTATTAGTGTATTTGTTCCGGAAAATAAAGTTTGACAATCACTTAACAATTCATTAATCTCATCTATATTACTTGAATCAGGTGATAACACATAGAAATGTTTATCTTTATTAGCAAAATTATGATATGTTTTATTTTTAGAATAAGTTGGGCATATTAGAACAATGTATTCAAAAACTTTTCGGAACGGACCTCTTAGCTGATCAATGATGTAATTTGTCTTTCCACAATTTGTTGGGCCAGTTATAATGCAATGGAAAGGAATTTTATCTCGTAATTCTTCCATCTTTTTCTTTCCTTCGGGTCTTTCTTTTAACTAAGTTCTTCCCTTTGGTCAGTACATGATTGATCTTAAGTTTGAATTCATGACCTCCATTAATGCATCAGCTACCACAAACATGTAACAAGTCATAATACCAGATCCACTAACTTTTCTTTTAATTTCTATTTTTACACCATCTTGTGCGTTATTTAAGGCCAGACCCCCTCCATGAATACCATTATCTGGGTGGGTTCTCAAATCTAACCACAGAGCAAACTTTTTACTATAGAAATCCTTTTCCTTTACTGACCAACGGGAGGAACCACTGAAACGTTTCTTTACCGACTCCCAGAGGTCTGAAGGTACCATTCCCTTAGAGTAGAAACGATTTGGTACACCATTAACATCGATATTAATTGAGGTGATACCTGGATTGAAAAAATTCTCAGAATCTCGTGCTCCTCCACCGTATGGTAATGTAAACAAACATAATATCCCCGTAATTGACCTTCTAGGTAGATTAATATGCTGGTTGATAACGCCGTCTGTGGACCTAGATATGGTGAAAGTTTTGTGTAGAGTGACATTCTCATAAAAGAATCCCTTACCAACCTGATAAGCTGCCTGTGCCTCGCGAGATAAGTATTCACTTGATATGCAAGAATATTCCAATTCAAGGTTTGTGATTTTATAAGTTGGAGTCTTGGTCGCGTCAGAATAAACAACTATATCGTTAACTGGAGCTAGTGTAATCTCAAAGATTAGTTGATGATCTAATGCCTTTGGGTAGAAAACTCCATGATCGTTGAGAATAGGATGGTTTAGTAGGATATGATACTTGGTGTTGTGTACTACTGCAAGAGCTACTTCCTTAGAATCTGTGTCTACCTTATCACCCGCATTTGTCCTTAGTTTCCTCATGTTTTCAGAAGAAATACCTTGTTTTAATCTATCCTCACGTTCTTCATCTGTTAAGAATAAGTCATGATATGTTTGAAATAGATCGTATCTTTGAGTATCCTGTAGTGTTTCACCTCCAAAAAGAACTTTGAGTCTGGATACAAGATTACTACCTACATTATTCACTAGGGTGTTATCTTCATGACCCTCAACAGTCAAGTTAAATACTAGAGATACACTTCCTGGTACAATCACTAAATTTTCAGAAAGTTTTGGAATATTTATGTACAGCGTTTCTCCAGGATTGGCTGATGATGGGTTTAGTGTAATTCTATTCAATGTTGATTCCGCTTTCAACCCGAGTGGATCTCTTGGAATCCTGTTTGGGTTAATTTTTTCAGATACGTTTGTCATATTTATTTTAAGGAAGTGCGGAGTAATCTTTAAATGAGTAACGAAAACATATCCCGAAGGTTATCGAAAATATATTATTCAACTTATGGATATTGGAAAGGATATTCAGTAATACCTAAATTAGCCGAAAAAGCAAAAGTAAGTGAAGATGAGGCAAAAAGATGGCTTGAGAAACAGGCTCTATGGCAAATATATCTACCAGCTCCAAAATATATTCCTAGACCGCACTGGACTGTGGATAAACCTAATCAGATTCACCAAGCAGATTTATTATTTTTACCGCATGATAGAGTTGGAAGAAAAACATATAAATACGCATTAGTTGTGGTTGATGTCGCCTCGAGATACAAAGATGCAGAACCATTAACCTCAAAAGAAAGTCATGAGATATCCAAAGCTTTTGAAAAAATATATTCCAGAAAAATGAAATATCCTAAAACATTAATGGTTGATCCTGGAAGAGAATTTATGGGCGATGTTACAAAACTTATGAATTACCATAATGTGAAAATACAGAGAAGTGAAGCGGGAAATCATAGAGCCCAGGCATTTGTTGAAAGAGCAAACAGAATATTAGGTGAAAGATTATTTAGTCATCAATATGCACAAGAAATGATTAGTGATGAAAGGTCAAGAGTATGGGTAAAACGGCTACCTGATATTTTGAAAACTTTGAATAATACACCAACTAGAATAACTGGAAAAGAACCTGATGAGGCTATAAAACAGAAAGAAGTTGATATTGAACCTAAAAAATATAAGAGAGTTGTTGGTCTTGATGAAGTTAGGTTACCGTCCGATGTTAAAGTTAGATACTTATTATCTCCTGGTGAGCTTGAAGGTGGAGAACGAAGAAGAGCTACTGATCCTATTTGGAGTATACAAGTTTATTATATTACGCGTAGCGTTTTTTCAGCCAACCAGCCAGTTTTATATTATATCCACCCAGTGGCCGGGCCTGGCTCTGCCAATTTATTAGATGGTCCAAGACGAAGATTTGTTAGAGAAGAATTACAAGTTATTCCTTATGATACCGAGCTACCTCCTAATTTTGTTTCTGAAAGATAATGCCCATATGGAAGAGTATGTTTTCCATCTTTACAAATGATTCTCTTATCATCATCAGCAGATAGTGCAACTTTATTAACAGTTTCAGTATAAATAACGTGCTTATAACTTCTAATTACTTCCATCTCCCTCATTTGCTTTACTTTATTTTCTAAACATTCCTTGTAATCATAAAATGATATGTCATTTTCTACAACTGATTTTTTCATTCCTTTATCCTTTTTTATCTCTTCACCATCATCCATCCTGAAAGCATATAGCTTTGCTCGTAGACCAACAAATTCAGCTATTATTCTACCACCAGCTTCATCTTTGAACTTACCAATTAATGTTTTGTTTACACCCGTCTCAATACCTGATGGGTGATTTTTAGGATAATTACTAGTATCAAACATCTCTCTAACATCTGGACTTATATCCTTATAGAAATCCTCTGTTTCTATATCATATACAAGACTATCTGTATCTGTCATAAGTAATTTAGCTTTTTCACCATATTTTTGTTTGATATAATTATAATGAAAGTCATACATTATTGCTTTACTTATATCCAAAATACACATTCCTAAGTAAATAGGTTTATTGTATTTTATATGTGTTATATTCATATGAACGGCCATAAGATTTTCAGAAAAAATAGTACGACGATTATAGTTAGATTTTGATATTAATTTTTTTGCATCTTTCTCATTCGTAACCAATCTTATATCTACCCTTTTTCTAAGATTTTCCATAGTTTTACCAAATACAGAGTTATTCATGAGTTTGAAGAACTCTTTTTCAAAATCATTCTTTGCATTAGCCCTAAATTCAGTATTCAAATCAATGTAAGATTTTAACCACACTGACTCTTCGAATTTAATGCCTCTATGAATTTTTGTTACTTTTAATCCCAGGCTTTCATATTTTTTTAGTGTTTCTCGGTGAACTACATACTTTTCCTTATTTTTTAAGTTTGGTATCAATTTATAAACACCATTAACCTTAATTCTCTCAGGAGCTAGCGGATAGTCACTATGTAAATCATGAAGGTGAATAGGATATTCTATATCAACCTCGACTATACATGGAATATTTCTCCAATTTTTAAGCTCTTCTTCAATCATCCATTTTAAACCATGAGTAGGGAGTGGTTCACTCATTGCTTCACCATATAAGTTGTTTCTATCTAAATATTCTATATAATTTGTTTGTTTGTTAGGGTCATATTCTTTCATGTATGGGTTGTTAGCTTTAGCATATCTATTTGATATCTGAGATATACCCCCTCTAACACCTTTCTCAATCATATTTAGCATATCAATGTCAATTATCATCTCCAATTTAACACCAGTTAACTTTAACATAGCATCCCAAGATAGTCCGGGTGATGTATAATACCAAGCAGGATCTAATCCATAGTTATTTTGACAAACATCTCTAAAGTTTTCAAATACATCCGCTAATAGTAGCACATCTGACTTGAGATATAGATCAAGGTAATCTCGCATTGTTTTCATATTAAAAGTTTTCCATACCTTTTTAGCATGTTGGTAATCTTCTTCTGAAATATCTTTACCGTTAAGTTTTGAATAAAACGCTTCCTTTGGCGGAAGTTGGGTTTCATTTAGTTTATCAAAATCATCAAGCCAATCATATGGAAATACACCCTTTCTCAATAATAACTCTAATTTCTCGCCAAAATGGTATTTTTTACTGTTTTTGAAAGATTCTTTTGGTAGATAATTTACTAATTTATCAAGACTATATGGCATAAATTTTAATGAATCTATGAATCTGATATCTCTCTTAACATCTTTAATCTCCCCGCTTTCTTTATCTTTAAAGGTATCAACTACAATCTCTTTTGAGAAAGAAATATACTTTTCCTCATTATTAGGTATAATTTTTATTTTACCTTCTGTTTTACCTAGATTATTAATAAATAGATGAGAATCATATCCTGATAGATTGTGAATTATGACGGGAAAGAATTTTGGAATCTTATAATTTAAGTTACATTCATTATGAGCTGCACCTCTATAATTTCCTGTAAGATGACAGTGGTCTATTACCTTATCTTTACCCAATTCTTTTTCACAAATATGGCAATTAGTTGCATTTTTATAGTTTATTTCATCATTTTCTGTCATCATTTTCTTATTAAATTTTTTAAATCTTTTTACATTATAACTTATACAATTTTTATAAATTTTCTTAAATTCTGATTCTATATATTCTACAAATTTCTTTGCCACATCATCGTCGGGTGATTTAGCTGTATATCTATAAAATCTAGATTTACATATTTTTTCATTAAAACTCTTAATATAACATCCAAATGAAATTGGTTTGTGCCTCTGGTATTTATTAGTAAAACTTTTATTTTTATCTAGGATAGAATGTTTTTTTATTTTTTCTAAAATAGACTCAAAGTCAACATATGCAAGAAAAGGTATTCTCATTTTTTTCACAAAATTTTTAAAAGAAATAAAGCAGGGTTCACCATCTTTATCTTTTAGCAGATCAATCCTAGCTTCATTATATAAATAACAATATCCTTCATGTTTTTCTAATGTTCTTTTTAAGTGAAAAGAGTGTAAACAATTATCACAAAAGAACATCTTACATTTACGTTTAGTAACTTGTCTAGCTATAAGTGCACTAATATTATTTATTAAGCAATAGTGTTTATTTGTTTCTTCATCAGTTTCTTTATTTGTTTTTTCATCTGTTATTAGAAGTAATCTAATCAATTCAAATCCTCGTTTCCTACTTCTTTTTATAGGATATACTCCCACATTCTTATCATATCCAAATATAGCAATATCATAATCATTTTGATCTTCAAAATTAGTAATATCTTGTAATGAAGCAGGGAAATTAATTCCACTCCAATTAAAATTCTTAGAGTTTTCTATCAATTCTTTATTTACTCTCTGCCGGTTTTTCTCCCTTGGATATACTGCTTCAGTTACACACCACTTGAAACATTTATGATCATTCTCATTCTTGGGGTTAATAAGTGCATTCCTGTTTGCTAATTCTGGTTGTAATGGAATATAAGACCCTCCTAAAATAGGAACAAAACGATCAATAAAAATATCAAAGAATAGTACATGATCTAATATCCAACCAGATTTGTTACTTAAAAAATCTTCAAATAATCTAAGTTGTTCATTTGTTAATCTATCAAATAATTCTGATAAATCTGTTTCTTCAAGAACAATTTCTGATTTTACAGAAGGAAAGTTACCATCACAGTATTCAAATTCCTTAGTATCAAATTTTTCTCTTTTGAAATTGCATGAAAATATAAATTTTGTCTTTAATGATCTTTGTGATTTCACTCTATCTTTAATTAAATTTATAACTTTTGGTTTGATTTTATGTAAGAATACCTTTTCATCATTCTTTTTATTTCCTTCAATCCTATAACTTATATAATTACCTTTTATTGCTGATTCATATTCTTTAGGAGTAAAATCTTCCTTAGTTTCTTGTTGATTGATTGATTCCTCTTTTTTTACACTTTCATCTGAGGTAGGTTTTTGTTGTTGTTCGCTAGTATTTTTATTTATAAAATTTTTAAGATCTTTTCTAACAGCCTTAACTCTATCAACCACTTTCACTGTCTGTTTCTTTATCCAATTAAAAGTTTTATTCTTTGTTTTTGTAATATTTTTCGCTAAACTATTAGCACTATCCACAAAACTAGATACAATATTTTTTCTAGTAGGTGGTGGGTTTGGTGTTTTAGTAAGTTTATTACGTTTAATTGAAGGGGGAGGGGGGCGTGGTGGCTTAGGAAGTTTAACAATTGATGGGGGCCTTCCTGGAGGTGTACTTATTCTTGGTGGGGGTGTGCCTTGAGGAGGGCTATCTGGATTAAATCGATCTGGTAAACCTGGGGGTGTTGGTTGTTTAGTATTTTCAATTGGAATTGGTGTATTATGCGGAATAGGAAGACGTAAATTTGGTTGGTCTATTGGTCTTTTTGGGTTATTACGTAACGCCGCAACAATTTCTACAATATTATTAATTATTTCTTGAACATTATCAATTATTTCAGGAATATTACTCAACGCTTCAATGAGTTCTGCTTTTAAAGTCATTTTTGACCTTCCTTCAATATTATACCATCTAACTAAGGGTATTAATTGTTTAACAGTTAATCTTTTTAATTGTTCCATTTGTAATTTATAATTTATCTTTTTAAATCATATTTTTTTATCATTTTTTTATCTATATTTTGCTATAATGATTATTAAAACTTTATGACCCCGGTTACTGTGCAAATCCTTCACAGAAAGATAGAGAAAGTCTGAACAAATACCGCAAAAGTCTGTTAGCAGTTAGCTATTTTTAATAGTTCTTCACAAAAGTCTGAAAAGCGATTATTAAATTTGAAATAATGATTATATAATAATTCTATAATGATTATATAATTGTGCCAGAACCTTTCCATAGCTTTATTATATTTTTCTATTCATTTTTTAATCTTGATGAAATACTTTATGAATCCTTTAGCAAAATCTTGATGAAATACTTTATGAATCCTTTAGCAAAATCTTATTATAATTCGAATAAAATTGAAATGGAAACAGATATCAAAATTGTGCCAGGACCCCCATAATATAACATCAACTGTTGTTCACCCCCCACCCCTCCCCTTACCTCTTGACACATACACACACTCCACACACTGGTTATCTTTTAAGAGTAACTCGTGGTTTATTATGTTTTCTTAGATACTTCACTCGTCAGGAACTGCGTGATTTATTCACTTTGGATGATCCTTACACGTCCAAGACACAGCTTCAGCTGGACAGTATGCATTCACAGCACAGAAAAACTGACGAAATTCTCGACAAGCACATCAAATTTCTTCAAACATTGAGTAAGTTCCATTATATTTTTCTCCCACAGCAGAGGTACAAATCTCTGTCACGGACCAAAAATTTCAAGAGAAAAACTTTTTTTACGAGTAGGAAATTCTCAATCCGCCGTAAATACATAGGGAAGCTAGTACCTTGCAAAGGAGTTTTTGTACAATAGCGAAATGGCTGCGGTAGGTCGCTGCGAAAGTAGTCTCGTCATTGCTTTTGAGATTGGCTAGAGAATCACGCAACCAATCAAAAGTCAGAATGAGGAGAACCAATCATTTACTTGGTCTTACTCGTGCAACGTTTTCTGGCATGTACTGGCTACGCAAGCCTTTGCACTAAATTTTGAGTGCGAGGAGTTCAAACCGCCGTGGATAAAATGCAAAATTACTTGCCTCTCGTTCAAGTCAACAGATTCGTTTGTTTGTTCGTCTGAGATCTAGACCGTTGTGCCATCTGAAGTGTTAAGGGCTGTCACTTATTTTTTTTTGTAGATATATTTGGTATCACCGATCATGATTTGATGTACAGTCAGGAAGATGTGGAGACGCCCGACGAAATGAATGGATTTTCAGATAGCGAAGCTATTCAAGCCCGGGTAAAGAGCTAACTGAACAGTCATCATAGGCGTTGGTTTACTACCTTACCGTGTTATCTTTCCTCATTATTTACTGCCTAAAATCAGAGCTTCAACCTTGTTCAATAATAGGAGAAACCAAGAACCCCCGTTATTGACTAAAGAAGGACGCTGAGGCACTAGGAGGTGCAACGCTGTTCGGGGGGTGCATGGTTGGGGTGTGCTGTAGCCTGCGAGCTGCTTACTATCGCAGACGTGAAACAAAGGAGACAAGTGCCGAGGGGGAATGGGGAAAGGAGGCTTTTGGAACCTAAGGAATGAACAATAGAACAAAATTCCTCTTGCCCTGAAAACAGGTGGAACTGTTGCACATAGAGATTCAGTCAAATTAGCGGCTTATGAGAGCTGCAACCTTGTTGAAGTTTCATAACTTCAGGTCACCTGTGGTTTAACCCATTTCATTTACAGGTTCTTCGAGCCCAAAATCTGATGGCCGCTGAAGCGGGGAGAAGCTCCACCGGTGGTGGCACATATCCTGCTCGTCCTGTGCCCGCGTCATGTCCCCGTCCAACTGGAAGAACCCCAGCACACCCAGAAATCATTGCCCTCCCTCAGGGATTGCGTCAATCACTGCCTTTGAGGGAGGAAGCCCTCACCGCCAAACAGAAAGTTCAGGCGAGAATAGACAGCGAGCGGTTCATCGTGCCAAAACGAGAGGACACGACACGATTTCAACCGAGACAGCTTGTCCAGGTTTGTAGATGGTAAAGGAATTGACAGGGTTCGTGCTACTCCTTAAAAACTCCTTAGATTTGATTTACATTCTAAAGGGCACTTAAAAACTCCTTAAATTTACAAAATTCAGCAAAAACTCCTTAAGAACTCCTTATTTCTTGTCTAACAATCTTCAAACTAGAGTATTGCAAAAGCAGAGTACCATAAAAACTATGAAATGCGAATTACCGCCGCAAATACACATCATAAACCGACAAAAAATATGAAAGTCATTGCGTCTTTTGTTAGTCAGGCGTTTCTGTTCCAGTTGTATTGGTCCTGGGAACTTTTTCAAAGAAAGAAACAAACAAAATACTCCTTAAAAATTGTATTTTGGTCCTTAAAAACTCCTTAAAAAGTCCTTAAATTCTGTTTACTCACCCCAGCACGAACCCTGAATTGATAATCTTGGGCCATAAAACCCACACGGCGGGAGCTTATCATGTTTCCCCCTTCCTCCCCCCGTCCATCCACCCACCCCCTCCCCCTCCCTCCCCTCCCCTCCCCTCCCCCTCTTTTTGATGGGATGCTTGTCCAATGTAGGGTCCCCCCGAAGCGTTATATGGCCGGTACCTATTTATACACCTGGGTGAAGAGAGACTGGATGGATTTAAGTCTCTTGTCCAAGGAAACAACACAGAACAGGCTCGGACCTTGGACTTCCTGCTTGGAAGTCCCACACACTAACCACAACACGACCGTATCTCCATAGGTTTGTGGAGGGGTTCGGGTTGTTTTAGTCAAGTGAAAGCACTGTAACAGAAGGTAGAAGGAATGCTCTTCAGCGAACTCTATTTTAGCCTAGGCGATACGTTGCAACCCTACTGGCTGGCGATATTGGGCTCCAATATGATCTGCCATTTTGGATCTTGGGGTTATTTTCCATTCTCTCTATATACTCGGAAATGTAGTTGCTTTGGTTTTATCACAGTCAATTGAAACCCCCTCTATAAAACCAAGTACGAGTAAATGGAGTGTAAGCTGATATGTCTCTCTGTGCTTTGTTTCTCCCTCAGCACGTTTCTCCCATCTTGCCTCCACCGGCCCCTGTTGTGGTAGACTTGACGTCACCAGTTCAGCCCGCTAGCTCACCCACACCTGACGAAATGCACAGTGACTCACTGCTGGATCTAGCAGAACTCGATAAGCCGGTCAACGGAGAGGATCTTGAAGAAGAGTTTGCCTCTCTTAATATCGGATCCAGTGATAGCAGGAAAGAAGCAGTTGCTTGGCCTGGTTCTTCTACTTTTAATTCTGAGCAGGAAGAGAGGTAAGAAAGCTCGACGGGTTCTTTTGTTGGTGAGCCTCTAACTTTGTTTAAAAGGGACTTATGTGTAACAGCCTCTCGGTGGCGTAAAGTTTATTTTTGCTCTGATCTTAGCTTTGCTGGTATCAATCTTGGGTTCAGAGGCGCTCTTTGGTGAGGCCTTTGTCGTGTCTCCCTGAAGAAGTCTTGAGGACAAGGGGGAGGGATCAGTCACTATTGTTATCTGAGCCAGTATGAGATGGTCGCGTGAACCAAATGGATGAACGCTCATTCCACCCTGCGGAACACGCGTTAACGTTCCATCATATGGTAGCGAGGTACTTTTTCTAATGAGTGGGCTGTTGCAGCTGTGGATCTGACATTAGGTGTTCATCTGGGAAATGTGCAGTTCTAGCTTACAGAGTTAAGTTTCAGTATCATTAACAAATACTTCAGTTGAGGACCACGATTAATTGTTCATTAAGTGGATCTAAAGTGTTCGCCCTAGAGGGTTGTTGTTGATATGCTGTGTTCTTTTTTTAGCTGCGTTGAAGCAACACCAAACGATTGGCCACCCAAAGACGAATTCTCCGATACAGCCGCCAAAAAGAAGGAAAGCAGAAGGCGGAAGAGCATGAGTCAGAGAATAGAGCTACCCGAGATCGATGATTCTGACGGTGAACAGTTTGATGAGACCATTAAAGAAGGGGAAGAAGGACTCGATCTCATTGTCAGTCCACACAGCCGAGACAATTCCATTGTACAGCAGAATGAATCCACGGAGGAGTGGAACTGTAGAAGCTCTCACGAGCCTGGTGTTGAACGTGACTTTGATGAGGAGTATTTAATCAATGAGATCGTCAGTAATAACTCAAAGGCAAGCGAAGGTTCAATTCCCATCCCCTTTCCAGAACCCGTTATCGATCAGCCTTCAGAAATCATTGATAGTGAAGGTCCTGAACATTGTTCGTCCCTTTGTGAAACAGCCGACGATGATGTTGAAACGAAGGACCTTTCGGAGAGAAGTCGTGTGAACGAAAATAGTGAGAGCGAATGTGACGTAATCAAGTCTGATTTCACTGGAAGTGTAGAGGAGCCAAGGGATCATAGGGTTGTTGATCAGAGTCTTCAGAGCACAGAGAGAGAGTTTGCCAACGATGTGTCTCTTAGCCAAGATTCTTACGAAGAAGCAGAAACAAGCGACAATGAAATCGTCGACGGTACAGATTCTGCCGCCTGCCCAACGCCCCTGATCGATGACTCTTCGGAAGGCGTCGGTATTGAGGTACCTCCCTCACCGACTGCGGACAACAGTAACGACGAAGAACGTCCGGACGTTTCAGTCGGTGTTCGTGCGGACGAGAGTTCTGTAGACGAAAGTTTCGAAACCCAGGATGACGATAGCCAGAGTGAAGACCATATGAAAAGTGAAGAATTGGCAGGGGCAAAACATCGGGTTGGGGTGAGACAGATTATCAGCGATGATGAAGATGATAGCGCAGGATTAGAACGCGATGAGCCGAATGACTTTCCTTACAAGGATGAATTACCAACCCGTCAAAAAAGAATTCGCAGGATCGATAGCGTTGGCAGTGAAAGCGATAATGCTGAAGACGTTGAGAAATTTATACCAGAAAGCCGCAGCCCACGAGCTGAGAAAGCTGAAGATTTGGACGACGAACAAATTCACCAAGTTCAGGGTGACGATGTGAGTGAAAAAGATGAGGACTCTGGAAACATAAGTGACGTTGAAACACACGATGCTACCGGAAGTAGCATCACCAACGGGAGTCAATCCTCGTCTGTTGAGAGTTGCGAGTCGCAGTCCCCATCTTCATCTTCGTCGCGCGGAGAATGTGACGAGCTGAGTCCGAAGAGTTCCCGTGGTACCCGTCCCAGAGTACGCCACCTTGTCAGTAGCGGAGATGAAAGTGACGAGGGAGGGGACGGAGAGTACGCATTCCTGTCCACGGAGGGTTGTGTTAAGGATCAAATTTTGGAAGTGGAATACAGCTGTAAAAAGAATGAAGCTGCCGAGTCGATTTGCCAGGAAAACAATGGTAGCTGGTCTCTTGTGGTGAGGTATGGAAACAGACACTACAAATCGTTCTATTCTCTTCATATCTAAGTACGCATATTTAATATCAGAGTGCTGTTGATAAGAGTCTGTTCTCTAACATTGCCCTACCAAATTGATAAAAAATTTCCTTCCGACTTTACACTTGTGATGTGTTGTGATGTCTTGTGATGTGATGTCTAAACACCTTAGTACCACTGTTTTTGTGTTTCATATATTCACATTCATTTCTTCATCCTCTACGGGTATATCACTAACTCAAACATGATTAATTCTCAGTTAGTTAGAGCATCGCATCGGTACCGCAAGGTCATGGGTTCGAATCCCGTTCAAGCCTTGTGTTTTTTTATTTATTTATTATTTTTTTTCGGGTCTTATCTTTGCAACTGCTAATGTTGCTTACATACCTGCGTTTTGCCTTGTTACATTAAAAATCTTGACAATCAATAAAACGTTTTAAGATAGATTGTTTGGACCGTATTTAAAAAAGGGAATTACTTGAAGCGAGGTGAGTTGCTCTCCTGCCCTTGGATAAGACTGGTGAGATTTTCGGTAATTATTAACTCGTAACGATTCAATCAAATACCAAATTCTCAAAAAGAACACAATAGGGATGTACGACCTTCATTAAGGTGAATTTTATTGTGACCAGATCTTTTGCCTGAAAGGGTTGACGTACTCCTTGTTAGAATCATTACCCTGTACGCCAGGAGCGGTTCCTGTGTATGCTTAAGATTTTTTTAATATTTTTGGTTAGCCTTCCTCTAAAAAGTTGTCGCCTTTTTCGTTCTTCAGAGATGAAAACTCATTTTCGTCAATGGATGAATGTTCCTCTGCTGCCGACAATATACGCTGCTGTCCCACTGGATTGCATACCAGTGATGCCATTGAGATTCACAAGTGCGCCTGCGTAGTCAGTGAAGAGGACCAAAGAAAGTACCACAAGTGTCTCGACATTGCAAGGTTTGTAACTTGTTGTTCGTTGGATTTGAATTGAAAACTGAAGGGCCAATTTCGACACTTCTGAATTTACTCCATTGTACTCCGGGCTCTACTAAGTATCACATGTCGTTCTGTCATTGCACTACTAGACCCGAGCAGATGGCGCCTCAAACACAAAAAACAGCTTTTGAATTTACTTGAGACCAGTACAACTTTCCACGTGGGACTGGAGCGGGCCTGCTCGATCGAAACAAGTTTGTATTGTGGCTCTAGTATGATAGTATCCTAACAAGGGTTATATCTGTATTTTTAGGCAACTTGAGTTGGCAGGTAAAGCAAAGGAAGTTTTCTTGCAGTACCTGACTGCGTTGGATATTATGGACAGCGAGCTTGAACTGCACAAAAAGGTTCTTCGGCTGGCGAAGACAACGAAGTTACATTGACGAATTGAAGTCGAAATTTCTTGTTCAGTGAGACTTTCAACTGGTTTTGGTGATTGCCTGAAGAGTCTGGCGTCACTTTCGCAGCCCGTCAGAAGTAATCTGCAACCAATCGCGACAAGGTCCAAGAAAACGTGATAATACGTAGCTCTCCCTTGACAAATTCATTATATCAGAACAAAGTTGCGTTGAACAGTATTGAGAAAAAGATCCGCGACACAAAGCCGCTCAAATTCCGAGACACGCTGAAATGGATTTTTTAAAGTTTTGTTTGTAGTTACTTATTTAAAGAAATTTAAAAGAGTAAGTTGATAATGTTGGGAAAAGGGTGTAGCTGAAATGAGAGAAAGATAGAATAAAATAGCTTACACTGGTAGAGAGGACAATCTGTCGGTCTTAAAATTTATTGCTTCCCTCGTGAACCACAGCTGATTTAAATAATGAAAATATATTTTACATTTCGACAATATAATCTGCGAATATAACCGGCCCCTTTGAGTGCAAGAATGGTGAACAATTAATCTCTAAAATACAAGTGAATAGTGGCAGAATATTTGCCGAGCTGTGAAGCAGAGATGAATATCTCTAACGCCACTATTCACCGAGACTGAAGAGAATCATTGTTTCCGTGTCTACCAATGAAGCAACCTAAACTCAATTGCACAAGGATTTCTCAGAAGCTCTGGCATCATTCACCTTGTAGGAGGTGAATAAGGTTGAATATCCCGAGATGGAGAGCCAATCAGATTGCTCAAAATGCCAATGTTGCTAGAGTTGGTATTTAGTGATAAATAATGGCGATAAATTTTATTTGGTTTGGAAAAATACATGGATATGTTTCCAGTCTTGTCTCTGAGCGTCACGGACAAATTTCCATGCACCCTTTGGCGCCAAATAATAACTTACCGTTTGTGTATTGAATATTTTAACTGTACCCCCCTTACATCAGTCAATTTTAAAGCGTACATCTCAAATATTACTCCATTTGTCAGTCCATTATTAGAATTCGTCCAGTTCTCGTGCTGAATGATTAACCGCTTTATTGTACAGCTATGTTATTGCAATATTGGCGAGCCGGCGCCTTTAAAATGTCTCAAAATCGCGAACATGGTAAAAAAGCAATAAGCAACGATATAGGTTTTTACCACAATTACTACTAATCTCGCAATCTGATTGGCTAACTTACCGTTGTCGATAAGAGTCTAGACAACGCTGCTCGCGTCAATGTGTCACGCAATGCAATAGCCAATTAGAAACGCTCATTTTGGGGGATAAACCAATCAGATTGCGAGAAAGTTATAGACAACGCTTGCTCTTTCTTTATGTAACGATCTTGGTCACGCTCTGAAAAAAAACGTCCTTTGACGTTGATATTGTGGTAAGAAACAAATCGAATGTGGTTTAGCGTTTTCTGCACTCTTATCGAGAACGATATGCGTCATCATAGTGGTCAAAATTTGTTGAGGACTCACGAGGCAGACAACGCTAAATCACATTCGATTCGTTAAACATACATGCTATATTGCATGGGGAGTTGAGATACGATCAAACACAGTCAGAGATGCATCCCCTTCTCTTGAAATAGCCTTATTTACTCCTACAGGTACGACTAGAAAAACAGCTTCATGATACTACACTAGGTTGCTTACCGAAAACTACCTTACCCCTATGTTAACTTTCGCTCCGACGAAGGCTAACGCTCGAAACGTTAGCACCTCCCCTTTACCTTACGGTGCTATAACTTACTTTATTAGATGTCTCAGTTAGTACGCGCGCTGTGATTGGTCAATTTAGCGGGCCGTACTTTACTGTACGGCCCACGAAATTCAAAAGTTTGTTTTGAGATATAATAAATATCTTACAAACCTCGTTTTCTCGGTCCGTAATGTAAGTTATGGATCCTCGTTTTGTCCGCTTGGATTCATAAATCCGAGCGAAAAAACTCGGTCCGCAACTTACAGTACGGACAAATCAATTCGTTTGATTTACCCAATTTCTTGTGTTTCAAATTCAACTTTCTGCACTCAATTTCAGCGTTGTATTGTTTGGGATTGATTGACGTCCCTTTAGCCAATCAGCGCACTGAACTTTTTGCACGTATATTATTAAGACTAATCACATTTGACAAGCCCGTGAAAGGACCACTGCGAAGTATTTTTAGAATCAAAATCAGCCGCTAATTTCACTTAGTACTGTTCACTTTGACTGGAGCGACGACTTTCTTCTTATTGCGTTCAGTTCTATGGAGGAAATCCTCTGCCTTACCCAGAATTCATCATAACCCAGAATAGATTTTGTCACTGCAAACACCCGTTTTAAAGTGCATAGTTCACGGCTCAGCTCACCATTTCCTCATGAACGAAATTCTGCGCGTTTCCTCCACGAATCTAAAGCACAACCGTTCGTTTTTTCCATGCCAAGTGAAACAAGTTTCCTCACAAGGGACACGTACATTGTTTGTTCTTTTTTTATGCAGTGGTGTGCGGTGATAGATCTCTTCGCGTTTGATATCAGAAGTGAGCAAAGCGACGGACAATTCGTCAACTCCTTGGCAAGGGTGATAAACTCCTACAACAAATGCAAAAAGCTAGACTTAATTTTTTCAAAATGACTCCAATACTCCGACAATATCCAAGCTTTTAATCGTTGATGAAGACAAATATTTGCTTTGAGTAAATTTGTTCTGTTTGGTCAACGTACTTTCAAAAATGTGTTTAGGTTAACAGTACAAGCCGGGGCTCCCGATAAAAAGAATAAGTTAGAAATTACGACCCTTATTAAATGTTCGCATTTTTTCCTGCCTTAACCTAAAGTTTTTTTGTTCAAGTCAAACCTTGTTGAATTTTCAACAAGTGCGACGTACCTCAGCTGAGTGAAATAGAAGTCCTGACTCTCTGTGAGCAACGACTGCTGAATTGGCGGGAATTTTTCGCGCCAAAACTGGAACACCTAACACCATTGCCTGTCACCGAAAGCACAAATACAGAAACCACAATGAGTTGTGCTGCCAACGAGAAAATCATTCAATAATTGACTGCGGAGAAGCAGTAAGTTGATAGAAAGATGCTGAAAACTTCGAAAAATGCGATCTTAAAATAAAGAACCCGTTATGATTTGTTCTCAACGCGGAATTTTAGAAAGCGTTTCTACCAAAGCGTCGTCGAGCAGCCAGGGCGACGTGGGGACCTTACAAGCAAATAGCGGCTGGATAACATTAACACAAAATTGCTCTTTTTATCACATCACTGACTCAGACGGCATCATAACGACGTATGAAAAAATTAACCTTCACATAGCCGGCTTATCTCCCTGCTAGACAAACGGATAGAAAACAAGCACTAACCTCCAAAATAGCTGACGCCATTCCTTCGCTGATAGAACTGTTCACAACGGCAAACGAATCTTGGATTGCAGCGTGAAGATCACAAGTGGGAACTGGTGGCATAAGAAGAACGCCTGGGAGTCTAAGGTAAAGAAAGTTTACATTTCTTAGCCCCTAAATTATCTGCTATCTTGACAGAAAAGGTGTTTCTTGTTTCGTTCTCTTTGTGTTATATTGTGCCAATTGCTCAATGTTTAGACTGGAGTTTAGAGGTTCTGTCCAGCAAATATGTATAGCATTGGTTAGATATGCAGGCATTTGTTATAAACTGCATGTTAAGAAATGTGAAAGGCTTTTTTTAAGTCCGTTCATGGTCTATTTTGGAATGAACTGCCATCAATTTTCAAGGCCGCTTTTCATGACAATTACAACTGCGTTTTCTCAAAGTTACGATATTTTCATCACACAATAATAACTCCGACTGGTAAATGTACCTTTGAACAGCTGATTTAACTTTTCTTGCAAATTCAGTGTCAAGCTTGTGATAGAAGAAAAGGACAAGTAAAAGAGATCAGAAGCAAAAATAATATTTACAATCGGTGTTTTAAAAAAGAAACAGTAACTACTCAGTCAGACGGCTAAATTCATGACATTATTAATAGAAACAATCAAAGAAAATACCTCAGGCCCAACAATAACCAAGTAAACTCGGTTATCTTCTTTGTGCCATTCTTGTTTCAAAAAGACATTAAAGGAACCAAAAATAATAAAATAAGCAAAAAATCAAATGACTGAACAACAACAACAACAAAAAAACATGAATATTTCTTCAATATGTCATTCAACAATAATATGCACTTAAAGGGTCCCGAGGGAAACAGTTAGCTTTGTTTTCCCGAGAGTCCTGATGTTTCCCCAGATGAAGTCCAAGGAAACATCAGGACTCGAGAGAAAAAAAAACTAACTAGTTTCCTGTGGGACCAAACGTTAAGTGCTTTGTTATATATTTAGACTTTCCCTAAGCAAAAGCAAGCAAACAAAGATGGTACAACTGGCGCGCGGGCAACAACTGCGCAATTGTATCCCAGTTGGGATACATTTGAATTTGATCTGGGGCACGTGACCAAGAATCAACCAATCACAGTGTTCGTTTTGTTGGGTGAAAGTCTAGGTATATAACAATAACGATTAAACTAAAAGCTTGTTTTTGCATAACAGCAGATCAACTATGCAACTCATAGAAAATGAGAATGAGTAGTCAAATGTTCTTGAAGAAACCAACTAGCATACAATCTATATTTTGATACCAACAGTTACTAATTTTCATTGAATGAAGTATGTTATCCCAAGAATATATATTTTTGCTCTTCACTGCCCATCATAGAATAGATATATGTAGTGAGTTAGGTGAGATAACTACTGGCGATTACATCGTAGGATTGGTCATAGTATGTGAGTTGATTGATTAATTTTATTAACAAGATCACCATGGCGGTCCATTGCCAAATGTCCAAATAGTATTCTGTACATTTTACACAACTTCATATTAAAGTCCATTCTCCTCATCACTAATATCACAGAAACTATACCATGGACAAAGCTTTAATTCAGTGCACCCATTCTACCCTAGAATACTGACCAGATATTGCAGTTGCTAAGTAAAGTGGATCCTTCACAGGTCTGAGTCCAGCAATTAAAAGAAATACAAGCTAGAGAGAATTGAAAAAAATATTTGTTTAGTAATACCAGTTTCTGGTGAAATCACCAAATAAATTTCAACTTCCTATTATAAAATAATGTAGGTTTTGCTTTTTGGTAGCAAAAACTATGGTCCAAGATTGGAAATACATTAACGGTCCATAAGGGTACATGTAACACCTACAACAAATAACTCACCCCCATCCACAACCTACATTTGTCATACTAATAAAAATTATTTCTATAGTTTTAAATCAGAGTGGTGATCAAAACGTCCAGATTGCAATTCCAGTGCAACACTCAAAGACCAGACTTAAGAGTAAATGTCAGTAAGGGTCGAAGAAATTGCGGACACAGCCCAAAATTCGACTTCGCTCAAACTTTTTAAATCGGTAGGCCCAAGTCCCATACGTATGACAAGGATGTTCATTAACTCAAATATTCACTTGTTTTAGAGAAATAAATTCAAATCAATTTACGGTATTTTCTTGAACAAAATCTCGAAAATTGACATAGTTCGTGGCGCTGTCGAGCCAGCTAAGCACAAGTTTTAAATACTTTTCGTTCAAATCCTATTCGATTGATGCTTTTGTAATTGCATGACTGTAAAAACACTTCATTATCTTTGCTCACAAATATAGTATGATTTTTTTAATTAGTGCTCCTAAAGCTTCTCTGAAAAGTGTTCGTTGGTACTTCAAACAAACACGCTAAAAATGCCTGTGGTACGCAATGAATGTCAGCAAAAAATCTCCTGAGGCAAGTTTAAAGATGGTTTCAATTTTCTATCGTTTTATTTCCTTGGGATATTTTATGCAAGTACAACAGGACCTTCCTGAATTGAGCGAAATTTCAATGTCCGCCATTTTGAATATGCAAATTATGGCAGTTTGCATATTGAAAAGGAACATCCAGCAACTGTTGTAGCCAAAAATACTCGGTCAAGAGTTAATCAACTTAATAATATTGCTAATATTACTAACTTTATCACGCTATAGCGCTTTACACTAATGACGTCATGAAATTTTAGACCCCCCGCGTGACTCAGACAAACAAACTCCACTTCTATGAGAGCTGCAAGGGAAATGGCGAGTAGTTCGCTTCATTCCCTTACAGTTCTGACCGAAGAGGACGGCGTTCCTGGCTCCAAATTTGAAAGAGAACCGGAAGAATACACTGTCGACCAGCTAAAAAACGGTGGCTAAAATGCAGAGGCTTAAAATGAAGCGGTAAACGAGACGATCTTGTACAGCGAGTGAGAGACAGTATGAGAAGCGGGAATTATCACACCCTTGATCCGGCAATCGATCATGGAAAATGGTTTGCTGCCAAAGTTCTTCACGAAAATTCTGATGTAAAGACAAATTCTGGATCGATATCCATTCCGTGTATTCCGTCGACTGGCTGGTGTGTTTTTCCGTCTCAAAACACTGATTCCTTCGCTCTTCAACTATGGGCACGTGTATTACTACGCGCTAGAGTCCATCCAAAATGTTGCTGATCACCCTGAAGACATCGAAGACGGGCTGGGGCACATGACGAATAAACCTTTGAAAAGGGGAAGAAAGTACGTGGATTCGGGCTTTGTTCACGATATGATGGACACGGTAAACGGCGATCTTTGTTTAGTGAGGGCTCACGTTTGGCCTTCGATGAGAGCAGAGTAACCGCACAATGTTGTTGTCGTTTTGTCTGTGAATAGTGGTGCTGTTCTTCATGCCTCTTGTGATCCTTGCTGCACAGTGAAACCACGATCTGCCAATACTAAGTCATATGGTTTCAGGTGTTTCAAAAGGCGACTTTCCTTAAAGATGCGAACATCATCAATATCACCCTCGAACAAATCAGAAATAAAACGTGCTCCACCACTGGGGGTTACAGCAGTGAGACACTTACATGTGTTGGTGTGCTTATAGGAAGAGAAAGTGTTTCCTTGCCTGGCAAAATTCCTGGAGCATTCTACACTAAATTCCGTGCAATCAACAATACAGCGTATGTTCTTCATGGTTTTAAATACCTTAGGGAGAAACCTGCTAAATTGGGCTCTCTCTGGAAACATAAACTTTTTTATGTCTCTAAAAATTACACACATCAACTGAATATATGTTGTAAAAATCTTTCCAATATAGGAGCAGTTAATTTTCCTGTTTGGTGTACTAAGAAGAGCTGCAATAGTTTTGAGAGTAAAATCCCTCTTCAGTCTCAGAAGGCAAATGAAAACTTTTTCTCTTGATGAAAAATCAGTTTTCGGGCCGGTTCTTGCGTTTTCTGTTGCTGAGCAATCTTTGCTTTCCAGTAGTTGATTGTCTCTAAAGGGCAAACATCGTCAAGAAAATCATGCAAACTTCAAACTGGGAAGGCTTGAGGGCGGTGAAGTGTTTCATGAGAGCTACATCTTGCACGATATTTTCGTAAGATAAGGTACTCACTATTGTAGGACCCTGTACCTGCGTTGTAGAGACGTCGTTTTTCAAAATCATAGTTTCGACCTTTGCAGACAACTCGTATTTTGAATATATAGTCTGAGAGCCTTGATCAGAAACCAGCTTTCCTGAAGAGTTACTGTAAATGTACGTATCGATCACGTCACGTTCCTCATCAACACATTCTTTATCAATAAAACTGCTTTCATCGAATGTCGGTTCAACTTCTTATGACTCCTGATCATGATCATCAGAAACTGTATTATCGTTAAATAATTGTTCCTCGTAGTTTTCATTGAATAATTTCTGTTTCTTTGACGCTGAATTTTCTCTTTCTTTCGGTGCTTTTCTCTTTGGAGCATGTGCTCGACTTAGTTGCGCTGGTCTTACATTTGCCTTCAGTGGATCGGGAAATTCGGCTGTTGGACCTTTTTCGCCGGGCCAGTGAAGAGCACAAATATAAGTGTTTCTTGTTATGTTTTTCTCCGTAAAAAATGCACGCGAATAAGCCACTAGCCAACGTTTGCACTTTGCCATGTCTCGCGAAGGTTTTGGGAAAGGAATGAATACTTTCTTCCCCGATTTCTCTAACTCTTTGAGTGATTTTGGCCATTTATCTGCATATCTTGAGTCTGTCTTACACTCACCCCAACAACAGTGTTTC
Organism: Ricordea florida; assembly: GCA_949710005.1. NCBI lineage: Eukaryota > Metazoa > Cnidaria > Anthozoa > Corallimorpharia > Ricordeidae > Ricordea > Ricordea florida. Next base: position 32,972,015 of record OX453277.1, read on the forward strand.
GTACCAACCATGCCGCTTCCCTTTAGAACGCTAAGTCATTTTTTGACGAAATCTTCCATTGCTTTATTTCAATTTTACAGCTCTCGCTCCTACATTTCCTTTAAGCTGGTTGCAATGTTTGTCTGAGTCTGTGCGGGGGGTCTCATGGGTTATCACGTTTCAAAATCTATTTTTAGTAATAGTAGAAAGCGCTATTTAACAAATCGACCGCATTTTCTCATAGTTTACTGTATATTTATTTATTTATTTATTTTTATTTACTTTTTTTTTTATCTCTCACTCGCTCACTCACTCACTCATTCATTCATTCATTCATTCATTCATTCATTTATTAATGTGGTTGCTTTTAATATAAAATTGAAAATTCACCAGCGAATTGGGAGAAAATTGGGGCAACTCGCGCGCTCGTATGACAGATTGTAAGATCCCTTTATTTTCTGCTCGACGAATCCGTCAAAAATTTCACCCAAAATGTCGTGGGATTCGGATTATTGAAATATTTACGACAGTTTTTCAAGTTTTCTACCTCAGGCTGGGCCATTTTCATGATCTATACTCGTATGGACAATAGCTCTCGACCAATAAGCGCGCAAGAATCTTCTCCGCGTTATTTTAAATTCCATTTCTGGCATTATTTGAGATGTAGCTCATGAATTTAGTGACAATTAAGTCAATTGATCTAGTCTTCAAAATAAAACGCATTGTACCGCTCAGCTGTCTTCAAAATAGAATGAAGGAACATTCCTATGCTATTAAATATTGACTGCTGTCACTTTTTTGTACACGAGCACTCCTGGACAACCTGGGTAATTCGCTCTATCAGTGGCTTTTTCTTCCTCTGTTTAATGCCATCCACATTTAACCCGAGATCCTCGCAAATCTCCCTCAGCATGCGTACCGATAAGGCCGATAATTTGTTCGCGTGCACCAAGTTGCAAATGTTGCGAGAAAGAGAAACAATAGGGTGCCGCAAAGCAACCTCGTCTTCAACAACAGCGTGAAGCTGTGAGTGCAAAGATTCAGCTGCAGCTGCCTTCTGCTGGTCTTCGTCCGGGTCGTCGCTGTCAGATTCGTCGCTCTGGGTCGGTGAAGCCTTACGAATTTTAGCCGCCAGGCGAGAAAAGAAACCAGCTACTTGTTGTGGCGAAAGAACGTCTTTCCCAAGAAAGAGGCGAGCGCCCGTTTGACTCCTAACTCTTCGCATGTCCTGCGAAACCTGTTTTGGGTCAGCCTTTTTACCGCATTCTTCTCCAATAACAAATTGTTCCGTCAGGTAGTTCTTTTGTTCGGCTGAAAACTTAGTTTTCTTCTTGACTGTTTTGAGTGCCCATCCCATCTGTAGTGGGGAAAGTAAGTCACCGACTGCACCTTCTTGGGCTGCCGCACGGAAACCGACTGTTGGGACTTGTGTTCGTTCTCCAGTTATTTTCGCGGCATATCCTCGTTTGGCCTTGTCAAAAAGCGTTTCCTTTTCCAGTGCATGTTTATGCCTTCCCGCATCTAAATGCGCCTGCAAAGCGGAAGACCGCTGAAATGTCTTGATACAACTCTCTTCCGGACAAGTGAATATCGCGCTTTCCTCTGCTATCGCTTCTTCATCTTCGATGTCTTCTGTGCTTTGGTTAGAGGAGCAAAGGTCTTTGGTTCTGGAAAACGCGCGATCTTGTCTTGTTTCAATGACCCTAAAGCATGATTTCTGGGTCTGTACAGGGGGCTTCAAAACGTCCAACTTACTAGAAGAACCGCCATCACTCTGAATGTCCCTCCATGGAACAAGTTTTCCGGGCCCAATCTTGAAAGCCTTCCACACTCTTACACCACTTGGATCAAACTGAAAATTATTGAGTGTGCTTATGCCATCCCACTTGATCATGACATTGGTGCTAGATGATTCAGAAATTCTAACATACCTGACAGTTACACCAGGAATCCCACCATTTGACTCAATTGCTTCTTTCATTTGCGCAGCACTGTTTACATCATGCCCTTCATTTAAATAAATGTCGATGTGACCTTTAATTGTAGCTGCCTGACGGTCGGCTTCTCCCTTGCCGCCTTGAGGATCAGAAAAGTCAAACCTTTCTACCTTAACACCCGATGCTTGGCTGGTTGAAGCACTTCCAACAATAGTTGCACTGCAATGGTAACATCCAGCATTGTCTTGTTTACAGTAGACCTTTTCCAGTTCTGGGCGCTGTTCGTTTAGTGTAACAAGAACATATTGCAAGATAGCTGTTACTGCCACATTGTCTTGAAGGCAGCTCTGAAACACATGCACAATGGTTTGCTTCTCCATAGGGCGGCTTTGATCTGGCCGCATAAGAACAACAGTGATGTGCCATGGCATACCTCTTTTGGCAAACCAGTCGCATTGGGATTCCCTGAATTTTCGCGGCAAGTACTTCATTGCCCAGTCCATGACCAGTAATGTTGACCTGCGATTGATGATGTCTAACACGTCAAATTTCGCTTGATCCTGGTTTACTGATCTCAGCTGATGAGCTTTCCAAGCCAATATATCGTTCTTTGCTTGCTGGAACATCCACTTAGTGTCCCCTCTTTCTTCCTCAGAAACGACTTCAGTACAGGCAATTTCGATGTCAGCCAAAACGTTGTTTAACTTATAGCATTCACAGCAAATCTCAGCATGATCATGGTCGCATTTCTCCTGGAATAGACTATTGTTGGGATCACTTAAAGCAAACGACCGACAGTGGTCAGCCACTTCTGATTCCATTGCCACGTGCACCTTTAATATAAGAAAAATTGTGTAAAATGACTATTACATAAAATAAGTAAATAAATTATAAATAACTAAATATACTAAGCGTACACTACTATAAGGCCTTAAACAATTTAGCTCCCGAGTATATCCCATCCCTGTTAGAGTTATATGTACCTGTTCCTTCGCTTCGCCCCTCTTCTAAATATCTACTTTTTTATTTATTTTATTACAAGACGTTACTTACAATACGGTACTAACGATATTTACAATACTTGTTATACTTCTTAAACTAGAAACTGAAGCAACAAATTACACAATTACACGGTACTTGCTAGCTAGTCAGTGGCAGATCCAGGGGAATTATCTTCTAGTGGAATTATCTTCGCAGAATTCAACATTCATAGTCAAGCCTTCATGATGATTACAGAGAACCAATCCAGATAGTGGCAGGGTGGAGGACTTGAATCTGGGGCCTCCTCTGTACAGAAATTCAGCCTTATACTGTGTGGCTGAAGAAGAGGAAGACTTACCTTGTAATCAGCTCTCAAATATTGTTTAGCATCCCGCAGTGATTGTCTCGTTTCTTTAGCCCAGGCTTGTGACTTCGCTTGTTCTGCTATTCTATCTACTGTCTCACAAAGATTATCGAAGGCTTTACTACCCTGAGCAGAAAAGTTGTCCAGGCCCTGTAGAGATTTGCGTACCGATGCAGAACACGCGTCCAGGACTCGGAGTAGAGTGCGCTTGCTCATTGGAGTAAACTCAGTCTCGGCGCAGAACTGATAATACTGCTGCGTGATACGCTCCGGTATCAACATTCGAACAACATTGGGTGTCTTAATTACCTCCCCAGTTGACAATTTCAACATCCTTTCCCCAAACGGAAAGTCTTGAACAACGTGGGGACTTGTAATAAAGTTAAGGAAATGATCCACCTGAACATAGTCAACTTTCATACGCCTAGCGATGTCAACGGGAACAACTGTCCCTCTTCCATGTAAAAGCTTATGATGCCTCGCAATGTTAAATCTGTAGGCGGTAACACCAGGAATGTAGTGCTGGAGTTCTTTCAGTGGTAACTTGTCTGCCATAATTGATAATATTTGTCTTCTCGTGCTCCAGGCAGTAGCATTAAGGTAGCTTTCAGCCAAAGCTTCCAACAGTTCTTCCTCTGCCTGACTGCGCTCAAGCGGTACGTTACCCCCCACTGCTGCCAATAACTTTTCGCTCTGACCGGGAGCAATAACTTCAAATACTTCCCGAACACTTTGTTTCGCTTTGCGGGCGTACCTACGCTTTGTTCGTTCGTGGGCGTTATCCCAAGGGACAGACAATTTATGTCGAACAGGGCTAACGTCACGGCTGACTAAGAACTCGTTCAGCTTGACCAAAGCCTGGTCAGATATTGGCGGCGGGATCATTCGACTACTCTGTTGGGGCGACCCCGGCGATTCTTCCGTGTCTGGTATGAAAATGCTTTCTCTTCTGTTCACAGAGCGAGGAATTGGTGTGACGTCAATGTCAATCTCCTCAGTTTCCTCCTTAAAAGTCACAAAAAGAACCGGAATCTGAGCTACATCATTGTTCATTGTAATTGTTCTCAATAGGATACTCTGGAGCACGCCATTTTCAATTACACGACCAAAGAAGTCAGAGGGTCAATAACCAAAATCATCCAATCAGATTGTGCCATTGCTGATAAGATTCTTTATCTAAGTATTGGGCCAGGGTATTGTTGGTATTTGTAAAATGACGTTAGGAAATTCTTTTTCGACCGAATCACCCGGTGGGTATTTGGTCAGAATCCATTTCTTTTTATCCTTTCCGCTTTCTGCTTACATCTCTTATAAACCAAGCTTGCTCGGGACGGTACTGGAAGAATATCAGCCCTTCGGTATTTTCTGTACTGTTAAGACCTCGGTCCGACATTCTCCCAGCACGGCGCTCTCTTGGTAATAAGATGCATGTGTGCACAGCTTATTGGTTTCTCTGTTAAAGGCGATTTACACGGTACGAGCTTCTTGCATGCGATAAGCTTACGACATGACTTAGGACCATTTACACGCGCGTGCGTCTGTCGTAAGGATGTGGTAGGTTGAATTACATGACGCGATTCGTGTTGCAGTCATGGCGCAAGCTTGTCACATACGTGCGAATCGCCCTTTTGACGTCACATATTGCAGGGATTCTCTAAGAAGCGCTTTTGTCCACAACAATGCGTAAGATTTTTCTCAATGTTTTATTCCCTTTCTCTTAGTTTATTTTTTTTTTCTGATGCTCACTGACATTCGAGCGCAAATACACTTACCAAATTAAGCGCACTTAGATGTTCTGTAATGTCCTCAAAATCTTTCTCAGGCAAACTGCTTTCAGGGCTGCTACTTTGTACAGTCTTTCGGCACTTGACACAGATGGCTATAAAGAATGAAACAAACGAACGAATTAATGAATGACAGACGCGCTGTTTTTTGATAAATAAACAACTAAATAAATATGAATAAACAAATAAATAAAAATTGAAGCCCATGGTAGGAAAACAAATATTTATTTATAATTTGGTAGCCGTTTTCATTCATTGTTGTTCCATGTTACGGTCACCCTCAAAAGTTAGCAGATTGACGCTAGCCATTACTCCTGGTTTCTGTACTTTGTTACAGGGGTCCAAAGCAAAACCACAAGGGGATCAAGGATGGAAATATTTTAAAATGGAAATAACATCTGTTCTTCGGGTCTTATGTTCTTCAAAAACGGATGGGGACTGGACTTCCAGGGGCAGCTCCCACTAGGCACAACATTTCCAATAGCAACTCAGTGTTCCCTGTATGTGCTTTACTTTATTTGGTTGACTTGTTCGCTCAGGATGGTTGGATTTTAGAATTGAGCTAGTCACATCAAACTATGAAGCTGTCTGGCAGCGTTTCCTTCACATTTGCCAGTGCTTGCTAACGATTTTACCTTCATTCACTCATAAATTTTCTTCATTCTCGTTTACAGTTCTTAGAATAGGCTGTTTATTTCTAAAGTTATAATCATAATTAAATTAGCGGGCATCGCTACTTTTACGGGAGAACTTCCTACACCGACGCTTTACTATTTCCCAAGCATTTCATTAGCTATTGTTAAAATGTTTTCGATCTCTGCATACCTCCGTTTGATTGACTCTGGCACAAACTATTTGAGTATAAAACACATAAAAATATAATTACCTGAACCAACTGGAACGAATTTTCCAGTAGCTTCCAATATGAATTTCGACTGAAACAAGTTACAGCCACGCTCGGCATTCTTCTTTGAGTTTTCATTATGACCCGAAAGTTGCTCTGGTACATTGCATAGTCTGATGGACCTTCGCCAGCCAATGCCCAAACGCTCGCGGTGAAGGGGACAAATAGTCATTTCCTGTATGTTTGCTGGCGTTTGAAAACAGGCACTCCTCGCTAGAATAAGCTCAACTTCGGTTTCACACCCACCAAACTTCAGCAATTGTTTGTGGCGTGCTATATTCTTGCTGCAAGATACAAGAGGCACTACCTGACAAGATGGGACCCTCGATCTTGAATCGGGGCCACATTCTCCACCGACCAAGAAAGAAAAGGTACATGCCATTCTTAACTTCCAAGAATCCGCAAAGCAACCAAACGTTTGTTGAACAATCGCTTTAATTAAGGACCATGCTTTTGGAAACTTGTCAAAGAAATTGACAGCTCGAAAATGTGTCAATTTCGATACTCGAAATTGAAGAAGAAACATGCGGTGTATTCTCCTGTCAGGCATATTTAGAGTTAATTTTAAATCTCCATTTTGCTTTCGTTTATCCTATGACGAAAATTGATCGTTTTCTATTTTGATATTCATTTCCAGGTGCTTGCCCAATTTTATTACTAAACTTTGCATGGATTCCAAACACGCTTCGGAATGTCACGCAAGCGTATGATCAGACAAAAATACTAGTTTTCGGAGCAGAATTCGTAAACATTCATGTATATTATAGGCGTAATTGACTTCAGTGCAAGTGGTATTTTTACTGCTGTTTAAAGTAAACAGACGTAAGATCAGCAACCAACATCGTGTTAGTGATATTAAACTCTGGAGGAGGATGTCGACAGTATAATGCCGAAATATTCTGACGCGTGCGAGACAAATTGTTTCAACTCACAAACATGTACAAATACTCTCACTAGTTGTTTATTTATTGTATGATCTGTGATTGTCATCCTGAAACAATTTTCTTGAATTACATTTTATAAAAAGTAAAATCAAGATAACTGAACTGCCAGAAAAGGAGATTTAAATCTAAAGATATCGACAGAACACAACTTTATGCTTCAATGGCCAGCAAAATTCATAATGTAAACAACAATTTAGCTTGTGTAAACTCGCGTTCCTGGCCGAATTCTTTGATTTTGCAGATCAAATAGAAGAAAATTAAAGCTTTATCAAAGCTTTAATATAATTGAGCTTATTTTTATTTTCCAGACACTTTCTGACATCAGAAAAAATGTATCTTGATGATCGACTTTATTGTATTGATTGCTGTTTCAAAATGGCGGCTCTCGGAAAATTTGGCAAATAAGCAAACTTCAAAGACGTTTTATCGCAGAACGAATGACTGTCCCAAAAATATGCAAACATAACTTTGAACATCTGTCCTTAAACTGTACCCAAAATATAGTTTGGGGTTTTATCGTGGCGTACCGACAAGCTTTTCCGACCGTTGTTTTTAGGCTACCCGAGAGCTATTGAAAAAGACATTTGACTTGTCTGCAAGAAAAGGTTCGTGAGATGTCTATAACAAGAGAATAACTGCTTTTCATATCATTAATGAATTGACTAAGGACCTAACTATAAAATTATCGTAAAGGGAAATTTACAATTGATTTTATCCTCACGCTACCAAGCCATGGAAATGATGAAATTTCGAAAATTCGAATATTGAAATTTGCCTCTATTCGGGCCCAACCGTTTTTATTTAATTACACTCAAACAAGCGAATATTAGCACAAACTAACCTCATTTTGTTTACTTTGGTACCAAGGTCTATCAATATAAAAAGTATGAGCGAAATCGAATTTTGGGCTGTGTCCGCGATTTTCACGATTATCTCTGGTTTTTACTGACATTCACTCTTAATTGTTTCTAAATTATAACTATCCCTGCAAAAAAAAAAATAGTCCAGAGGATTGTTACAACCTAAGAGTGACTTTATAGATTTTACTCGTCACAGGGAGAACCCTTAGGACTTAAAGGTGTAAAAAGATTTTCTCTCTTAACCCTTTACACCCCAAGAGTGACTTTATAGATTTTACTCTGGCTAACGTCAGACTATTTTACATGTCAGGGCTCAAATGGTTAAGGAAAACCAAAAATGTAAACCTCACCAAGGAGTCTGAGTGGTGAAAATCTGAAAGCTCATTTTGCTTACATGATTCTGTAACAGAAAAAAATATAAAGCCTCTAAGACAATTAACTAACAATGTACCTACACAAATATGTCAAAAGACAGTTTTGAAATCAGAATAGTGTACACTTAAAAAAAATGTGCTCTAAAATAGCACTAACAAGCCTATCTGTTAGACACACTGGTAAGCAAATAAATTTGCAAAGTGATGAAATCTTGGAATGGACAAACTCAGTAATGAGTAATGAACCCATAGAGGAGGGCTTAGCTACATGGAGAATACTAGTTTACTCTGATTCTATGTAACTTACTAATCATCTGTCTTAAATGCTGATGAAGCTTGAATCCTGATGGTTCAACACTCACTGCTACAAAAACATGACAGGAAAACAAAACAATCTTATTATTTTTTGATTTCCTTTACAAATTATAATGACTTCACTCAAATAATGGTAAAGATAATTTAATTTAATTTAAATGGCACATTATTTACGATATTTTTGTTTACATGTATTTTAAGAGCAATTGGCTACTAGCATTGAGATTCTTACATGAGTGAGCAACAAAATAAAAATTAATATTGTGTACATAGAATAACCTTAAATGAAACAAGTAAATGTACAATATTAGGTATCAAATTATGTTAAGAATTGAATGGTTAAATGTAATCGTTTAGTAAACTGCAATGTGCTTGCTGATTTTCCTTAGCAAAAGTTTTAATAATTGCTTGATACTAATTGGTAAGTTAATCATTATGATAAATTTAACAACAATGAGAAATGGTCTAGCTCAATTAGCTCTTATTAAGAGCTACTTGTCACCCAGTCCTGTTATATGTATGCTAATCTATTATTAAGTCACCTTGTGGTTGTATGATAACTTTCTCTTCACTTTCTGGCTGCAAGCAAGAGAGGACAATAATTATTATTGGTGCTTGTAGCTATGGATCATAACTTGTATATGTTTTGTTCAATTTTTACCTTGGTTCAAATTTGGTTTTCTTTTGTTTTGATCATGGTAATTTGATGATAATGAGTTTAAAACAAAGGAAAATAAAATTTGAACCAAGGATAAAATTGAACCACAACATGTACATCCCAACAAGATGAATCCATGAGAATCTAATTGATACTGTCTGATATTTCTCAGTGGCATGAAAAAATTATGCTAGCCCTTTTTGAGTTTTTGGTCCACCTTTTTTACTTGTAACTCTATTCTAAGCTATTTTTTGTGACTTTTCCAATATTTGATTCTTCTTGTTGGGAATAGTTAAAATAACAAAAGTTATTTATTAATTATTACAATGATCTGCCACCCAGCCAAAAAAATTGGAGGCTGAATGAATATGTGTAGATAATTCTTGATTAACATCAGAAATGTTTTTTTTTTTTAATTCAGCCCCTTTTCATGCTTGAGTGTGTCTGGCATTAAAAGCACAGTCAGTGGTTTAACTTACCCATAAAGAGATTGCTTGTTCTCTCATTGGATCACTAAAAGCCACGAGGAATCTGAAAGGAGCTTAAATGTTAACAAACAGTATCCAAAGAGAAGATTGACTCACCTTTACACCAAACTATCGGCCATTAAGCATAGGAACCATAACGATCAATACAGCACTAATTACAAATGTGTCCTAATCACTACTGAGACATATGCATACATGAACAGAGACCAAAAGCTAATTCAGTGATGCCTGTGTGGTTACTTTTTGTTACTTAGAAGGCACAATAAAGAGATAAGCTTTCACTCCTTTTATACTGCCGTTTTCCTCACATTATGTCCTTTTTTTCCATGGTAAGCAAATATTACTGGTAGTTTATTAGTAAAACTGTACCTCGCTTTTTGAGTGACTTTAGTCATAATCTTCAACTTATTGATTTCTCTATAGTGTTCATTTAAGTCTGTCCCTCCAAATATGATAGCAAAAGGGACAGGACATTCTGCAAGTAAAAAAAGGTGGACTAAAACCTCAAAAAAGGTTTCACCACTACTGTAACATTTCAAAGCAAACTGTAATTCACGGCTGCTTAAGTTGATCTGACAGGATAGTTGAAAGTTGATTTCATAAACTAATATTAAATTGTGACAGTTCAGTACCCAACAATAGTCTTCCAGCTCTCCAAGCATGGACTCCAATGACACACTGTACCTCTTGCAATTTGACAAAATTCTTCAAAGACAAGCCATCACTGAAGTAGCTGATGCAATGCAGTTGACAAGTGATGTTTGCTTCATTCATTAAACATTTCCTAGAATAATGAAATACATGTAAAAAGGAAATAAATGACTACAAATAGCAAATATGAGAATGAAAAATGTAAGCAATTGGGGATCTTGGAGCAGAGGGCTGCTGGATCACTTAAGGTCTGTCTTAAAATTGTAAGAAAATCTACATTTTCTTGCCTGAAGAGTCCTGAATTACCTTGTGTGTACGGATGGCATACTCATGGTGGCACAGTATTTCACAGGTACAAGTTATTGTAATGATAACACTAATATTCAAAATATTTCTATGCTTCTGATTGGCCCAAATTAGTTATCAAGATTATGTCAATGATTCCAAAATCAAAGTGTTATTTTACTGTTAAAGTTAAAAGTAAAAGAAAATGGCTGATCCTGTGATCATTGAGCTCACATAACAATTAAGTTTTGGTCAGTGCAAAATTGGGCTGGACTGCAGAATACCGTGGCACCATGACTATTCTTTGTGTATCATAACAACGTAACAATATGCAACAATTGTAGCTAAATATTTTTTAGATCAATGAAGTATCTGGGCAGCTGTGTACTGTACCCCTCCCCTAACCCAACACTAATGCTAACTTTTTAACTGCTTGTAACTTGTTGGGTTAAGGGAGGGGTGGGTGCACAGTTGCTCAGATACGTACATTGATCCTCTTTTTCACAACCTCGCTTCGAGTGCCGGGGTATTCTGAAGTTGCTCCCGAAAATGACTGACAGGAAGTTTGAAACATGAAACTTTGAAGGAAATGCCCGAAATGTAATATAACTTTACAGAAAGTCAGAAATGGAAAATTTCTTGTATTTTGAAGATTACAATCTGGAGAAAAACAGTATTCTACGATGGATTTCGGCTTCGGCGGATGACACCCTCAGCCTTATCCAATATAAAATGAGGATTACTGCCGTACAATGTTTTCCTGGGGCCAGAACCAGAGGCCTAGTTTCGCGATCTACTCTACTCTTTCCTGATTTTCCGAAAATTATCATTTAACAATTTTGTTTAATTAGAAGTTGTCATTAAAAAAATGAGAGGATTTGGTCTAAGACTAAAACTTTCCTTTCGTTATCACTTAATCCCACAAAAGAGGAAATACATCGCAGAATCGGGAAAAAGGGACACGTTTATGATTACACCGGCTACGATGAATGCTTCGATTATATATATAAACAACGAACTACTTACTGTAATCGAGAAGCAGTCGAAAAGTTTCCAGTTTCTGACTTCAGAGAGGCAAGGAGTAAGACCTTCATGAAGGACGTTCTTAGCTGTCGAGTGATTTCGTTCACCAAATGATCACGTCAAAGGCCATATTAGATATTTCAAGAGGCTTACATGATTTCCAAGCGACATGTTCCGGTTCGCTTAGTAACCGCGCAATGTTTTTTTTCCACAGGCTCGCCTTCCCATACGCCCCCGTGAACAAGAAAAGTTGACTCTGAATCCCGTTCAGACCTGTATGGTGGCCCATTAGGGCCATAGCGTTTTTTTATATCTTTCAATTTTTTTTTTAGTTTTTTTTTTTAATTTTATGTTTATTTTATTTATTTAGTTTTATTTTCAAACTGTAATTATTTTTCCAAAAAAAAAACAATAAATAAATAAAAAAATCAAAAAAATTTATTTAGAAATTAAAAAAAAAAAATTCGCACGTGGCCCATGAGGGCCATAAGCCCATAGAGGCCATAGCCCATCAGGCATTTCGACTCTAGGTATCGCCAATGCAATTTCCTCAGTCAGCACCCGCGAGCCCAAGCAAGTCTGTGAGAGTAGAAGGTATAAAGGTAAGATTTCCGCACAGGTCCCTACTTCATTATGCATGCTGAAGCTGTCTTGTCTGGTGTAATGCACGAAGAACGAAATAATATAGTTACAGAATGCATAATGAAGTAGGGACCTTCTACTCTCACAGACTTGCTTGGGCTCGCGGGTGCTGACTGAGGAAATTCGTCACGCCGTCGATTCGGGGCATCTGGCCTTGCAGTACCAGGTTCGAGAAATCTGATGTGAAGCAATTTCCAATTCTTTATTTGGCTTCTGTCGGTGTAAGATGGTCCCCTCTCACCAGCAAGCAAATCACACTCCATATCGGTAAGCTGGAAGTGTTTTTTGCATGCTTCTTTACGGATTTGTACCGTACAGATAGACTCACTTTTGAATTTTTTCCTTTACTGTATACTATGAACTCAATGTATTCTTTTTTCTCACGCTCCTCTCTCTCTGGTTCCTAACATTCCTATCTGCACGTGCGACTTTTGATGACGTCACACTTTACAAAACGATTATCTAGGGAGGGGTGGGTTTTGGAGCGTGGCTTCGCAATCGAGGGGAACCAAGGTCAGTGCACCGATACGTGAATATTTTTGGCACTTGCCTTCAACAGATGAGGAAAGGCGTTGCACTGTTAGAAATTAAAATCCATTTGAATCTGTTTTGCTGTTCCCTGCTCTTTTCTTGCCCACTCTCGCTCTAAACGCATCCCAAGCCTGCTTTTTCCGCTTCGACATTTCGTAGAATCACCGATAATGTTAGGCACATGGCACAAAAACAATTACTATCCCAGAATGCATTGGCGATACCTAGAGTCGAAATGCCTGATGGGCTATGGCCTCTATGGGCTTATGGCCCTCATGGGCCACGTGCGAAATTTTTTTTTTTTAATTTCTAAATAAATTTTTTTAATTTTTTGTTTTTGTTTTTTTTTTTTGGAAAAATAATTACAGTTTGAAAATAAAACTAAATAAATAAAATAAACATAAAATTTAAAAAAAAATAAAAACAAAAGGAAAAAAAAACAAAAACTAAAAAAAAAATTGAAAGATATAAAAAAAAACGCTATGGCCCTAATGGGCCACCATAGACCTGGTCTTTTTTTTTTTTTTTTTTCAGGCTTTAATTTCACAATTTTAATTTGTACAAAACTGCGATGATCAATCAATGTCATTACATATTACTCCGCAGTTCAAATATATGGTCTTTCATATGTATATTCACTTGCAAAAGTGACTCTATCAACCAATCAGACTGCGGGATTCGTAATGGTACTTAAGGTTGCTACGAAGAGTTACAGAAAGTTACCACACGTGCTGCACCGAGTTTATTATTCAACTCGAAGAACAAGACAACAACTGGCCTCATTGTTTGGTAGAACCAGAGAGCATTACTAGTAGAATACAATTGGCATGCTACCTTAGACTTTATAGCAACATTTACTCATTTTCTCACGTTAAATGAAACCTTTTGTCTGTGGCGTAGACGATTTAGCTACTCGCCATTTGTAACAGTATGCAAGTTGGTTTTATGCCTTATCGAAGGGGCTGGTCATTATTTTAGTGGGGGGTTAGGGGGGGGGGAGAGTGTGCTTTTTAAAATAACTTTTGATAGCATGAAAGGAGAGCTATGATTTTTTAGATTATAAGTATATTTATTTCAATTCTTTTAACTGATGCCCTGTTCACACCAAAGCTTAGACACGATTTAAGATTGTTTCCTTTATAACAGCTTCTTACTGACGTTGTACAAACAGAAAAAACATGTTAAAGTTTATTTGAATCTTGTGCAAAAGCCCTTGTTCCAACGTTCGGTTACCAATTTTCACGTTTTGATGTCTGGTTTAACTAAACATGTTTAGTTGGTGTGAATGGGGCATAAGATTTCTCTTGATATGAGTCACTTGTACTTGTAAAACATGACGCACGGTAATTGGGTTCATAACTGTTTGTTTCGTAGTACTAAGCTTATTAGTACAAATAAATGGATGGAGCATGAAATCACCAGAAGTCGCACTGATAGATCTTGCTGAAAACACTGGGAGTTATTTGTTAAGATAACATAACTCGTTTATTGAAAATCACAACTAGCAGCGATAAGCTGAATTACTTGTGTTATATACATGTTGATAATAATAAAAATAAAAAAAAACAATCATACCATGCTTAAGTTACATCAAATCTAGTATAAAAGTTCTATTTACAATTGTTGCTTATCTGCATAGTGCATTATAAAAGAATTTCTAAACCTCTTTGTTTTTACTCGTGGGATTGAAAACATACGCCTATTCCTAAAGTGATATCTTTCATTGTCGTTTCGCGTGGGCAGCAGGCCAGCTAGTTTATGCTGGCCATCGCTCTCTACAATTTGTTTAAACAGAGTGCAACATAATTCCTCGCGTCTATGAAAGAGTGTTTTTAAACCCGCATCTTCCAGGGCCTTGCTATACGAGACCTCTGATTTACAACTGATTTACTATTTTGTGTAAGGTCACGATTTTTTTAATCGAGCGATGGGTGGTGGGGGGGGGGGGTTGAGTTTCTTAGATCCTTAAGAAGGGAGAACCACAATTTTTTTCCAAACTTCTTTCTCAGTTAAGTAGCCCTAACTGCAACCTCTAATCTCTTCCCCCCCGCCCTCCTTCGATAATTACCCGCTAAATAATTGCTGGTCCCTAATATTTTGCTACGTCGTGAATACAACAACTAATTATATTGCAGAATTTGTGTTTGTTTGCAGCTTTACTGCATTTAACTTTGTTGCACTTAAAATGTAAACAAACCCACTTTTGTAGTTTAGTAACAATGGAATGTACGACCACTTGTCGCTTTTCTATGATGTTGTGTCTGGTATGATCGACGACAAGATCCGATAACGTCATGTTACGACTGCTGGAAATAACAGTAAACCTAAAGAAATTAAACAGTTTTCTGTCAAATGTTACATCCCAGCGGGGTTTTATCCAGTCAAAGTGAATTTACTATCAACTCCTTGTCTCAGACAAATGACGGTTTTACCACTTATTCGTCTACATTTGAATAACGCTTACATCCTCGTCTCTGGAAAAAAAAATTCTCGAGAGAAATTTGGTACAGGAGTTGTAAAAACTTTCCGTGCCACTGAAAATATTAATTCATAAACTCCTACGTTTCTAATCCCTTAACAATCAAAACTTTATATGGGGTGCGATAATTGAACTGAACCGAAGAAAACGTTTTGTTATGAGAAATAAAGTAAACAAAACACGTCCAATTGCTTTAATTTTATGCAAATGTTTAAAGGAATGATGCTCTTGGTTTAGCCTTGTTTACATTTCTGCTGTTAAAGCTAAGACTTTTCCATCTTAACATGGCTTTTAACAGCAGCTTTGATCACTATTCCTACTTTACTTAACTGAACTACACTGAAACTCGGTTTTTATTAGCAAATCGATCAGAATCAAAGTCTCGCTTCTGAAGAAAACCGTTTGTATTACTATACTAAAGGTAAGGCTTTGTCTTGTTTTCCGCAAACTTCTTTGCATTGCTAGAATATGCTATACGTATCCCTTATACGGTATTGTTCAGCACAAAAGTTTGTCAGCATTTTTTACGTTGTGGCACCAGGAGTGAATCACGCCCTGTTATTGCTCAAGGTGTTGCTTAACGTCCAAGCAACTGGTGGTATTAGTCAAAGCACGCTTCAATAATCTCTGAATGAAATGAGGACAAGGTTGTAAAGCAGCACTCCAACGGCAGAAAACTAGGAGACCAAGACTAACGCAACTTATTTGTACCGGCTGTAATTTATACGCGACGGCAACTCCGTATTTCAGGTACATCGACTTACAGTAATGAATGGCTGTAACTTGAATCTTGCAATTGACTCTCCGTTGTCTATTTAGCCATTAGCTTATCACTATATTCACGTGCGGCCGTTCAAGTACCAAAAGTATTGAAATGGTTGGTAAGTAATTGTTACAACAACTGCAAGAGTACTTCGCTCGTATTATTAAAAATCTATAATCATTGCATTTAGACTCAGTTGCATATTTTTGATTACTTTCTCATCACGGGCAGGTTACCATAGAGACCGTGCACTGCACTGTAATATAGCGAAGATAGCACATTTTGATCCTGTAGAATTTGTGACTGATTTAGGGAGGTTGTAGGTTCGACTCCTATTGGGAGAACTCAGATTTTCTTTTTCCAGATTTTCCGGTTTAACTGCAACTGAAAATATACATATTTGACACTACATTGTATTAGCAAATCATTCTAATGTCAACAACAAGAAGATGATTGAGAAAGCCATTAGCAAGACGTGGGATCTAACACGATTTCTGACCGAAGCAAGCCAGACGGAGGATATTGCGAGGCAAGTGAAAGATATGGGAAGTGAGAATGGTTCCCGTGAGAATGTTTCTCGTGTGCATTCCGATTTGCAATACCCCAAACAACAAAGCAGTAGATCCAACGAAACACAGAGGCCTGGGAAAAAGCACAAATGTCAATATTGTGGATTGTTTGGAGTCCATGAGAAAGGAAAAGATTGCCCTGCCTATGGTAAGAAATGCCATAAATGCCACAAATTGAACCATTTCTCCTCTGTATGCAAATCTGAGAGTACTCATAGCCACAAGTTCAGAAGACAGAAGCAAAGTAAAAGGAAAAGCAGTGGGAGAATTAAGAAGACAACTGAAGATGCTGAATCCACAAGCTCAGATGATTTTTTCGGCCAGGCAGTGGAACACTTAAAACAGGCCAAGAAAATAAGAGTGATGGGCAAAAATGGTGATGATTATCGAACTGTTATGGTGAGATTAAATGACGTGGATGTATTGGTGGAAGCTGACAGTGGGGCGGATGTTAATATTATGGATGAACACCAGTTTAAGGCATTCAGCCATAGAACACATGACAAGCCAATCCTGGCAAACAGTAATGTCAAGTTGCGTACTCTCCAGCACAAACTCGAGGTCAAAGGAGAATTTCAAACTGTGATTCGTAATGAAACGTGTGGGAAACCAACCAAATTTGTTGTGGTGTCTGGAAGGATCCAATCACCTCCACTGATTAGCAAGGAAACACTAATAGCATTAGGAATGCTGAAGGTTCAACCAGATGGCAGCTTCGCTGAGCCCAATGATCTGGCCATATCTGAGGAGACACATAATGCTAACACCGTTAAACAGGCAGAAGGGGAACAGGATATGAAAGATTTGATCACCAAGTACAGCCATTTATTTCAAGGTATTGGCAAGATAGAAGACAAGAAAAATGGTGGGGAGATCCTAAGCCGATTCCATATGAAACCCGGAGCAGTGCCGGTAGCACAGAAACCTAGGCAGGTACCATACTATCTTCAAGAGCTGCTGAAAAAGTGGTTAGACTTAGGCATTCAAGAAGACATCTTTGAGAAAGTACCTGACGATGAACCAGTTACCTGGTGCTCCCCTTTGGTGGTGCAACCGAAACCGAAATTTGCAGGGTTGCGATCGGACCAGCTGGAGCCACACATGATCAGACCGAGCGTTGACTTACGAGTTCCGAACCAGTACATGGAAAGGAGCCGAATCTCACAAGCACCAATAGTGGAAGATTTCATTCACAAATTCCATAATTGCACTATCTGGACAAAATTGGACCTCCGACAGGGGTACCACCAGTTAGTACTACACCCAGAATCGAGATCAGTCGCTACCTTCAGTACCCCTTGGGGTAATTTTAGACCTAAAAGGCTTGTATTTGGTGCAAAGGCATCACAAGATGTATTTGATGAGGCAATGTACAGAATTTTCGGCGACATTCCCCAATGTCTTAATCAGAGGGATGACATCTTAATTGGAGCGAGCAACTGGAAGGAACACAACAAAACACTGGAGTCAGTATTTCAGAAAGCTGAAGACTATGGAATCACCTTCAACGAGCCTAAATGTGAATTTGGCCAGAAACAAATCACCTTCTATGGTTACCAATTTGGCCAGGGTGATTTAAGACCTACACCGGAGAAGGTACAGGCCATCCATGAGTGCAAACGCCCTCAATCGAAGGCAGAAGTAAGAAGTTTCCTTGGTATGACTGGGTATCTATCCAAATTCATACCCCGGTATGCTTCACTCACGAAACCACTAAGAGAGCTTACTCACAAGGAGGCTAAGTTTCACTGGGGAAGAGAGGAAGATGATGCATTCGAAGAATTGAAAGCCAACATCTCCAGCAAGGATACAATGGCATTCTTCAACCCCAAGCAACCAATCATGGTGAGAGTCGAAGCTAGTTACAATGAAGGCTTGTCAGCTGGCCTTTTCCAGCAATCGACTAGGGGCTGGCAACCAGTGCATTTCATAAGTCGTACTCTGACAGATGTGGAAAAGAGGTATAGCCAGACAGAGAAGGACGCTTTATGTGTTAAATGGGCCAAGGATCGATTTTCTATCTACCTGCTTGGAGCGCCCAGGTTTACGATTATTACTGCACACAAACCACTCCTACCATTGTTTAATAAGCCAACGGCAAAGCTTCCTCCTCGAATCGAGAAATGGGTGATGGACATGCAGGATGTGGATTTCGAAATGAAATATGAGCCTGGTAAAGATGAGGCTGACCCTCTAGATTTTTTGTCAAGGCACCCATTACCAGTTGTTGGAAACAATGACACAGAAGATTTTGAAGGCAAGTATTGAAACGGAGCATGCAGTGGTGCTGGACAGAATTAGAGAGGAAACACATCGGGATAGAGCTTTGCAGAAACTGAGCCAAACTATCAGGAAAGGTAATTGGGAGACCAGCAAGAAGGATGCTGACCTGGCACCATTCTACCCGATTAAGAACGAAATTTACGAAGCACAAGGTCTGATATTCAGAATGGAAAGAATTGTTTTACCAATGGAGTTACAGCAGAAAGTCATCAAATCAGCCCACAAGCTGGGACACCTGGGAACAACCAAGACGAAACAGATGCTTAGGGCTAAGTATTGGTTCCCTGGCATGAATGCGATGATTGACCAAATGATAGGCCATTGTTTTGACTGTCAAGTTACTACCAAAAATCGCAGACAAGAACCTATCAAACCATCGGTGATCCCGAAGGAACCTTGGGAAGAGATTTCAATCGATTTCGGAGGACCTTACCCAGACGGTCACTACAACTTGGTAGCAATAGATCAAAGAACCCGATACCCGGAAGTAGAGGTGGTGTCTTCAACAGCAGTGAAGCCAACTAAAGAGAAGTTGAAGAAAATGTTTGCTTATCACGGTGTACCCAAACGAGTGCAGTCTGACAATGGACCGCCATTTAATTCGAAAGAGTTTGAAACCTTTGCAAAAGAAGAGGGTTTCAACCATCATCGTGTAACACCAGAACACCCCCGAGCCAACGGCCAGGTGGAACGGTTCATGCAACTGTTAAACAAGACGGAACAAATCGCCCATCTCCAGGGAAAAACTGGACTTGACCGGAATATGGCTGTCAGTGACATGCTGATGGCATATAGGGACACACCTCACCCTGCCACTGGGGTTACTCCATACCAAGCTATGTCGAATAGGCCTATTAGGACAAAACTTGATCACACAGTACCAAGAGAAAGAAGTCAGCAGGATGAGCTGATTGATGAGAAAGACCAAGTATATAAGGAGAAGATGAGACGCGATGGCGTGAATATCAAAGAACACAACTTCTGTGTGGGAGACTATGTCCTACTTAGAGAAAAGAAAGTGAATAAATGGTCGATCGAGCCTATTTTCTACACGGTTATCAGAATTAGTGGTTCTACAATCACAGCAAGGCGAGTTACAGATGGTCGTGAGATAAACCGAGATTCAAGCCAGTTTAAATTGGCTAATGCTATCATGCATGAGGAAGGTGCCAAAAGAGGAGATAGTGAGGATTGGAGAGAAACACTACTTATGAATGCTGCCAGTCCAGTCCAGTCCAGCAGTCCAGTCCAAGCCATCCCTGAACAAAGTGATTCTTCTGAAGAGACTGTTGCAAACGGATCATCAGGGCATACCAACCAACAGTTGGAAGAGCTTCCTACAGTTCAGACAGAAGGTTCTACTTCCAGCTCTCCTACTCCCAGAGTACAGTCATCTAGGCCTAGACGAGAGCGACGTCGACCTGCTTATTTGACTGATTACGTCACATGACATGTTTTCATTAATTTTGATCAGACACTAGAAGCATTAAGAATATGCAATTGAGTTGAACTGCAGTATTAATTAGATAAACTTTGATATTTTTGTTATGAGCATACTAACCTACTGACCTACTAGTTTTAAACATTAATTAATCACATTAGGTCTCAAAGGCTTTGGTTCTGATTGATTTAAAGACTCCAGAGCATTGAATTGGATTTTGCCATCCTGTGTTATTCTTTTATTTTAAGTGGACTTTGTAGACAACCGTAAAAAGGAGGAGATGTTATATCCTATGCGACTTACACAAAGTAGTTGTTAGATGATATATTTAGTGTGACTTGCATGAAGTATGTGTGAGAATTAAACCATGTGCTTTTGAGTGTACATCGAGCTTGAGTCTATCATTTTTGGAGTGTTACAGGACTCGGCATCCCCGAATACCAGACAATAAAGTAGCGGATTCGCGAAATTAAATTTCACATCTTGAAAGTCAGAAGTTTTCATAATTCCAAACTTCAACGTGATGACCATAATAAAACTTTTTATTCTATCAAATACTGAACGACTTGCATTTCCCGGACGGTACTCTTTTCCAAGAACAAGGCCACCCAACGACTATTTTCAGTTAAAATCTGTTCGGAAGCAAGTGAGCTAGAATTTTCGAATATCAAACACACAGGCCCTCGGATTTTCGAACCTTGACTCTGAATAGATTTTTAGTCCCTAAAACATCACCTAAAAGATTCGCAACAAGGGAAAAGTAGCCCCTTACGTTTTTTGGAAATCATATTTTTGCAATTTTTGACACTTAAAAAGGTCATCTAGCAATTTCGGATAAGCAAATCGTTTGTTGGGAAGGCGATAAAAACAACTCTTTAGATAGTCTTTAAACATTACAAGGAGCCTAGAAATGTCGCTCAAAGGCTTTTGGCTCAATCTGCTCGTCAGTTGGGTGTCCCTGAAAGAACGGGTGATTGAACCGTAAACATGTGAATCACAAGTCATACTAGTGCAGACACTGTTTCCGTCAGTAAAGTCTTAACGTTTGTATGAAAAATTCGGACAGTTCCAAAAATTTATCGAAAGAGCGCGGTCTACAACACAAACAACATGTATCATATTGTGATTTCACTACATTTGAATCAGTGTAATCTCATGACATACCGGTTTTTCAGGTTACTGCTAGAAGACCTAGAGAAAAAATGAGTTTTGCACATGTCGCGGACGTGAATGTCCAAGACATAGTCACGCGAATGAAACCAAGAAAACACTATGTGAGTTTATATTGTTAATGAAATATTAATAAGAGCAAAACAAAAGTAGCTGGGGAACTGATACACAGTGCTGTTCAGTGGCTGTTACACACTGCATGTTTTCACTCCTCAATGAAACATTGAAATCGCATCGAAGCACGTTAGTGTCATAGCGTTCAAAGAATGGTCAAAATGCATGGTTTGATTCACATATGAAAAAGTTAGAACCGCACTATAAAGTGAAAAAAAAAAACAAAGAAAAAAACAGTACTACAGTACAGTACTGTTCAGTAGCTTAACAAGAATGGTTACACTGCATGGTTTGATCCATAGATGACAAACCTAGTTTGGATCTACATTGTACAGTGAAAGAAAATATACTAACAAACAGTGTTGGGTTGTATGGATTTCCCAGGACCCCATCCTAATGGGCTATCGTGGTTAAATAAAGTTACTAACTTACTGTAGCCCTTGCGGGCTTACTGACGGGTCTACTGAATTGTCAAATAGTTTTTTTACAATAACTGAGCGAATTCTCGCGCGCTGATTGGCTAATTTTTATCATCAATAAGAGTACAGACACATAAAATTTTAATTTAAGTCTTCACTTGACCTTTTTCGCGTTTTGTTATTGTAAAAAACAAATTGACGTCAGTTTTTTATGCGTCTGTCCTCTTATTGATGATAAATTGCGTTATAACATTGTCAAAGTTTGTTGTAGATCCACTCGCCTATCGGCTCGTGGATCTACAACACTTTAACAATGTTATGACGCAATTTATCATCAATAAGAGAACAGACGCATAAAAAACTGACGTCAATTTGTTAAGTGGACGGTGGGGGAAATAAAAAGATTAACTGAAGAATCGGGTTCTCAGTCGGTACCCTGCTACTTAACGCCGTTAACTCTTTAAGCCCCCGAGGGGTTTCCCTGTGACGAGTAAAATCGTCTGGCGTTAGCCAGAGTAAAATCTGTAAAGACACTATTGGGGTTTAAAGGGTTAAGGAGATAGTTTTTAACCCTTTAAGCCCCGAGGGGTCTCCCTGTGAAGAGTAGAATCGTCTGGCGTTAGCCAGAGTAAAATCTATAAAGACACTATTGGGGCTTAAAGGGTTAAACGATGATTAAACTGTTACGGTCTGTTTGCATCTGATTGTAGGTGTACTACATGCGTATTTACTGGCGTGATGGACTTATCACAACGGCGTACCGAAGTTACAGCTCTATTCTTCATCTTCAGGTATGCACTCGGGGTTTGAAGTTGCAGCCATAAGACATTTCCCAGTGTGCACAGCAGGCGCTGAGTTAAACTTTGCCGTGTTGCGGTGCGGGACGAGAGCACGCGAAAGGGGAGGTGGGGGGGGGGGGGGCAACACGCGCGTTTTTTTCTCGATTATCCTCTCAAAGTTCGATATTGGAATACCGGTAAGATTTTTCCCTACATAGCAGATTTTTGTACATATTTCTATGGTTGATAGTAATCGCGGTACTGTTAACTCAGTGTGCTTCCAATAAAATTCACTTTCATTATGTACTCTTCTGCATTTCCAGAACTAAATAGCAATTTAAATTGGGTTTCAGGAGAAATTAGTGAAGATGGAAGACTTCCTTTCACAACATGAAGAAGCCACTGGAATGCCTAGAAATGGCGCACTTCTCCGAGGTAATCAGATTCAAATCTGTACATGTAAATAACATTGAAGCATAGTTACTCTAGGGACTGGTTATGAAACCCTGGAAATTTCAACAGCAAAAACAATGCAGTCGCAATAGATGTTGAATCGACCGTGACCCAGCACAATCTTTTGTTTTTGGTTCGCATGTTACTTGCGAATAAATTAGTCGAAACTTTTGATTGGTTATTCTACCAAAAAAGTGTGTTTTTGTGCAGGTTCAAGGCCAAAAAAGCGAACAAAAACACGAAACAGAGAAACGTGTTGAGTTTTATAATCATCTACCTGTATAAACTTTGATTTAAGAAATGGAGCACATTAAATAAGCCATTTTACAGTTTTGACCTTAGCAACCTAGCCTTTGAATAGAAGTGAGGCTGGAGGTAACCTTGCTTACGATTGATAACTGTATAAACTTTCCCGCCTTTCATGTGCAAATCATATTATTTACATATCAGAGAACATGAAGGTTTGTAACAAAACAAGGTCACCTCCAGCCTCACTTCTATTGAAAGGCCATGGGTCCTAAGCACACAACTATGGAATGGTCTTGGGTTGTCATGGCGACATTGTTTTTAGTGTTATAGAATAGGAATTAAATTATTTTTCTTATAGGAGAATAATAATAATGACAATGATAGTAATGTGATTGTCGCCTTATTTTTTATTTTATCAGGGAACCCGTTCCTAGACGTCTGTACCATTAAAAAGAAAGCGAAAGCTTTGAAGCGAATGCCTGGTATTGAGGAATTTCTACAGGTAATGAGGTGATTAAAAAGCTGATTAACATGCAGGGAGGTGGAGCAACAAAGACCTCAACCATCAGGATCTATCTAGTTGTTCTATAATGTGCCGGAGGTTTTGTATCGCGGTAACACGAGCGATTCGGTTGCTGTTCCAAAATTGTGCGTATAGACCATTTAGGATTTGTTCTCGACAAATCAGGCGAGCTGAAATTGCCAAAGGTGGCCTAAACCCCTACTTCTTGAGGATTTGTAAGGGAATGCAATCGTTTTGGTTGTAGAGGTAGATAATTAATCAATATTTCATAGACTTCGCCTAAATTGTCTACGTGTCATTTCTGTTCTGCCTGTCCGCTTTTCAGTCTATTTGGAAGCAATTATGGTGCGATGATTTGTAGCTCACTGTAGATCGTTTCCCAATAACCCTAACCTGCCTGAGATGCGGTCAGAGAATATATGGTTGTTCTTCAATCGATGTTTTTTTCTGTTTCTTTGATAGTGTGTTGTCCACCTTCCT
The DNA here is from genome assembly GCA_949710005.1 of Ricordea florida. NCBI lineage: Eukaryota > Metazoa > Cnidaria > Anthozoa > Corallimorpharia > Ricordeidae > Ricordea > Ricordea florida. The sequence goes on from OX453277.1 coordinate 32,996,457, forward strand.
CCGCACATTTCTGAGTCAGATGCAGTCATTAATTTCTTTCACCCGCTTCCCGAGGATCTCATACAATTAGATGATCAGCAGCATGAGTAAGTTAACACTTGAAATGAGTTCTTCAATCAATCAATCAAACAATTTAGTCAATTTATCAATCGACCAATCAATAAATCAATCCATAGCAATCAATTAATCAATCAATGAGTTAGGCACCCAGTCAGCCTGTTGTTAGTTCGTCCGTCGGTCAATCAATTAATTTATCAGTCAATTAACCAGTCAATCAGTCAGTCAGTCAGTCAGTCAATCAATCAGTCAGTCAATGAGTCAATAAGTTAATCAATCAATCAATCAATCAATCAGGCAGCTTATCCGTCTGTCGGGCAGCTAGCCAATCAGTATGTAACATAGTCTTTCAGTCAGTCAATCAATCAATCAATTAATTGGTCAGTATTTGATATACCGCGTTCTTTCTTCCTTTCCTTCATCCAGTTTCTTTTTCTTTACCTTAGTTTTTTACTGTCTGTTCAGTTTTCTCTCGAGTTCAGACTCCCTCTCATACTGGAAATACGCCACAAAAACCCAGTTCTTTCATATTGCATTTTTTCCAATTTTAAGATCTTATGAACACTTGGACCATCATCGCGGATCGAAATTCAAACGTAAGTCCTGAATTTACCCATAAATAAGACAACTAGAAGGAAGCTGAAGATACAAGACTTAGCGAAGTTGGTTTGACAAAATTCTAGGTGTCTTGATATCTGATAAGACACTTGCAAGCAGTGTCTGATATAGGTTTACAAACCAAGCTTATATGTACAAGGAGAAGAATAAAGTGCACGAACCTTTTTGTCAGCTATCCAAACACGACACAGTTCTTGATTTCCTTTGTCTACTTTCATGCGTTGTTTAGTTTAGAGAAGTCATATATATTTACATACGAGTACAGTGTTTCATCGTAAATAAAACACAACTAAGAATGAGAGCTTAGAGTGATCGAACACATTTATCAAGTGAGCGTTATCATTTAGAAGGAGAAATCAAAGATACAAAAAGGAGTGTTTCATCAGATATCCAAACACGTCACGTTGGTCGATTTTCACTGGCTTTACCTGTACCTTGTTTATGCGTTTGAGGAATAAGTACTCACTATTTACACACTATTAAGAGTAAAATATTACGCGTTTTTCTGTTTTCAGATGTACACCATATTTCAGAACCTTTTCTCCTTGAGCAATACGTGGCTGTCTCAGATTACACCAAGTCACAAGTTAATGACATCAGCCTTAAGGCGGGGCACGTTGTGGACGTCATTGAAAAACATGAACACGGTAAGGGGAGTCCAGATACCCTCTGCATCTTTGGTATCTAGTCGGACGCATAGTGTAAATTCATAAATTCTTAAGAGTGTTTTGTTAGGCTTTGTGGTGTGAGAACCTGTCGGGACTTAAACTCGAGTCACGAAATTAAAGTCCCGCGAAAAAACGTCTCTCGAAAATTAACTACGTGAAATTGAATACCAGATATAAAGTTCTTTCATAAATTTAACAAGGACCCGTTTCAAAAGATGGACATGTCCTTCAGCTGTAAGGTCAGTTCGACTGTGTTATATACGTAGTACTCTTGTGTAGCTCTGCTTTGTTGCAAAGGAACATGTCAAACTGTTCGCAGTTTTTTTGTTATATGGTTTTGTTCAGAGTAGTGAAAACTATCGCAATGGAAAATTAAAATCAGTAGTGCCAATTTGGAGGTTTTTTGTTAATGCAGATCAGTATTTTGACAATATTCGCGAAATTTAGCACCCTGATAATTCATTTTTTGGACAGATCGCGAAATTTAAGTCCCGCGAAATATGCCCATTCCATTTCGCCAACTTAAGTTCCCGCGAAAGTAAGTAACGATATGGTGATAGTGGTAATACGACTGAGTAGAGTATTAGCGGTATGTGCGATATGTAAACACAGAAAAGAAACTATGAGACGACTAAAGTTACAGACAAAAAACTGCTACTAATATATGGTAGTATATAATATATACTGTTGCCATTTACGAAAAAGGAGAGCGTTTTTGAAGGAGGATCTCTTTATGCTTTTGAAAGGGCACCGTGATTCCAGCGAATGTTAAGACTAATTGATTTAGCTGAGAGCGGTGAAAAGAGCGGTCTTTTCCCTGGCTTAGGGGTGGGGCGGGAAAAGACCCTGGGAACGAGGTTGGGGAGGAATTAACTGTTTGATTACAGACAACTGACCGACTGCAAGTTTGTAGAATTAGCTAGGGAAATCACAGCAGTTTTGGAGCAGATTACATTCTTTCCTGTATCTGTTTTTCAAAGACATCCATCGTTTCAGATCTTTTCAAATGTTTATTTTTTACACATGCTCACCGTGATAGGTTGGTGGTTTGTGGATCTTGACGGCGAGGTGGGCTGGGTGCCAGCCTCCTATCTGGAGCCCAGAGATGGAACAGAGGACGAGCAAATCGTGGAAAAATTTGAAGAGGGACAAGGTAGGGTTTGCTGTTCTAATTTCTCTACCATTACCAAAAACGTTTCTTTTTCAGGAATTTTTCCGACGTCACCCACTGTCTGAACCTTCTATATTCAGAAAAGAATCATTTTTCAGGCGTTCAACAGCTTTTGAGATATATAGGCAGAAACGGCTTGGTTCCCTGCATCAGTACAGTGTGAATAATTGCACTTTAAAAGAGGCGCTTGTAGCATTATACTTGTGACCTTTCTTAGAGGAAAGACCTATTACGTCAGGAATATCTTTGGCCAATGGTAGGTGCTGTTATATTCCATGGTATTTCATCACAGCCTATGCGCTGAAATAGAACCTCTCTTGCTATTGGCTTTATCGTTCTATGACGTGTCAGTGTCACAGCTATCGGAGGTCTCGCCCATCTCGCTTCAGGCGCTCGCCAGTGCCTAGTGAACCAGATGTTAGAGACCTTTTACTTGATGACGTCATATTTATCATATGCATGTTAATTGGCCCTTCTTACCTTGTTAGCATGCCAAGAAGAAATAAAGAGCATCTTAACATATTAATAGAGGAAATAAAGGCTTATCGGCAAATACATCCTAAAATGATTACACAAAAAGGACGCCATTGTGAAAAGGGTCTATGCCTCAAAACTGTAGTATAAGACCCGACACAGACCCGTAAGATTCCACTTTCCAATTTGTTAATGATTTGCAGTATCTGGACGCTGTGATTTCTTCTTTTTGTAGAAGAGACCTGTATCACAATGGCGGAATTCAAGCCAGATCTGGAGGACGAACTTGGATTTGAAATGGGAAAAATTGTGAAAGTTGTTCAGAAAAACCTGGACGGGTGGTGTTTGATTCGGTTAGTTAACAAAGTGGTTTTAAATTTCATTCCAATGTCAAGAGCAATTTCGCATTTGCTTCAGTTTTCCATAGTAATTATGAAAATATTAATTATAATGATCAGTAATTATAATTATTATGATAATTTATATGATATTCTCATGCCTTTTTGTCAAGCCTATCAGAAGTAAGACTAAAGGCAATCGCAACTACAATCTTTGCCAAAAATGTTGGACCGACAGGTACTTTTTCTCGTTCAGAACAAATGGCAATCCCTATATCTAAGCTCTCCCTCCCCTCCCCCGTTGAGAAGGGTTGGGGGGCGTAAGATTTCTTATAATCCCCAACAGGAGTAAGAAAACAAGAAATTCGGACAATCGGTCCAAGGCATTTTGGCAAGGATTGTATCTGGCACGCATTTTCCCGCTCTTGGAGCTGACGATATCCCATTGCTTTAAACTATGATTGGCTAGTTGAACTGTGGACATCTCTCATGTTTAGTTAGTTTGGTTGCAGCTGTACGACAATGACAACTGCTCTAAGTAACACCTTACAACGTATCAGTTTTGGTTGGAATGCGCTGAACATCAGCTTACACTAATTGCCTCGTTAGACAAATTTTATAGTGTTGCAGTTTGTTTTTTGTTTGTTTGCTTGTTTTTTTTTTTGAGGGATATTCATATCTACTATCACTGTGAGTTTGACTTGATTGTTACATAGATAATCTCCCTATAAAATCATGCAGCGCTACAGCTTTGGAAACTTATTGTAAAATATGTTTGTGTAGTACAGCTGTTTCTCTCTTTTTTTTTTTAATTTTCAACAGGCGATTTTGAGATGTTTTATTCCTTGTTTGGTAACTCTACTTTATTGATACGTTTAACAAACATAAGCGAAAAAACCGCCGATAACAAAGAAACGAACTATTGTGAAATGATTCACTTTTAACGTGAACCTCCAACAAATGATTAAACTACTTCTTTGACAGGCTTGGGGATAGAGAAGGTTGGGCACCATCTATGTATCTAAAAGAGGTTGCTACAACTTCAAATCAGGAAAAACAGAGGGAAAAACAAGCAGTCAGAAATATGCTACGCGATCAGAGAAGCGTTATGGGAATAACTGGTAAGATGTGAGGAATGCTTAGGGATCTGACAGAGTTCATTACCCAGAGAGAATAACCCCTGAATTCTATTTTTGAGTGAAAATGATCCGGTTTTTCGTTTTTCGCTTTGGTTTGAACATTAACAAAAACCACAATAAAACTGAAGTTGACTTTTTTTTTGTCTTTTTGTCTCAGTTTACAGGTAAAGAGACGATTATTTTTGCAATTTTTGGCTATTCTGAATTTTTGTTATGTACTTTATCAGGTCAAGTGGCTTTAATTCAAAATTTAATAAGACAGTGTGTTTCGGGTAAAATCAGGTTCTGTATTGGTATCATTTTAAATAAAAAACTGAAAATAAGAATGCAGATATCTTTGTCTGTTGTTGAATACAGAATAGCTAATTAAAAATAATGAGTGGACGAACTGTGCACGGACATGGTTCGGGAATAACCAAGCTCATAAAAATGCTCACCTTTGGATATTTTACAATTTACTAGCAAAAACGCACATTTGAGGAAGCGGGTCATAACTTGGCCAATGGGTCGTCCAAACGTTTTCCTGTGTCACACATTTTTCTTTATTTCTCACAGGAAGGAGGCAGACTTGGGATCCACCGAAAAGAACTAGAAGTGTGGTAAGTTTTAACTTTAATTGCTTTGATTCCGTCAACTTAATTTTGTCTGCTTTGGCGTTAGGGTAAAGCGAAATAAAGTTTCATAAAAATCTAAAACCTAACTATTTCAGTGAAATAAACTTGCAGTTAGAATTTGAAGTCATATCACAATAAATCTGAAATTCTAATGAACTCGAAATCAATTCGGAAAGTTTAGGGTCTTACTAAGGAATTCTTTTTTGATGCTTAGAACAAAGCCCCTCTATTTTTTCGAAACATTAGAAAAGGGTTTAAGCGGAGAATCCGCATGCAGGGTGGGGCATATTTTAGTTGATTGTGATTTTTTTCCCAGGAACGAAAGGTACCCGGGGCTCGTTCAAAACAGACGGAGTCAACCAGCCCAGCTGAGATTGAACTGACCAAACCAGCTCGATCATACGTGAACCTGGAGTTCCTGGAGAGAACACGAAAAGCCGGAGGAAGGCATCACGTTCGTCAAAAACTGAACCCGGAAGAAGTTCGAGCTAAAGTAATGAGTGGGAGTCAACACAACAACGAATCAAAACAAAACGAGGATTTGTTATCGGCAGGTGGTTCTTTTAGACCACGCCCTTTATCATTTGTCGAGGAGGAAGGTGACACGGAGATGGTATCCCGCGGGACAAGTCCCATCCCGAGCCCGCAGTTATGTGACAGGTCCAGCCGCTCCAGCAGTAATTTTTCGGTATTAGATGAATCGCGCACCCCCGGCTTCGAACCAGTCCCCTCAAATGATTCCTCCGACGGTGAAGGTACAGTGCAGACTGAGCCCCAGGAGAAAAAGGCTACGAGTAAGCGGACTGTTTCTTTGGATAAAACAGAGAAGGTGGTGAGTGATGGGAACGAGGAAACTGAGGTGCAGGAAGATGGCGGAGATTTCAAGAAAAATGTGTCCGCTTTGGTTGATAAGAGGAAGTATTATGCCATGAGTTCATACAAGAAAGACGGAGAGTTGGAGGTTAACCTCAAGGAGAATGCAGAAGTCGAGGTAATAGAAGAATCAGAGGGAGGCTGGTGGCTAGTAAGGACTTCCAGTCACTCTGTGGGGTGGGCACCATCTAATTACTTAGAAAGAATGCACAGTTTGACATACTACCGAGAGAACAACTCTAAAACCGACGACAATACCAACCATTTCACTTTTTCGGAAGCCGATCAAAACGACGTCAATTTTAGACCCGAAAGGCCTCCGAAGTCTCCCCGAGCGCGAAAAATGGCCAAAAACGTGGGAATCGAAAAGCGGTTTTGGTCTTTCATTCAGAAAGGCAAGGAAATAGAAACCTGTTCTATCAGAGATGAAACTTCACCTTCGACGAGTGCGAACAGATCAAATGAACAGTCAACAGTTGAGAACGGCGAGGTCAAACCCCTCAGATTTGAAGTCCCGGCCACTGTTTACGATGATTTGGAATGCGATCCAAACTCGGGTGTTTGCAAGAGAAGGAGTCGGAAATCGTCGGATATTAAGAACACGGTAAAGGAGGCTATCCCTCGGTTTGAATTACTAAAGACCTCTGACCAAGAGTTTCCATCCGAGACACTCGAACTAAACACCAACAATCTAGAAAGATCGGAAAGTATTCCGAGTTTGGCAGAGCCAGAGGATCTAGATGATTACTTGTTGATTTAGGGCCGTGCTCGTGAAGAATCGAAAAAGGTCGGAGCGATTACCCCACTGCCACACTGAATAGTAAAGCAAACAGTAGCAAAGCACAGTTCTTGTCTGTGGCTTTCCAAAAAATGGTTACATACAGTGGTTTGATCCACAGATGAAAAAGTTAGAACCACACTGCACAGTAAAACAAACAGTACAACAGTACAGTACTGTTCAGTAGTGTTCCAAAGAATTGTCACATGGCTTGATCTGCGTATGGAAAAGTTAGAAAGGAACTGTAAAGAAAACCGAACAGTGCAACAGTACACAACTGTTCAGTACCTTCCCAAAGAATGGTCGCCTGCATGTTTTGATCAACAGATGAAAAGGTTAGAACCTCGCTGTAGAGTAAAACAAACAGTATCACAGTATAGTACTGTTCAGTAGCTGTACAAAGAATGTTCACACTGCATGTTTTGATCAACAGATGAAAAGGTTAGAACCTCGCTGTAGAGTAAAACAAGCAGTATCACAGTAAAGTATTGCATGGTTAGATTCACCGACTGTGGACTGTTGAGTGCAATGTATGGACGCGGGGAAATGTTACACTGTTATCTCATAATTTTAATTTCTTTGATTTTGCTATATAAGTGAACACGGGTTTAGTATCGTAGAATAGCCGCCACACACATTTTATCAAATAGATACCTACAGCAATATTTCTTATTGTAATCGTTGAATGAACAAATTACACTGTTTCCTTATGTGACACATATCGCCCACCCTTATCATATGACAAATTGCTATGTTATAGTGATCGCCCTTTAAAGAGTGGTTTATCACCGGGGAATAATAGTTCTTATATTTGTGGGTGTTCGCACTCAAAAATTCCCTACAAATACGTTATTGGCAAAGGTTGTTCGGTAAAGATGGATGCATATTGGGCAAGTTCTTGCTTTGAGTTTTTATTGCCCAAGACGTAGTCGAAGTCAATAAAAAACGCAAAAAAGAACGAGGTCAATATCCAGTCATCTTGACCAAACAAGCTCGGTAAATAGAGGATTTATTATATGGCCATTTTGATTTGTTCTGTTTAGAGGGACAACGCGGGCGGGAGCGAACGGGCATGATAGACCCATTTGCCCGCTCGGGTAGCCAATCAGAACTCAGGATTCGCCTTATCTTTCCCTCTTGCTCTCGGAGCCATATGATAATGTGTAATATAACTAGGAATAGTTAACGCTAAAGCTGCCCCCGCTCTAATTGACCTTGAGTACTTGTACATTATCTGTTTGTCTTTTGATATTTGGTGATAAATGATAACTTTGCATGATTTGAAAGAGGAAGTTCGGAGTTGGCAAGGGATCTCACTGCTCGATCAATACACTCGATTCTGCTCGTTCAAATGCTCAACTCTTCGTTTCTGCAAATACAATAGTAATGTTTGTAGTAAATACAAATGCTCTAAATCTACTACTTGAGTTTTTGATTTAATGCTATGATTTTTCGGCCAAAAGCCGAAATCACACGATCGACAGCTGGCGCGCTAGTCGAGTTTCACTGCTCGTGATATTTTCAAAAATTTTCCTTCTTTAACTCTTTTTTAAGTTATCTCAGGTGCTAACTTATCTTGGTTCTGGCTTGAGTCTATCAAACCCCTCGTATAAAGCGTGATTTGTGTCTGACAAATCTCGATTACGGATTGAGTCTGTCAATCCTGCGAGCGAACGAGAGCTCTTCGCAAATCCTGCAACCGAACGAAGGCTCTACGCAATCCTGCAAGCGAACCACAGCAGTTCGCAACACGCTAACAACAAATTTCTTGACCAATACCTACTATTCTTGCTTTTGATGAAATCAATTGCGAAAGTTAAACTTCGAAAGCAACTGCAAAAAATCCTCACCTTAGATGGCAGCCCAACTTCAGTCAACGTTTGCTAGCGTAGTTTGTTGACTTGTTGTCATCTGTGCACGTGCTCACGCTTTGGTTTGTCATCATCACCCAATCACCGTTTATCTTACGTCATCATTGACCAATCACCGTACAGGCAAATTTATCACACCTACCGATACTACTTGCGGGCATTTTATCACACCTACCGATACTACTTGCGGTCGCACTTTGGCCAACTCGAGATTTTGTCTGGTATATTATATATATACTCTATATACGCGCAGACTACAATGATGCCTCCTCGGGTTTTGGCCTCTGGGCCAAAAACCCTGCGGGGGCAAAAACAGAAAAAGCCGCATACAGGCACAACGAAAATAGTATTGTAAATAATTGTGTATCGTTAAAGGCGCCGTTACACGTTGAAATTTGTGTGCAACGGCGCTGCGAATCAAGTTTCAGCAGGCCTTGCACCGTGTAACATGGTCGGTTTCGTGAAACTTTTTCGAACTTTCGTTTCGAGACAAGTTTCACGAAAAGTAGAACCACTTTCTACGTCTGCAAAGGCTTGCAACGGTCGCAGTGGTGAAAAAACAAGAGCTTCACCGTGTAACACCACTTCGTGAAACTGGTCTCGTTCGGTCTTGTCACGCTACGCTGCGTCAGCCAATCAGAAACCGGAGCAAGTCGGCCATGATTCATTGCAAGCATCCGACTTACTTTGCAGGAGTCTGGTAACAACATTTTGAGACTAATTTCGACTTTCCTGAACAAGTTTCGACATTTTATGTTACACGGTGAAATGCCTGCTGAAACTTGTTTCGCGGCGCCATTGCAAACAAGTTTCAGCTAAAACTTTCAATGTGTAACGGCGGCTTAACCATTTCCGGACATCATAACAAAGGCAGCACATTCTCCTCAGTTATTTTAAGACCTAGAGTGTTGGTCCTGCCGAGGTTTGAACTCACGACCTTCCGCTCGACAGCCAGGCGCTCTACCAACTGAGCTAACAGGGCAGCTTGATATTTTAGCATCATGACAAACTAAAGCTAATCTATTTTCTTCCCAGTTGATTAGTGAGCCGCACTGCCCCCAGGGATAACAAATGGAACTCTTAAAACCACAGCCCAAAGTAGACCATACCCACTCCTATAGCTTACATGAGCGCATCCCCCATCCCTTTTAGTGGACTAGTTTGAAGTGTACGCATCTCCCATTTCATCCGGGGGGACTTGCAGAGGATAGAGAGCGACGCATAAGTCCCCTTTCTCTTGCTTAGACTGCTGAAGTTTCCTTCTGTGCAAAAGTTCAGCGGCAAAGTAGCCACTTATTCCAATTATTAGCAACACGAGAAGTATTCCTAGCTTCACAGATATACATGCGTAGTTTGAATAAGCGAACGCAACCATAAATCCAAGGATTCCCAGAGACGGTAGTTTGAGAAGGCTGGTTCTTGGTTGTCGTGAAAGAATACTCCATACATGGCTGTAAAAACAACAGAGGTAAGTCATTGATAAAGTCAGGCATGACGTGCGTAATGGTCAGTTTCAATTGTTTTCAAATGATCAACAACTAAGTAAAAAAAAATTCTCAAACTACAGAAAACTTATGATGGTAGAATGAAACTTCTAATAGGAACAGACGATTTTTAATTTTTTACAGGGTGGTAATCAAGGGCCAAAGAAGCAGAAGGGCTTAGATTCATTATCAGAATGACGTTCGCAGTTGCTTTCGTTTTTCGTTGGGACGAGAGGTGATTGACGTTAAAATAATGGCTGAGGTCAATTAGATAACCAATCAGATGTAAAACTTGAACGAGCCGTGACTAGCTCGCACACATTTTCCCGGGCTTGTGCTGTTAATCTAATTGGTTCATTGGCTTGTGCGCATCTCTTGGGATTGAGAGATGGTGTGGAGTTAAGTTTCTTGTCTGAAAACAACACAGCGCTATCATCACATCTGTAGTAATCATGCTTACCTTTACACTACCCAGCATGCCTCCACTAAAGCCCTGAAAGAGAACAAACATTGATTAAAAGAGCGAGATTACCATTTATCTGTGTTTGCCAAACAGCGTCGCAATATCCTTGTGGCAAAGCTAGTAAGTAGAACACCCACTGAAGGTTCCCGTCAGGCTTCCGTGAAAACATCATTATAATTGCCGTCAAATGAATCAGAAGGCCGCTAATGAACACGGGAATTCGTCCGGTGTATTTCGTGAGTCGCCCCAGGACAAACGAGAAGACGGCATCAGAGATGCCGAAACAGATCATCACGAGGCCTACACGGTGAATCCCAATCGTGCACGTCACAAATGCCTGGAAACATAGTCAGGGAGAATTCGGTGAAGATAGCTGGATATTGGCCTCGCTCTTTTTTTGCGTTGTTATTGACCTCGGCTTCGTCTAGGTTGATAAAAACGCAAGAGAGACGTTGCCGGCCAATATCTGACCATGTTAACCTCATGCTTAGTCAACACCACATATTTCCTTTTGGACATGCAAATGTTTTGGTCTTTCGAGAATCGCACCCCTCTCCCCCTTGGTTGTGCCTAAATCATACCGTCCAAAAGGACAGTCGAGAAGTACTAGGAACGATTTTCCGATTCGGGCCGACTTCGGAAATTCTCGAAAACATCCAATATGGCGGCTCAAGTGTGGTGAAAACTCACAGCCAAAGGAGCCGTTTTATGTTGCTATAATTTAGAACGTCCCGTTGGACGGTACTATTTTCTTCGGTAATACCGGCCAGCGGGATAAGACAAATTGATAAGACATTATTAAAAGGATTGCTTACTACACAGGTACAAGAGCTCTGCAAAAGTCACAATAAACGCAAACTTCGTCAACAATACCGTAAATCACGCTTCTCTGGCGATAAAAGTAGTGAAAGAGAGTCTCAATGGGGTTAACCGTTAGCCGTAAAACGGGGAAAAAAAATTAGCCGTTTGGCGTAAATATTGAAACATTTTAGCCGTAGAGAGGGAGAAAACTGCGGCTCTGGAACACAGGAAATTTGACAAGGATTTTCTAGCTTATAAGCTAAATTGGTTTCCAAAATTTGATCAGGAATTTAACCAGCAGCATAAAAGCCAATAAATACTTGTCGAAATCCCTAAGACCCAAAAGACCTAGTCAAGCCCTCAAGCCTTCACAAAGCACTAGCCAAGCCGCCGCTAGGTATTGTTGAAGCTCTCAAGCCTTCTCAAAGCATTAGCCAAGCCGCCGCTAGGTATTGTTGAAGCCTCCGCAAAGTTTTGATGAACCCGTCACCAAGCGGGGACACGTGAATTTTGATCAGCAGCATAAAAGCCGGGAATTTTGGCAAGGATTTCTGGAACAGGCGGATTAAAAATTTGAAAAGCGGCTTAAAGATTTGATATTTCTTACAAAAGTAATTATGGATCAGCTAAGAAGAGAATTGAATTTTAAGCAATTAACCAAATTGCTCACATTTTATAAAATTCCAGGTAGATCAGAAATGACTACTAAAGAGGATAAAGCGATAGCGTTGGGCATTATACCAGAAGTAATTAATAATGTTCAACAAATCCTTGATAATAGAAGAGAAATTTTTGAAGCAATAGATAATATGCCGAGGAGAAGAGTGAATCAACCACAACCACCTCTTCCAATACCGCAAATAAGAACAAGAAACAGGCCAAATTTACCGCCTATAAATATTCCTCAACCAATTCAAATTCCAGGAACGCCGCCAGGTTCACCGGATATATTTATACCATCAACGCCTCCCGGAACGTCGCCGCCAAACCAACCTAGAATAAATATTAATAAAAATAAACCAAAAAGACCTTCTCCACCCAAACCAACGCACCCGCCGCCACCAATTCCAACAAAAACCAAAAAACAAGTAATAAAAAATGAATCGGCTAAAAATGCTCCCTTTTTGGGAAATGTATTAAACAAGTTTTGGGATTTTGTGAAACCATATATTCCAGAAAAAGTAAAAAATAAAACAGAGGAGTTAGCTAAAAATTTTATAGATAGATACAAAAAAGCGAATGAACCGAAAAATCAGCCAAAAAGAACAAAATCAAAAAGAGATTACGAGAAGGAGGGGGCAAGACCAAAAACAAAAAGGTTGAAAGAAGAAGAATTAATTATTAAAGAAACTACGAGAAAATTCAAAAATGGCTATTTGAAGCAACACGTAATAGATGGGAAAAAAGGATATACTATTGGAGAATTCATGAGGAAAATAAAACCAAAGGTTATGGATATTATTAATAAGGATAAGAAACCAAAAAAGGTTAAGGTTATATTATCATCCAAGTTTGTGAAATCTCCTTTGCAAAATAACCAAATTAAGGAAGAGGTTGAAAAATACTTTGGCGCCAGACCAAAAATAATTACAGAGGCAAGCGATTTGACAAAAGAATATGATGATATAATTAAAGATATATTCTTTGAGGTCGAAAGATTTCAAGAAAATACAGATTCTGGTGTTTTTCAATTTGATTCAGTAGCGCGATTTGACATTGGGATAGCGCCTTACACAGTTACTTCTGGGAGTTCATATATACCAACGCCAGAAAGATTAGCGGCAAAAAAAGCTACTATTAACATTCAAAATAAGTGCGAAGATTGCGGGCAACTTTCATTAACGGAGGCTGTGTTCCCAAGAAAACATAATAGAGAGAGAGCAAATAATGAATTGTTGGAAAATCGTAAAAAATTAAACTTTTCTGGTATAGAGGGTGCAATGAAATTAAGAGATTTTGCCAAGTTTGAAAAACAAAATCCCTATCCAGTCAATGTGCTGAAATATGACGAAGAAGCTGATAAAATATATACCGCGAGATTGAGCGACAAATGTTATTGCAAGAAAGAAGAAAAATGCAAGAATTGCGGTTGCATGAAAAAAGAGTGCAAGAAAAAACAGAAATGCAAGAAAAAAGACTGCAAAAAACACGAATGTGAAGAATGCGGGTGCAAGAAATGCGATTGCAATAATTACGAATGCAAGTTGTGTGATTGTAAATTTATAAATTTACTTTTAATAACTAATGGTGAAAAAACCCACTATATTTTGGTAAATAACGCAAGCAGACTTTTGTCATCTGAAATTGATGATAATAAACACAAAAAACATTTCTGTTTTAGGTGCTTCAACTCATTTTACGATGAAAGGATTTTGCAAGAACACAAAGAATATTGCGATTCACACGGCGAAGTTAAAATTAAAATGCCAAAGAACGAGGATGGCAGCCCGAAATTTATTTACTTTAAAAATTTTAAAAATAAAATGCGTGCGCCTTTTGGTATCTATGTTGATTTTGAGGGCCAGCTAATACCAATACATACTTGTTCACCAAGCGAAATTAAAAGCTTTACAAAAAATTACCAAATGCACAAAGCATCGGGGTTTTGCTATTATATTAAATGTTTCGATGAAAGTATATTGCCAAAGGATTTTAATATCTGCGTGAACTACACCGCAAAATCTGATGACGAGGATGTTGCGCAGATATTCACAGAATATTTAGAAAGAGATGTCAGGAAAATTTTCCAGTTAATAGAAGAAAAAAAGGAAACTTTTAAAGTTTATGATAAAAAGAATATGTCAAAAACAGATAAAAAAGAATATGAAAATGCAACTCACTGCCATATATGCGAGCGCGAATTTTCTGAAGAAGAGGATTTTGGAAAAGTAATAGATCATTGTCATCTTACCGGAAAATATCGCGGCGCAGCGCATAAAATTTGCAACTTAAAATATGTGATCCCCAAATTTGTTCCAGTAGTAATTCATAATCTATCGGGGTATGATTCTCATCTGTTCATTAAGAATCTTGGGAAAACAAAGGGTGGAATGAGCTGTTTGGCCAACACCGATGAAAAGTATATTAGTTTCTCGAAGAAAATTTTAATTAACTATGATTGCGATCACGATTGCGATCATGATTTTGAGCACGATTGTGATTGCGAAGATGAGGATGAAAAAGAAAAGCCCATTACTAGAACAATAAGATTCATTGATTCTTATAAATTTATGCCATACTCTCTTTGCGCTTTGGTTGACAATCTTACAAAATGTGAAAAATGCGAGTCATGCAAGCCTGGAAAATGTTTGAAAAGATACGTAAAAGATGGAAAGATTATTACTTTTAATGGCGTTGGTAATTGCGAACAATGCAAGAATTGCAAGTTATTAGGAAGTATGTGTTTTTCTCCAATAGATAAAAATATGGTGATAACTAAAAAACATTTCACAGGAGAAAAGTTAAAACTATTGTTGAGAAAGGGTGTGTTCCCTTATGATTATTTTGATCGAATTGAAAAACTTAATGAAACCCAACTCCCACCAAAGGAAGAGTTTTTCTCAAAACTAAATAATCACGGTATTTCAGACGAAGATTATGAACATGCTAAAAAGGTGTGGGAAACATTCGGAATGAAAACAATTAGAGATTATCACGATTTATATCTAAAAACAGATGTGCTGCAGCTAGCCGACGTATTCGAGAACTTTAGGGATGTGTGTATTAATAATTATAGTTTAGATCCCGCTCACTATTTTACATCCCCGGGATTATCTTGGGATGCAATGTTAAAATTAACTAAAGTTAGTTTGGAATTGTTTACAGACGTTAATATGTTGCTTTTTATTGAGAAAGGGATTAGAGGCGGAACATCCCAAATATCAAAAAGATATGCAAAAGCTAATAACCCCTATATGACAGATTTTGAAATAAATAAACTTATAAGTTATATTATTTATCTTGACGCGAATAACTTATACGGAGCCGCAATGAGCAAGAAATTACCAAAACGCGGATTTAGATGGATTCCAAATGAAGAGCTCGTAAATTGGAGAGACATGTCTTGTATAGTTGAGGTTGATTTGGAATACCCAAAAAATCTTCATGATAGTCATAAAGATCTGCCTTTAGCACCAGAAAAACTTACCGTTAATAAGGTTAAGAAATTAATACCAAACCTATTTGATAAGAAAAGATATGTAGTTCATCACGAAACCCTAAAATTTTACGAAAAACAAGGATTAAAAATAACAAAGATTTATAAGGGAATTAAATTTCAAGAGTCTGGGTGGTTACAGACTTATATCGATAGGAATACTGAATTGAGAAAACACGCGAAGAATGACTTTGAAAAGGATTTCTTCAAACTAATGAATAACTCCGTATTCGGAAAAACAATGGAAAATATGAGGAAAAGGATAGATGTCAGATTAGTTAATAATATAGAATCGGCTAAAAAATTAATAAGAAAACCGAACTTTAATCATTTTACCATCTTTTCTGAGGATCTGGCCGCCATAAATATGAAGAAAACAGAAATAAGATTTAATAAGCCGGTTTACGTAGGGTTTTCCATTTTAGATCTAAGTAAACAAATAATGTACGACTTTCACTATAATTATATTAAAGAGAAATATGGAGAAAAAGCTGAATTACTTATGACTGATACTGATAGCCTTGTATATAACATAGAAACGGAGGATTTCTATGAAGATATAAGCCAAGATGTTCGGGAAAAGTTCGACACTAGTAACTACCCAAAAGACCACAAATCTGGTATTTGGGATGATGCAAACAAAAAAGTAATTGGCAAGTTTAAGGATGAGTTTGGTGGAAGTATACCTACAGAATTTGTGGGTTTGGGAGCCAAACAATATGCCTTATTAATGGACAACGGCAAAGAGATAAAGAAGAATAAAGGAACAAAGAAATTAGTTATTAAGAAAACAATAAGTTTTAATGATTTCAAAAATTGTCTGAATACTAAAGAACCGCAAATGAGATCGCAAAATTTAATAGGATCAAAACTACACAATATTTACACAAAAACAGTTAATAAGAAAGCGCTATCCGCTTATGATGATAAGAGAATCATTCAAAAAGACGGAATACATACTCTTCCTTATGGACATTATCGTACTAAAACAGAATTGGGTGGCAACTCAGTATCATAAGGAATAACTTGTAATTCTTCCCTCACAAATCCCCGACGAGGCCCATCAATTAAATAATATAAAACCGGCTGATTGGATGAAATAACGCTTTTGGAGATATCATAAACTTTGATGCTCCAAATAGGATCAGTAGCTCGTCTTCTTTCTCCACCTTCAAGTTCGCCCGGTGTTAATAAATATCTAACTTTAACGATAGGCGGCAATCTAACCTCATCAAGCCCCACCACGCGTTTGTAATTTTTGGGTTCAATATCAACCTCTTTTATTTTTATAGCCTCATCGGGCTCTTTGCCGGTTATTCTCTTTTTCGTATTATTCAAAGTTTTTAGAATATCTGGTAATCTTTTCACCCATACACGCGATCGATCATCACTAATCATTTCTTGCGCATATTGATGACTAAATAATTTTTCTCCTAATATTCTGTTTGCGTTTTCCACAAATGCTTGAGCTCTATGATTACCAGCTTCACTTCTTTGTATTCTCACATTATGGTAATTCATGAGTTTACTAACTTCTCCCATAAATTCTTTCCCGGGATCAACCATTAATGTTTTTGGGTATTTCAATCTTCTAGAATATATTTTCTTAAAAGCTTCTGTTATCTCTCGACTTTCTTTTGAGGTTATTGCTTCAGCATCTTTATATCTCGAGGCGATATCAACCACAACTAACGCATATTTATAAGTTTTTCTTCCGACTTTATCGTGCGGCAAAAATAATAAATCCGCTTGGTGAATCTGATTGGGTTTATCCACAGTCCAGTGCGGTCTAGGTATATATTTAGGAGCGGGTAGATAGATTTGCCATATTGCTTGTTTTTGCAACCATTGTTTTGCTTCATTTTCACTTACTCTAGCCTTCTCAGCCAATTTAGGAATTGCAGAATATCCTTTCCAATATCCTTCAGTTGAATAATATATTTTTGAGAGAATATTTTCGTTGCTCATTTAAAAATAAACAAGTATCTTATAAATTGAAATGGTTGAGGAGGAAGAAGAAGAAATAAAATTTACCGAATACCAAATCAACATTATGAAAAAAATTATTAGGAAAAAAATTCTATATATGGAAGACGGCGATCAAATTTTTAATATTTTAATTTTAATTCCCAGCGCGAGAGAAGGTTTATTAAAACATATTTCCAAGTTAGAGAAAAGGTTTAAAGGTTAACCAAAGTATCTTATAAATTTACAATGACGTCTGAAAAAATTAATCCAAACAGAATTCCAAAAGAACCCTTTGGCTTGAAAGCAGAATCAACCCTGAATAGAATTACTCTAAATCCATCCTCAGCCAGTCCGGGAGAAACATTATACATAAATATTCCAAAACTCGCAGAGAATTTGGTGATTGTGCCCGGAAGTGTATCTATTCTATTTGACTTAGATGTTGAGGGTCATGCGAATAATACGGTTGTAAATAATTTGGGCCGCAATCTTGTAACCAGAATGAAAGTTCTTTTTGGGGGAGAAACATTGCAAGATACTCAAGGATATGATTTATTTCAAACCTATCACGATTTATTCTTAACCGAAGAAGAGCGAGAAGATAGATTAAAACAAGGTATTTCTTCTCTAAATATTAGAAAACTTAGAACAAAATCTGGAGACGCAAAAACACAAGATGTAAAAGAAGCTGCTCTCGCAAATGTTCATGGTTCAAAGTATAGAATACCAATAAATCATCCTATTCTAAACGATCACGGTGTTTTTTATCCGAAAGCGCTGGAAAATCATCTTATATTTGAGATTACACTTGCCCCAATCGCTAATATTCTTATTTATTCTGACACAACTAAAGCACCATCATATTCAATCAAAAACTTAGAGTTAGAATATTCTTCAATTTTTAGTGAATACTTAGCCCGCGAGGCTCAGGCGGCTTATCAAGTCGGCAAAGGATTTTTTTATGAAAATGTTACTTTGCACAAAACTTTTACATTTTCCATTGCTGGAGATGGCGTTATTAATCAGCATATTAATTTACCGAGAAGATCAATGACAGGAATATTGTTTTTGTTTTTATCACCTCAAACCCCAGGAGCAAGGGATTCTGAAAATTTTTATAATCCGGGCATATCTTCCGTTGAAATTGATGTTGATGGTGTACCAAATAGAATATACTCTAGGGGAATGATTCCTTCCGATCTTTGGGAATCCGTGAAGAAAAGATTTCGTCGGGATGACGGTTTGCAAATTTCTTTGAAAGAAAAAGAATTTTACGCGGATAAGTTTGCTCTTTGGGTTGATACTAGAACTCATCCAGATAATGGTATTCACGGCGGCGGACTTGCTCTAAATAATACTCATGACGGTGTAAAAATAGAAATTAAAAGGAAACAAGGTGGAACTGGAACCATAACTTGTCATATGTTTGTCGTGGCTGACGCAATGCTGGAGATTATGAATTCAAGTTTGAGATCAATTAAGTACTAACCTAAATTTAAAAAAACATTTAGTTATGATACAAAAATCATGGAAGATTTGCGTGATAAAATACCATTTCATTGTATTATAACTGGACCGACAAATTGCGGAAAAACAAAGTACTTAATTGAACAACTCCGAGGTCCTTTCCGGAAAGTTTTTGAATATATTGTTTTAATTTGTCCGACTTATTCTAAAAATAAAACTTATCATAATTTTGCTAATAAGGATGAGCGTTTTTTTGTATTATCTCCGGATGCAAGTAACGTAGAGGAGATTAATGAGTTACTAACTGATTGTCAAACTTTATTCTCCGGCACAAATACTCTAATAATTTTAGATGATTGCGCCGTTTCTAATGATCTGAAAAAGCGATCAAATAAGTTTATAGATTTAGCATTCTCAGGAAGGCATCATGGTTTATCTGTTTGGGTTCTAACCCAGCAATTAACATCAATAGCAAAACCATTTCGAGAAAATGTAGCCTGCGTTGTTACTTTTCATAATCCGTCGCAGAAAGGCATGAAAATGTTTTTCGAAGATTATGGCGGTGATTTGGATTATGAATTGGGGAAAAAGTTTGTACAACTCCTGAAAACCGAAAAATATTCTAGATTATGTTTATCTTTGCGTTACCCATTTAATTGCTATTTAGAGATACCCGAAGTGATTTAACAAAAAGATGACAAAGCCGGAAGATTACATTGACCAACCGACAGAAAAAACTGACCGACTGGAGGGAGGGCCTGGAAAAAGTGAGGATCTTGAAATCAAACAAGAATCTCTTGCGATTCTAGCAGTTCTTGGAACAACAAAGGAATATTTAGGAGCTGATATGAGTCTGGGTGATGTAAAAAAATTATCGGAAAAAGATGTAGAAAAATATTTCAATCGTTATCAATCGGTAATGGGTAAGAAAATTAATGGAGGATTGGTAGATTCTTCCCTAGAATTAGTTTCCAAACTTATTTCGTATTTAGTTCCGGTAGATGACATAGATGCTCTTTGCGATGATTTGAAGAAAGATAATTTGGTTAATCGAGAATTAACAAGCTTTGTAGGTCTCTTGGCATTAAAAGGAGGAAGACTGACAGCACTTGCTAGCGGGATATTCCAGGTTGCTAAACACGTTAAATTCAACAAAAATCAACAAAAATCAAGAGAAGAACCAATAAATTATAACACAACTGACCAGGAAACTAAGCAATCTACTGAAGGTGTTGATACTGTGTATTAAACAGATCTAAAAACTTATTCTAAGCATCTAAATAACAATGTCTGAACAAAATGAGCAAAACTCTGAGCGAATTACTGCTGATCCAGTACCTGAGAATACTGATACTAAAAAGAAGGATAAGGATCCTAAAAAGGTCGCAGCGGGAAAGAAATTAGCGGAATATAATAAAAAAGCAAAAGAAGCATTGGCAAGGGAGATGAAAAGAGAGGAAAAAATAAAACAGGAAGAAGAGCCAAATGAAAATACATATAGTGAAGCAAAATCGTGGCTTCCAGAGATATCTTTTACTACTGTTTTATCCGTTGTCGGACTTGGATTTACAGCAATTGATCTTTTTATGAGGTATAAGGAAAAAGCTCGGACTGAATATTCAAATAGGATAGCTGATTTATCACAAGTACCACAAACACCGCAACCAAAAAAGATACCATTTTCTGCAACCCCAAAATCTTTGGGAATGGAATAACTGAATAAAGTTATTTAAAAGTTTCTCAATGGTACAGTAAAAAAATTATGTCCGCAGAAAACAAACTTGTGAAAACTGTAACTGATTCAGCGGTACTTATCGGATTAGGTGCTGGAGTTGGTTATGTGGCTAAAAAGGTAATGAAAGAATCATTTTTGAGTGACCCATCCTCAAGTATTACAAATTATGCAAAGTGGGTTGCGGTATTATCCGGAAGCATGTATCTTAAAACATATTTAGAGGATCAAAAGATTTTACCAAAATAAAATGGCAGCAATAGCAATGATGATTGGCGGAGCGATATTGAATGCAACCGCTTTCACCGGTGGAAATTATCTCGCAAGATATTTATCAGGAAAGAATGTTGATACAGAAAAAATACGACATGATAAGGCAATGGAAAAATACGAAAAAGATTACCAAGAATATCAAGAAAAAAGACAAAAAATGCTTGACTGGAGAATGAAGAGAAAAGATGAAAAATACCAAGCAGCAAAAAATATTTCTACTACAAATCAGGCTTTTGAATTATACGGGCAAATGACAGAACCAAAATTCTCCGATTATTATAAACCAAGTGGTGATCAAAAGACTGGAGAAATGGTATATGTGGGAGCGGGGATGATGGGTTTAGGTTACGCGGTTAGTAAAATAATATAATGTTATGTAACTTGTAATTCAGAATTTAGAATAAGTTAAATAACATAAATGATTTAGTTTTTATTTATTTTCATCATCACTAATACTATTCCATATTTTTCAGTTACTTTTGCTCTAATTTCTCTTTTATATTCTTCAACGTTTCTATCTGGATCGTGTTCTTTACGCATTTTACTTAAAATCTTATTAGCATCTCGATGAGAAATAATTATTCCTTGTTTTTTAGCATAATCTATATAATCTTTATCACTAATTGTAATGGTTTTATATTTTTGGTCTTCGTTACTCATTTTATTTCTTTTATACTAATCTCCAGTTAATCTAAAGATTTCTTACTGATGACTAAAAATTATGGCAGAAGGCGGATATGATCCCTTTTCATTGGGGAAAGAAGATAATCCTGATGATTTTGATGATGATACAGATTTACGACTTGGTAGAAAACCATCAGAAACACCTGTTCGAATAACATCCACGAGTTACCAAAATCCTGCTTATGAAGGAGATGAAGAAACAGCAATAGATGGTTCATATGGCGGGGCAAAACCAAAAACTAGAAAGGGATATACAAGATTAGCAACTGAAGATGTTGATGGGAGGCAAAGTGATAAAGATGAAGCCTGGAAAGAAATTAGAAGTAAATTTCTAGAAGCCAAACCAATTTTTGATTTTGGGTATAGTGAATTTGGTAAATTACAAATAGGAATAATGCGCAATGACCCCGAAGACGTTAAGTGGTATGATTTTTATGATAAATATGGTAATGTAAACAAAAAAATTATGAAAGTAAAAACATTAAGAGATGCTCTTGGGCCCACAGCAGATGAACTTTTGGAAGGAATTAGTAATGAAAAAATAAAGAAAAAAGGCAGAATCGATAAATTAAAAGAAAGCATAAAAATTAAAAGAGATAAACCTAATATTACACCAGAAGAAAGAAGTCAAATTGAAGCTGATGAAAGAGAAATTGTTAATGAGCAAGAAGATTTATCTAATTTAGAAGATGAGGAAGAAAGAATTCAAGAACGAATGTCATTGCGGGATCGTATAAAGGCCATTTTCAAAAAACATGGATTTACTGTATTTGCAATTTTAAGTGCTGTGGGTGTTGTTATTGGAGTTATAGTTTCTAGTCTTTCAAAGGGATTATCTTCTTTGGGAAGAGGAGTTGGAAATGGTTTGAAAACTCTTGGAAAAAAGCTTGGTCAAATATTACCCGGAATGGTTGGTGCAATAGTTAGCTTTCTTTTCAAAACGGCGGGAGAAGTTGTTGGGTTTTTGGGCAAAAATGCTTGGCTTTTGATAATGGCTGTGGTTCTGTATTTTGTGGAACAAATAAAGAAGAAGAGAAAGTAACCAATCTAAAGATATCGTGATGTTCAGTAAAAACACAATATGGCTGACTACAATGGAAATCTTTATCCACAATTACCTAATAATAATGTCCAAACACAAAAAGGGGAAAGCACAATCAATTTCAGATTACAGAAATCAAGCGAGGTATTGCAAAATCTCGAGAAGGAAATTAGACATTACGAAGAAGTGAGGAAAAAATATAATAGAGCAAGAGGAATATGCACAAAAATTAGTGTTTCTGGAGGATTTGTTTCAGTTCTTCTATCAGCTAGTGGATTAGGAACTTCTCTCACCGGTTTTGGTGCTATAGTTGGAGTTCCTTTGGGAGTGGTTGGTGGTGTTTTTGGGGTTTTCTCAATCGTATTTGGTTTTGCATCCAAGAATCTTTCTGGGAAAGTTAGTAAACATGAGCAAACAGTTGCCATTGCAAAATCAAAATTAAACACCATTAACGATTTAGTCTCAAAAGCTCTGAAAGATAATGAAATATCCGATCAAGAATTCTCCATAATTCTGGCGGAATTGGAAAAGTTTCAAAAACTGAAACAAGAAATACGGCAAAAATTCAGAAAAGATTCAGAAAAAAACTTCGACATGAGTATAATAAGGAAGAAAGTACGAGAAGATCTATTAAAAGAATTAACCAATCCAGCTGGTTAAAGATTTCTTTTGAGAAAACTGAAGTGGGGTGCAATTGTTTCGCTGGAGTTAATAGAGAGGCACATTAAATTTACATCTTATTCTTCGCTGATTTAAAGCTCAAAATTGTGAAACAAAAGAATAAGATGTTATTTAGCGATTTCAAATCAAAATACCCAAAAGCAAACTTGGGAAAATTCACATTCGTCAATGACTCATTCGGGGGATATGTTAAATGGAATGTTAATGGAGTAACGGTTATGTCTGATGATGATCCTTCTGGAAAAACATGGACTGATTCTCTCCCCGATAATTTGAAAAAGTTATTGCAGGAAGATTTGGGAGTTTCAGACAAAGAAAAAACAAGTTCCTTTCCCGCAAGTTTAAGATTAACAAAACAAATATATCCAATACCTGGGATTAAATTCAATTCGTTTGCTCTTGATGTCACACAATTACTAACCAATCTGAATGTATATGTTTCAGAAAAAGATAGTTTCACGAAAGAAATGAAGAATATTTTCAAAAACCAAACTGTAGGATTTACCAGTGGAAAAGAAGCTAGAGCATGGTTGGGAAAACCAAATATTAGTCAATGGCCTCAACAATTAAACATGGCTGTTTGGTGCGCAACATCTGGATGTGGTGTTAGTTTAAGCGATATTTTTAATTACCCTAAAGTTATCAGAAGTTTCTTTGTTTTTCACATTTACTTTACAATAAGAAGAATATTAGAAGAATTAAAAGTGCCATTTCCCGACGAAGAAACTTTTTCCTTAAAAGATAATCAATATAACAAAAGTGCTTATAACACATTATGCGCAGAGTTTGGGTTAAGTAACAATCAAGATTCCAAAGGATGGAAAAACCCCCTGGCTGATTTTAGATTCAAAGGAGGAGCAAATAATGGAGTTGGAGATATATTCATTGATTATGGAAAAGGATATGCAGAACCTGGTAGTGTGCCAGGAAGTGCAGAATCACAATATTCAGGTGGTGGTTTACAAAATGTTAGAATTGTTAGAAATTATGATACAGAAGCAAATATTTGGCCAAGCAGAGAACATAAATTTTACGATGATGGTGGAAGAAAAGGTAATGGAGATTTAATCTCAATGATGAGAAATGATCATTTTGTTGATTTCCAGTATTCTTGGTTTATCGCAGAATCGGGGCATGGATTAACAAAAGCAGGATTGGGTAGAATAAATAGATCAGTTGAAGCTTTTGTTTATTGCATATTGGGTGCGCAAGTTAATACAAGAAATTCCATTGTGGGAAATGGTGGAGGAGCAACAGAAACGCAAGAGGAATTCAAAGCATTATTTGAAAGTAGTGTAAAAGAAAATAAGATTTCCAACTCCGTTCAAAATTACCAAAAATCTGTTCAGGAAACAAAGTTGCGTCTTGATTTGGCGGTAGCTCCAGGAGTTTGGTTGATGCCTAGTAATTTAATTATAAATACAGAAAGTGTGATCGGATACAATAATAATCTGAAAATGGCTACAAAAGATATGAAATTTGGTGTAAATAATTCTATAAATGTAGAAACAAAATCTGTTGGAATACCTAATAGTCTAGGCGCAACAAAAGTTATATTAAATACCAAACCTAAACCAATAGCGAGCAAAGTAAGTGAAAAACAGGAAACGGATAATGGGGAGGATGAAGTTAAGAATATAGAAACATCTTTTCACCAAAATAATCTTATTGTTTTAGGGATTGGCGGGGCATTATTATCCTGGTTTTTGTTTCGTTAATGTTTTGATTATATAAATCTAAAGATGAACATGGTGTAATCAAAACAAAAAATGTTGAGTATTACAATATATGATTCTGAAACCCGGGTTTATTTAGATCCGCCGCTGAAAAATCTTCGGGAGATACAACTCCTTGATTGCAATATAAAAACCAAAAGATTGATTAATTTCAGGGATCAACAGATATTATTCAAAGATAATAATCAACCTCTCATAATAATACAGCCCGGCACATATTCTCTGCGTAATATTCAATCAATCTTTCTTAATGATCCTGATAGGGAAAAGATAACAATAATTGAGACAGACACTGTTGACTATCTTTATTCCAATAAAAACTTCAAAATAAAACTTACGAGAGGATTGGCTTTTGGTTTAGGTGTGCCCGAAGTTATAAATCCTGGTAAATTATATCCAATAAATATACAAATTAGAGAGCCTTTGAGACTTATGTGCAGTATAGTGGATAATAAGTCATCATATATGAATAACACCAAATATGAAGAACTTGTGAAACTCGCGCCCTCGCACCTACTCGCAAACATACCATCAAAGGATTACCCAACAATTCCGGTTCAAAAATATGAGAATCCCATAAACCACTTTGATTTAAGTATCTTAGACAGCGAATGGAAAAAACTTGATCTGAAGGGTTCACCCATAACTTTCAGTTTAAGATTTAGATAATTTTTTTTGTTATGTAACCAGTACTTAGGTTATATAACATTAATCTTCTTCGCCCCCCCCCCCATACCTCTTCTTTCAAAAACTTTAGCTCTTCAAAATCAATACACCAATCTAAATATCAAGATGGATGCCATGTTACAACCATTAATTCATCGTGTAAGTCTTTATAGAATTTGCGTTTATGTATTGCTTTCATTAAATCATCACGTAAATCTTTGTGGAATTTCTTTTTATGTTCGATAACATAACGATCTATTCTTATATTAAATTTTAATAACCTAATTAAATAATTCTCATCAAATTTTTTAATACTAATATTTTTATCCCTATACCCACAAACTTCGTCTGAAAAATAAAACTCTTCATCATCCTTACAAAAAGGAAAAATAAAATTATCACAAATTTTTTTCATTCGTATTTTATGAATATATGTGTAATTCATATATTTTAAAATACCTTTCACAAATTTATTAGTGTTTTTTATTTCATCAAAGGTATAATTATTAAATGATTCAATATCATTATTAGTTCCCCTTTTCATATAATTAACTCTAACAGAACAACGTATATACTCCTTTTTAAAACTAAACCGATTTTTTGCTATAGTTTTTTCAAAATCACCATTAATTGCTTCCATAAAATCTTTTATTCTTAGTTTTTCCGTATTATGATAAATAATAATAAAAGAATCGATTTCATCTTCATCATCATCATATTCATAATAAGAGTTTTTTTCATAAAATTTATTTTCCATCTTTTTTTATTTTATGATTTTTCTTTTTAAATATCAATTTTGTTATTAAACCAAAATAAGGGTTTCATAACACAATTACCCATTCTTCGCTTTTATTTTAAATCATAAAATAATTTCATTCTGCAATCCTTGCAAGAGGATTTTTGCTTATCATGTTCGCATATTTGAGATCCAACACATTCTACACATTGTTGTTTTTGTTTATTATGTCTGCAAATATGCGAACCTCCACATTCCTTACAATGTTGTTTTTGTTTATTATGTACGCATATTTGCGATCCTCCACATTCCTTACAGTGATATTTATATTTATTATGTATCAAGCAATTATACCCATTACATTCGCTGCAAAATTTTTTTATTTTTCCATGATCACAAATAATTCTACTAGTAAGGGCAACTTTTTCAATTAAATCAGCAATTTCCTCATCTTTGTGTTTTGTAATTTCATCAATTAGTTCTTGCTTATTCATTTTTGCTCTTCCTTTTATTTCAAAGTCTTTCGCTATTATTCTTATTTCGTAAATATATAATTTTCTTAGCTGATCCATAATTACTTTTGTAAGAAATATCAAATCTTTAAGCCGCTTTTCAAATTTTTAATCCGCCTGTTCCAGAAATCCTTGCCAAAATTCCCGGCTTTTATGCTGCTGATCAAAATTCACGTGTCCCCGCTTGGTGACGGGTTCATCAAAACTTTGCGGAGGCTTCAACAATACCTAGCGGCGGCTTGGCTAATGCTTTGAGAAGGCTTGAGAGCTTCAACAATACCTAGCGGCGGCTTGGCTAGTGCTTTGTGAAGGCTTGAGGGCTTGACTAGGTCTTTTGGGTCTTAGGGATTTCGACAAGTATTTATTGGCTTTTATGCTGCTGGTTAAATTCCTGATCAAATTTTGGAAACCAATTTAGCTTATAAGCTAGAAAATCCTTGTCAAATTTCCTGTGTTCCAGAGCCGCAGTTTTCTCCCTCTCTGCCGTTAGCCGTAAAACAGTCAATAATATTAACCGTTAGCCTAAAAGTCATCACCCCATTGAGACCTTCGTGACAGTTTTCCATAATTTGATCCTTCTTCAATCCTGGTAAAGCAATGATCGACTTGAATTATTAGCTTTCAAAGAGACTGCAGTGCTAAAAAAACCTTAAGAACAAAAAGACAAAAAACTGTGTGCTGTTGTCGGTTCATTATTTTACGGGGTAGAATATTGTGTTACACTGAAAAGGTTTTCTGATTGCAATTCCAGACTGTTGCAGTTGAAATACTTCAGAAAGCACGTGCATCTCGCGATTGTCTTTATTTCGCATGTCTCCGTGGAATGAGTTTAGTGGCTTGGTAACAGTCATTATAACATTTTGCTATTGTAGATCAATTGCTCTTTGAAACCTTTTACTTCAATAGTGGAAGAAAGAGGACAAGAACCTGACAATGCTGCTTAGGGTTGGGGCAGTGGTGATCTTTGTGACATGGGTTCGGCTCCCGAGGACTCATGTGAAGTGAGTTTGTAATTGGGTCTCTCCTTGTTACGAGGGTCTTTCACCGGATTCTCCGGTTTTGCTCCACCCACAAAAACTAACAACGCCAAATACCAATCCGACCTGGAAATTCAAAGAGTCAACCGTAATTAAAAAAATAAATTTAAGTTTAAAAATCTAAACATTGGGTATACATCAAACATTGCCACTGAAGGGTTGTATTGCTGGTTTCCATTTATACATAAGAAACCAAGGAACACATGGAGTTTAACCCTTAAGTCCCAGTAGTGACCATTTCTCATTACAATATTCCCTGTTTACCAACCATTCAGGTTATGAGGGTAACGAAAATGATCACCAAAAAAGAGTTGTATTGATATTTAAACAAATTCTGCTCACTATTACCATATATATGTGAACAGTTAGGAAAATATTGATATTGAGTCTTAAAGGGATAAGAAGGCCTGAGGCCTGAACAGACAACCACTTCAGTTTTGACGTTTTCATATTTATCTACGAGACTTCTTGTTTGTTTTCGAAGATCGTCTACGGATAGGTTCCACATGAAAGGAAAAGGGCTAACCTGATACTAATATCGCGAATGCCTAAGCAGCTGTCCTTAAAGGAAAAACGCACTTAGTAAAACAAATGTCGAAGTCACAAGGAAACTTAGCGATCAAACTCCACTGGTCTCATATTTACATCACAAGTGCGAGCCCTGAATATCACATATCCCGGCTTCCTTGTGATTGAAATACAATCTATCTGCGGTAGCGCTCTAATTCACTTAGGCAAAATATCAAACAAAGCCACTGAGCGGATCAGTCGAGGCCTCATCTAACAGACAAAATCAAAACACCAAGAGCCGGACATAATTTGTTGTCCTATTAACTACAGTCTCCTTTCATACCGTAAAGATCGAGGAAAATGGCTGCTATTTGTAACTGAAAAGTCGTCAAAAGAATTTCATTAAAAAGCTAAACTAGTTAAAGATTTTCTCTAAGAGTTAAGATAAGAAGACTTTTGATTGGCCCGTGTTGCGGGGAGGGGGGAGGAATACCCAGAATAATAGGGTAGGCGTATGCGGCCCCTTCCCAAAACCCTTACTCTTTTTGTGACAACAATCTGCGATTTTCCCTACCCTATTAATTACCTGACAAAAAATTTGATACCCTATTTATGACCTGGCCCTTAAATCAATACCCTGTTCCAGACCTGCCTTATAATTATTTCCCTAATTCAGACCAATGTTAAAGTCAATGTTTATCTGCTTTTATTAGGTAGGTTTCGAGACTGCATGTGCAAAGTTTCGAGCTCAGAATTCTACACTATAACGCGAATGTAAAGATCGATACCCTATTTATGACCAAAACGGCTGAAAAACCGTGCCCTTTGGGGCGGCACATACCTATGTAAACGTCAAAATGTGAGGGTAAGTTGAAGCCACACATGTGCGCACTGTTGCTACCAAAAAAAAGGGATGAAAACAACTTTTTCATCTATTTTTTCATCTTTTTTTTGGTAGCAACAGGGTTTCATCCCTTCTACCACTGTCGCCTCAGTGCGCATATGTGTGGCTTCAACTTAACCTTATTACATTTTGACGCTGTCATTTTAAGCCACATCCCACAACCCTACCATTTTTCATCATCTTGACATACCTATGTAGCCCATTTAAGGGAGTACGCTCTCACCCAATCCCCCGGGTCCGTGTTGTGTTCCCCTGCAGACGTTTCGGTTTCAGCACGAATTCTTTTCCCATTGCTACGTACGGCCTGGACAAAAGACACTACTCATTTAGCTGCGCCAGGATGGGCTTCTGGCTGCGCATAAGAAAAGATAATAAATCTCTTGCACCCCTCGTAATGTAAGCAGAATCGAGGAAGATGCCTTTTCCTGTTCCACCAACTATTCTGTACTATGAAGCCAAAAGATCACGTGGCCTTACCTAGGATGTCACAACGGATAACGTTTATGTCATCACTTTCTGAAGGTGCCTAGGAAGCAGGCTAAATTAGGGACGGACAATTAGAAAAGTGATGGGGGGGAGGTGGGGAATTTTCAGCTTGCACGAATTTTTTTTTTCGCTCACTGCTTTTGCAGGAATTTTTTTTTCAGGTGAACCTCTGCACGAATTTTTTTTACTACGTGTGAAAAAGTCACAATTGGACCTTCCTTCTGCATGAATTTTTTTTTTTTACCTTCTTCTTTGCATGAATTTTTTTTTTTGGCATTTTGCCTTGCATGAATTTTTTTTTGTTTTTTTTCCCCACCCCCCCATCACTTTTCTAATGGTCCGTCCCTTAATTAGCCAATCCTTCTCATAATCAATTCTTCAGCTTTTTGCCGAACGTTAAGACAGAAGATTTTCAGGATGAAAGGCAAGAAAGAAGTCTACCGTGTTCTCAAATTCTAAATTAGGTGTCCTGGATTATGATTAAAATTCTAATTAACAGGAGGCCTGGTTACCAAATTGAGCTATGTGCAAAGTACATTCTCGACTGAGGTTTACAGAGATATGGGGGATGGATAAGTAACCTCTTTGGCCTTACGTCAAAAGCAACGAAAAAACAGTAAATAACCACTGCCCCGCGTCTCTTCCTAAATACGTCCCATTTTGTCTCTGTACGGCACTTACTGAGGACAATTACTACTCGGGGAAGTAAAGACGAAATATATTACGCATGCATAGAGAGTCTGGTGGACTGTTGTCTCTTGTAGCCTCTAAGTGCAGATTGAGCTGGTCTTGTCCTTGGTGTCTTCGAGCTGGTAGTCACCGGGAAGAAAGTATTCCTGATCGCCGAGAGAGGAATTCAGGTACTCAGCTACAAAATAGCCAATCATACTGATGATCAACATCACTACAAGGATCGCTAGCTTGACTTTGATGCACAAATAGTTGGCATACCCGAAGGCGATCACGAAGCCAAGAGATTCCCACAAACGGTAGTTAGAAAACGCTGCTTCTTGGTTGTCGTGAAAGAACACACCGTACATTGCTTTGGAGGAGAGAAAATGCAAAAGGTTAAACCTTTCCGCAGTTGTTTGTTGAGTTGGATCTTCCGTTTTAAGTAAGAAATATATCAAACAAGAAATATGGTGTTTCATGACATATCAAACACCGAGAAGAGGGATGAAGGTGCGAAGCGCAGCAGAGTATTTTCAGCGAAACTCGAGGTGTTTGATTTATGATGAAACACATATATCGAGTGTTTGATATAACTTCTCAAATGAAATTATATATCAATCAATCTATCAATCAATCAATCAATCAATCAATCAATACTTTATTTAGACACGTAACGTCTAGGAGCTGTACACGTTTGCGCAAAATACGTACGTGTGAATCATCACAAGAAAAACTAAATTAATAAACTAACCGAGAACGACAAATACAGTGCGACCGCTGTTAAGTGGCCACCCTGGGGCCTTTGAAAAGTGGCCGCTAATAGAGGTGAAATATAAATTGGGCTGGAATGGCGGTCAACGTTATTTATTGGCTCTGTATAGCAAATGCTTTTTTACTAGATACGTAAAGATACATAAAAAAATCCATGAAACAAAACTTAGACCCTTTTTTTGTCAACAGTCTGTGTAAAATCGATTAAAGTTCAAATCCTTTGAAAGATTTACATAAAATAATCGGTCAATGCTGTATGACGTCGTGGAGTGCGAAGTTGTAATCAAAGTAGGACTATGGTGAACTCGTGGATATGTTTACAAAACAGAGAAAAAAGAAATAATTTAAAAATTACCGAGGTGTTTTTTCAGAGTTGTGATTGAATGAACTTGAAGATAATGGGGATAATGGAGGGGAAGCATGCGTGCCACCGTTGAGGGCGGACGTGTCCTTTAAGCGGAGAATTCAAATCCGTCCTCGACAGAAATTTTGGCTAGAAAGTCCACTCTGAATGCTGACATCACTTAGCTAATAGTGTTTCCTATGTCTGGTAAGGGAAGGAAACATAAAAGAGGCGAGAGAGGTTCAGTCGAAGAAGAAATAAACGTCGCCAAGAAACAAAACATGAAAGCCGCCTCGAAAGATCCGGAGATACATGATAGCAGCGCTCATGGCGAAGAAGGTCACCAGTCTAGCAAAGAAAATGAGATTAGTCTGAAAGAAGTTGTGCAACTACTTCAAAATGTCCAGCAAACCCTCCAGGAAATGCGAGCGGAAAATAGAAATGTAGCGAACGAATTGAGGGAGTTAAAAGCCTCGTTCAACAAGCAGTCATCAGAAGTTAACACCTTGAAACAAGCCCTGAAAGGAGCAGAAAAGGTAACCGACCAGTTAACTAAGTCAGTAGAATCCTTGAAAAAGAAAACAGAAAAACAGCTAAATGAAATTAATGAACTTTACGGCCAGCAAGATAACCTGGAACAGTATACGCGCAAAAACAGTTTGGAGATTCATGGAATTCCAGAGGAGATTTACACCTCCACCGAGGATGTGATAATTAAACTCGGCGAACAACTCCAAGTGCCTATTTCGCCAGAAGACATCGATATATCTCACAAATTGTACTCTGGCAAAAATAATCCCAAAAGCATCATAGTGAAATTCGTTAGCCACAAGAAGAAGTCGCAACTCTACAAGAAGCGAACTGAACTGAAAGAAATCAATCTCGCCGACATTTTCCCTGGTTCCTCGACGGCAGCGATCGCGAAGTCCAAAGGTATATTTATCAACGAAAATCTTACTCCCTACAGGAAACATATTATGAAGAAAGCAAATGAGCTGAAGAAAGATCGGATGGTACGAAGTGTCTGGACATTGGACGGTAAGATTTTTGTAAAAACCTCCCCTGAAGGCTCGCCGATCAGAATTTATTGTGAAGACGACTTAGATAATCTTTAAATTCTAAATAAGCGTTCGAGGACTCGAATAGGGACGAAAACCTTCTGTATTTAGTATTTTCCGTCGAGGACGGAGAAGAATAACCAAAAAACCAAAATTCGATAAAGGACTTGCATGCTATTAATTTTGATGTTCGAATATGTGTTGTGTTGTGGGTGTTTGTCGTTTGTCTGTATTATAATTCACGGCGTCTTTCTAACTAGTAATTACAACTCTTGTGATTCCGTGCTTTTAGAATTTGTTTACATCAAGTGTTATGCCTCATGGAATTATTATCTGTTAACATCAATATGTTACGGATATGGTGATGCAAAAGGAAATTAGTATTTTGTCCTTAAATGTTAGAGGCTTAAGAAATCAAGTTAAACGAAGGAGTATTTTTAGTTTTCTAAAAGACCAAAACTATCAGATTTACCTTCTCCAAGAAACATTTTCGGAGCCTAATGATGAATCAATGTGGAAGAGTGAGTGGGGAGGTGCTATTTTCTTCTCCCACGGGTCAACTCATAGTAAAGGAGTATCTATTCTTATAAATCCTTCAAGCAAATTAATTGTGGAAGCGACTGGTAAAGATCTCGAGGGCAGAATTACATCAGTTAACCTGATCTATAGTTCAGGCAAAATTTCAATCTGCAATGTTTACGCTCCAAATGAATCTCAACAACAGCAGAAATTTGCGCTAAATTTAAATAGATATTTGATGTCACATACAGAAATTAGCAATCTTATTGTAGGAGGTGACTGGAATGTTACCTTGCAAGCTATTGATAAAAAAGGCGGTACTCCTTGGAGGCCGACGTTATATCGTGATAAACTCGTATCGATAATGGATGATATTGGCTTAGTTGATGTTTTCAGGAAACTGTACCCGAATGGAAAAAGCTTTTCCTACGAGTCTAAGTCACTGAAAGTGAGTTCCAGGATTGACTTCTTTTTAGTATCGAAATCAATCATAGACTGGGTCGTCAAAGCTAATACGAAAGTTTCAAATGCTCCAGATCATAAAGCCGTTGTACTTGATCTTAAAATTCTAAGCGAAAAGCGGGGTCCCGGTTTATGGAAATTTAATAATTCCCTGGTGGAAGACAATGAATATATAGATCTCATTAAAGAAAACTACCCAGCGATACATGAGAAGTATTTAGACTTGAAAGATGATAGATTAAAATGGGAATTAATTAAAATGGAAATTAGAAGTCTGACAATTTCATATACAAAACACAAAGGAAAACGATGCAGAAATCAAATAACAGAGCTTGAAAATCGCTTAAAGGCTTTAGAAATAATAATAAACAATTGCAATAATGTAGAACTTATAAACGCTGAAATCGAGGAATATGACAACCTAAAAGCTGAACTTCAACGAATCTACGAAGTCAAAGGAAAAGGTGCAATTTTGCGATCTAAAGTCAGGTGGGTTGAACAAGGTGAAAAACCTACGAAGTATTTTTTTAATATGGAAAAAACAAATTTTAATCGAAAAGTTATTACAGAAATAAAACGAGAAGACGGCAAAATACTTGTCGAGGAATGCGAGATACTGAAAGAAATCGAGTCCTTTTATGGAAATTTATATACTTCACAAGAGGTAGAACACAACAAGGCCTTCAATGATTTCGTAGGGGATTTGCAAACAGCTAAATTAACAGATGAAGAAAGAGAAGAATTAGAGGGTTATATAACGATAGAGGAATGTGCCAGAGTTTTAAAAACCTTCCCCGGCGGTAAGTCACCTGGAGATGACGGTTTCACAGCAGAATTTTACAACTGCTTCTTCGACTTGGTAAGTTGCGACTTGGCAAATAGTTTTAACACTGCATACAATGAAGGAGAGATGTCGATATCACAACGCAGAGGTGTTATAACTCTTGTGCCCAAAGAGGATTCTTGTTTGTCAGATCTCTCAAACTGGCGACCAATTACTCTTCTAAATTTAGATTATAAGATCGCATCAAAAGTAATAGCAAAGCGAATAGAAAGATTTTTACCAAGGTTAATTCACCCTGACCAAACTGGCTTTGTTAAAGGGCGATACATTGGTCAGAATATCAGACTAATTAATGATATCATGGAACAGACAAAATTACAAAATATTCCTGGGATTTTACTTTTACTTGACTTCCGGAAAGCATTCGATACCATTGAATGGTCCTTTATTCAAAACACTTTAAATCTCCTTAATTTTGGTGATGGTATTAAACGCTGGGTCTCCACTTTTTACACCAGTCCTGAAAGTGCGGTCATGAACAATGGATTTTCTACAAATTATTTTCAACTCTCAAGAGGGGTAAGGCAGGGTTGCCCCCTGTCGCCTTATCTCTTTATCTTAGGAGCTGAAATTTTAGCATGCAAGATTCGACAAAACAAGGAAATACAGGGAATCAAAGTCTTCAATTCCGAAGCTAAGATAAGTCAATTTGCTGATGACACTTCATTAATTTGCAACAGCTGCGACTCTGCTAAAAAAGCAATCGAAGTGGTAGACGCCTTCGGGAATATCTCCGGTTTGCGATTAAATCCCGCTAAAACCAAAGCTTTATGGCTCGGCCCTTGGAGAGAAAGAGAAGATAAGCCATTTGGATTTAAATGGCCTAAAGAACCGGTTCGTGCACTAGGTATTTTTATATCATACGATGAAAGGCAAAATAATAAAAAGAATTTTCTTGTTAAAATTGACAAATTAGCTTCTAAACTAGAGGTTTGGCGGTCACGTAAGCTTTCTATATTAGGCAGATGCCTAATAACAAAATGCCTTGGTATCTCGCAATTAGTTTACTCTATGTCAATCCTGGAAGCTCCTTTGACTTGTATTCCAACTATTAATACAACTATTTTCCAGTTTATTTGGAAAAAAAAGAAAGATAAGATCAAGCGTCAAGTAATGTACCAAAATTATGATAAAGGAGGAATACGTGTTCCAAATGCGGATGTAATGGTCAAATCCCTAAGGCTAGCCTGGATATCAAGGCTTTTATCTAACGATGAGAAATGGAGCCAGGTTTGGAAAGCAATCCCAAACCACTTTTTCGACATGTATGGTGGTCTAAATTTCTTGTTAAGATGTAACTACGATTCGAGATTTCTTAAGCAGACCGGTATGCCTCAATTTTACAAAGTAATGCTGCAGTACTTTCATGAATTAAAATCCTCCTACGAAACTGACCTTGGGCAGGACTTGGTTTTATTCAACAATAAAGAAATTCTTATAGATAGTAAGACCTTTTTCTATAAATCATGGTTTCAGAAAGGGATTTTCCGAGTTCATGACCTCCTAGCGAATAACGGTGCTCTTCTCTCGCATAGTGAATTCACTACAAAGTATAACTTAAAATGTAACTTCTTACAGTATTTACAGGTGGTCTCGGCAATACCGAGGCGACTAGTTGAAAAAGCAAAACAAAAACTGGACGCTAAATTTACTTATTTACCAGATGATACTTTTTTCCAGCTATCATCCTCAATAAGCGTGAATCTTCTAAAATGGAAGAATAGAGACTACTACTGGCTTTTTATAAATAAAGACAATCCAGAACTCAAGGCGCCTAGGAAATGGGCTCGCGATCTGCAGTCCAACGAAATAAAATTGACGGGCTATTTCAAAAATTTAAGAAATATCTGTAAAGAAAATAATTTGAGAGAGTTCTACTTTAAATTCTTACACAGGATTATTGTAACAAGAAAGGAACTGTGTTTATACGGAATAGAAAGTGACAGTGCCTGCGTTTATTGTCAGGATCCTGACTCAATTAGCCATTCTTTCATCCACTGTCGATGGTCGAAAGAGTTTTTTGCAGAAGTCATTAAGTGGTTTAATGAAAAAAATGGCACCTCCTACTCACTTAACATAACTGAATTACTCTTTGGGAAATTCTCAACAGAAATTACCGCCCCATCAGTTATGATGTTAAAAAAGCTTAACTATGCTCTTTTATTTGCTAGATACTATCTCTATACAAACAAGTTAAATTCAAAAGAACTGAGATTGAGAGAATTTATAAAAAAATTAGAATTGAAATATCGCATTGAAAAATATTAATCAATGATAAATTAAGCCTCAAATAAGTTCAGATAATGTTTAAAGGAAGCTATGGCGTATTAAATTATATACACGGTGAAGGTTACGACTTGCACGGTGTCCGCTATATATACAGAATATGTGTGATGCCTATTGGCTAGACGTCGCCAATTCTTGTTGTAATAATTTCTTTTTTTTCTTATATGAAACCGATGGTTTAGTGTAGCGTTAGCCGGTGTGGTGTGTGTAGCAATGTTGTGATGTATTAATGTAATGTACCTTGTTATTGAAATAAAGAAAAAAAAAAAAAAAAAAAAAAAAAAAAACTTGAAGATAATTTTAATAATCTATAATCACAACATAAAAGTGACCAGGGAGCTGAGTAGCTTTTTGAAATAAACATACAGTGAGTACATGACGCCAATCATTTGACTACACTAGGCATCAGTTATAAGGCAGGTGGCAAGCATACAGTTGTTAAAAAATTTGATAACTTAACATAAGGGTACAGGATTAAATGGCACCGAAACCAAATGTAGTTCTGGTATCCTGCTGCTCACTGTCTGTGAGTTCAAAGTTTCTAACACATGTAACAGGGTCCTTCTGAATAAGGTCTGAATTTTGTTGCCATGACATTGTCAATTTTATCATCATTATAGTTTTTGTTGTCTACAAGTCTATTCAATGTATTCAACAGAAATATCCACCTTGATTCTGCAGCTGATAATGAACAAAACCATGTAGGATAGCCCAGCTGACGAATCATACCAAACAAGTCTTTCTTGCATTTTTGCAAAGTATGTTAGTGATGATCTTAAAATCCTTAAGATTCTCAATCCTTTATCAAGTTGAATTAGTTTATTTACATTACCATCTCATTTTAGGTTATCAGTGGTATATATATTCAGCGTTGCACTTAAAAAAAATCACACTTGCCATCATTAATACAGCAATACATATTTGTTTTTATCCTTATAACTTCTTGTTTTTATAATGTAAATATGAGTCACACAACAGTAAGCAAAACAGGTAAGCCTATTTTTCCAACATGTCTACTTCAACACAATCTAGTTCACTTCAAGGTAAATTCGGAAATCAATAGACAGAAAACTTTTCATTGTAACGGCTTGTGGTGTATTGTATATAATATAACGCTTAATACATTTTCTACATGACTTACTGTTTTCGAACCCTTTAATGACTTTCTTACATTGTAACCTTCGTGGTTCTCCGTCACGGCAGCCGCCTCCATATTTACAAGTAAATGTTGACATACTTCTTGGCCGTCCCAATACTTCTACAACTCCATTCCTGTTAGTACTAACACTTAAATCAGTAGAAAAGTCCTACATGCGATGTTTCTTATCCAGGTTGGCCACAGAAGTTCTTCGGTTTCACATCATGGATTCGTCAATTTATAGTAGTTTCGTTCAATAACGAGTACTCATTTCGCTCATATAAGTTCTCATTCAAGTGCTAATTTCGCTCTATGAGTTCTCACCAAAGCTTACTACATTAGCAAGAGATTTTCTCATCTTCAGATCACTTTCGAGCCAACTGAAATTCATATACTGCTTGTAATCTTGGGGGCGGTCGATGGCGGTCGATGTCGGAAAAGCGAATAGTTATCATCTGTTCACGTTTAGCGCCTGGCCGAGTAAAAGGCTCATGAAATTCAGTCTCCAAGTTGGTCATTGTCCTAACTGGAAACATTTAAACTCCTTTTGATTTTAGTAAGACCGCTAATGAGGCCCTGTTAGTGAGGTTGTTTATGTCGCGCGTCTGAGTTTCAAACCTTTTCACGTCGCAATTTCGGAAGGTCGAAGGTCGCTGTCGTAATTTCCCGTGAGCGGCTCGTCGTTCGTCGCCATTTCAGGTCCGTTTCAAGGCCATGTTGCTTGTCGAAATTTCCCCCTAACAGGGCCTCGCTAATCGTCCTCTTAAGCTACAAAATCATTACAAACTCTGGCAACGGTACGATACACTTTCAGCGTGAACTTTCATCAACAGACTTCCGTGACTTCGGTCACGACAATTGTCGTCTTCATATCGGTGCCCCCGAGTTCTATCCGACTAATTACGAAGTGTGTCTACACTGGAGTGAGTGAGTGAGTGAGTGAGTGAGCGAGTGAGTGAGTGAGTGAGTGAGTGAGTGAGTGACAATTTGCATATCGGAGTCCCCACAAAAACTCGCAAATACGCTTCGCGTATCCACGAGTTAAAAAGGAGATCAAGTCATTTGCCTTTCCAATAGAAAAGGTAAGGTCCTCGTAACCACGAAACTGGTCAAAGTGTCGGGGTTGATCGAT
Source organism: Ricordea florida (assembly GCA_949710005.1). Classification (NCBI taxonomy): domain Eukaryota; kingdom Metazoa; phylum Cnidaria; class Anthozoa; order Corallimorpharia; family Ricordeidae; genus Ricordea; species Ricordea florida. The sequence continues at coordinate 33,035,621 of OX453277.1, forward strand.
GATGCTCATGGGAAGGATTTTTATACACTATAAGAACACTAGTATTTCGTGCCACAGAACAGCAGATGCTTTAAGTACCTGATGTGAAAGATTTTCACGTGTATACATTTTGCAGTTCTTATTGCTGTCTTCCTGTCACCATTTCACTCGTACAGCTAATATAATGCCCGCTTAGTAGAGGTTAAAAGCAATTAATATTTGACCTTGCAACAACAAAAAGTTGGCCGCGGCTGCTTAATGGAGGTGGATATCGAAAAGAGGTGGATATCGAAAAGAGGTACTGAATACAGCATTTTAGTGACAAATCATCCGGGAAGTTAGAAAGTGGCCATTTAATGGAAGGCGCGGCCGCTTAATAAGTGGCTGCTTTGTAGCCGCACTGTACTCATCAAAACCGTTTGGTCTCATCAGTGGTTCCCCGAGTAAAATTTTCAGAACTAGACATACTTCCCCCCGTCTCCATTCCCCTGGAAGTTTGACACGCTCTACTGTTCCAGTAAAGTCTTAACATGATATAAAGATGGAACCATTCATTACAAGATCTATGAAAACTATGAGAGTGATTGGGTAGTTTTAAGAAGTTCCCCATTGTTAGTCGAAAGATTTGTAATGTCAGTACCAGTTCTACTCCGCAGGACTGGGTTCACCCGGACCGTCAGATTTCGAGTTCAAACTTTTCAGTAGGAGTGGTAAAGAGGCAAAATATCTTACCGTTTATTTGTGTTTGCCAGACAGCATCACAGTAGCCTAGCAACGCTGCCAAGACATAGAACACCCACATCAGATGATAATCTGGTTTCCAAATGTACATAATGACTATGGCGGCTGCATGAACCACAGCACCGCTGATAAAAACAGGAATCCTCCCAGTGTACTTGGTCAGCCGCCCCAGAGTCAGGGAGAAAAACGCGTCTGTGGCCCCGAAACAGATCATCACGAACCCGACACGGTGAATCCCGAGAGAACACGTCACGAAAGCCTAGGGGGAGACGTGTTCACATCAGTTCAAGACAAAGTCACATTCTAGCTTCGCATGTGAGTTCGCATGTGACTAGCATGCAGGATCAAAGGGAATAAACAGTTGTTCGCGAGTACCCGACTCTCGAGGTGAGTGGAAAAGAAAACAAATGAGAGATTACCTGTGTGAAGTCGCCAAAAGTAAACGCCTGTTCCAGTCCGCTAAACATGGTCACCGGCAAAACAAGGAGCATGCGCCGATCTTTCAAATGTTTGATTGTTGCGATAAGGAGACTAATGCTTGACTCGCCCTGTTTCCTCCTATCCAGTCCTCCGGTGAGGCGGTCAAGTAAAACAATAATCAACAACACAGCGAACACTCCGGTGCCAATGTAGATACTCAGTAGCTTAATAACAAGCTTGTGGTTGTACTCGGTCGAGTTCCCACCCGGTGGATGTTTGCAGAACTGCGCGCCACACACTTCCGACGCGTTTTCTCGAAAAGAGTCCTCCATCCCTTGTTGGAGGACGAGCGATGAAATGAGGTTACCCCAGATTTGTCCGCTCTGGAAGATCAGGAAAAAGATGCCGAAGTAGCGCGTCACCACAGTGTCTTGGCTTTCTCCACTCAGCTGAGAGTAGCGGATGCCAGTTGTGGTGAGGTAAGCACATTTGGACGACCACAATGGGGCTGCACAGCTACCTAAACCGAAACAAAAACACCTTATTTTTGCCACAATTTCTAACAAGATTACCTTGGACCGATATTGACAGAACTCGTTATAATATATTTTTAAATTGGTGTTTGCCTATTATGGGATGTTTAAATTGGTCTTGCCCATTCTTATTATGGGATGTGTGGATTGGTGCTTACCTATAATGATAGAAGCCGGGATAAGTGTCCACCACCTGGCGTAGTAATTTGCTACAGTGTAAAGCACGTAGCCCAACATAGACAAAACCAACGCCCACTTACAGCCTAATCTGCCAATCATAAACGGCGGCACAAAAATACAGGACAAAATCAGGGCCCCGTATATGACGCTCAACGATGCTAGACCCAGGCCTTCGTCCTTGTTTAAGCTGCTCTGCAAATTCTGCAGGGACTGGAAAGCGGTAAATAAGAAAAGAAACCCGAAGCTGACGACAAAGACGTTTTTGGTGATTTTTCTCATCTCTTTCTTTCGTTCCTCGGGTGTGATTTGTTGAGCGTCCTCAGCGTCTTCTCGAACCAAGTTTCTGGAGCTCGATGCTTTGGATTCCGCCATTGTTTTTTAATGGTTGCTATTTGACGAGAAGAGAAATTCAAAATTACTTTTTTAAAGATAACTTTAAGCTAAATTGAGTGATCATTTGCACATAAAAATGCTATTTGTTGACTTCCAGGGGTGTTTAAAGGAAACCTGTGGTCACCCTGTATATAACAGTCACTTGGCCATTTCCCAAGGGTGACCGTTATATACAGGTTTGACTGTAATAAAGCACCATTACCAAAACCAAACCAAACCAGATTCTTAAATAAAAAGAACGCGATTACCCTACTCCATCACTCTGAAAAAATTCTAATCTTTTACTGTCTTCTTTTCATTTTATTCTTGTAACCAGGCTCAGACCTCAAGGAAGGAGCCATCCTCCCTGTCGAATCTATCACGCGATAGCATTCACGCACGTTCCTCGCGCGCGCGCCTCCTGTAGTCCCGCACCAAATCAGAACATGTCGTAGGTGGGGGAGGGGTTAAGAGGGGGAAGGTTATCGTTTGTACTGCTGTGCTGCGACGTTTATTCTCGGATATTATTCACAACCAGAACAGGCCTCGAGCTCCAACGAATTCTGGTTGGTGATTGAGCCCAAGGTTGCGTTCCTTTGGTCTGATCCTGATCTGGATTTGTCATCCGAGATCACACGGATTATGGAGCATCCAAGGAGCCGATGAATCCCGGGGGGGGTACTCTTTGGAATTTGTGGTGGGGGTGTGCCGCCCGCATCTCAAAATCCAGACCCAATTTCAGACCAAAACATGCCATTTTTCCCACCCGTTTTCAGACCTGGCCACAAAAATCCATACCCGCTTTCAGACCTGACATTGAAAATATACACCCGTTTTCAGACATGGATTTAGAAAGTCGTTACATTATTAACAACTCGTTATTATATATTAATGCTAACTATTCATTCAATGTACTAAATCCATGCGCGTGATTGGCTAAACTCGATCACGTGATTTTGTGATACGTCACGTCATCACCTAGTAACCGTGCACTAATGAGAATACATCATGCCATCACACAACGGCTGGCATCAAAATGGCAAGTTTTGTATTTCATTGAACTCAGATTGAATATTAAAAGGGTTAGAGACTTGAAATGAGTGGTTTGTTTACAAATACACGCACTTGCTGGCTGTAAAATGAACTCGAAATTGTCAATACTGCACTCAGCTTCGCTTCGTGTAGTATTGACAATTTCTCGTTCATTTTACAGCCAGCGCGTGCGTGTATTTGTAAACAAACCACTCATTTCAGTCTCTAACCCGTAATTATATCACACTGCCTTTGTAGTACGTGATGAAACATAGCATATACATCAGTGCTGAACGGAAGTCAACGTAACAAAGATGAGTAGGTAAAATTTAGCTGGAATGATATATTACATCAATTTCTCTTTCTCTCTCACCAGTTACTCGCCCCGGTTGCTGGGAAGAAAAATAAGTTTGTAAGCTTTCGTGAACGTTCCCCCGATAACCATAACCAATATTTCAGACCAAAATGTTCAAAATCTATACCCGTTTTCAGACCAAAGCGGCTCAAAAACCATACCCTTTGGGGCGGCACATACCTATATACCTGATATAGGGGAGTACCCACCCCCCCCCCCCGGGCGATGAATCCACTTTGGACAAGAATTCATCGGTTTCCTTTGCCGTGATCCGTGTGATCTCAGATCACAAATCCAGATCAGGATCATACCAAAGGAACGCACACTAAACCAGAAGTAACTAATGCATAGAGGGTGAGGAAATTGAGCCTAAAATCATATCGGAACGAGCTCTATAATTTATATCACCATTTCTAAACGCCGGTTTAGTTTTCATCTAACGATGAAAACACTAAAATTAAAGAAACGAATGAATCCTTAGCATAGGGTTTCCTTACGCGTTTCACCCTCAGCTCGCCGAATCCTGTTGCTTATTCCTGTAGTTAACGAAGTTTTGCATGCTTCTTTACCGTTGAAAGAGAAATGGCACTCAAATCAGTTTTCGACACAACGGAAAAGTTGACTTCCAAACTAATTTAAAGTAGTATTGGATTAAGGCAGAGAAAGCTCACGCAATATTGAGTTGGCCTCTTCTGAGCGTCTTATTTACAACTGAGTTCTAAAACAGCTGAAAGGCATAAAATGGCGATTTTTTTTAGGGAGCCCCGTGTCTTTGCAACATTGCGTGTTTTGCTTTGTTTTACATTGGAACACGAGAAATAAATATTTCTGGAAATCTAAGATGGCCCCACACTGATCAAAGAAAGAAAATTCAACATGCCTTGCCCCCAGTCTGAGGTTTAGAACACGAATAGATGCAGGTCAAGCGACGTCTACTGCCTTTTCCCTGAAGTCTTGGGAGTCGTGCCAACTTCCTTGCATAACAATGGAGGAGGAAGTAGTTGGTAGAAATACGCGCTAATTCGAAAAAGCTACGCGCCTCAACGACCAGCTTTGAGCTAAATGCAAATTGCTTAGCAGAGACCCTCCATAAACAACCATATCTTTCGTTTACATTAGACCTACAAGAATCTAACTCGATGATAATATAATCTTTTACATACCTGCAACAAACTGGGCGTACTTTCTGCGGACTACAAACGCGAAATTTCTCGTTTCTAGCGGTAGAAACTCGGTAAACAGTTGCAATCGACGGCGCGTACCACGGCGAGACGCATGAAATTTGAGTGCATTCCTATTTATCTTGACAGTAGAAGTCGACCTGTCACACACAGAAATAGCTCAGCTGTTGGCGCTTTGGGACTTAAACACGAAGGCGCGCTATAAAAGGGCATAAGCTCCTCCCACTACTTTCGAAATCACCAAGAATTCAAAATGGCGGATACTATGAAGAACAGCTATAACCACTCTCTGCTAGTTTTTCTGAGCTTTACCACGAGAAATACGTAAAAAAACCTTAAATATAAATAAATGATACGAACTGAAGTGAATTTGTTTGCAAAAGTAGAATACAAGTCGTCATTCCACGCTCAAAACATGGTTTACTGTTGTAGCATTTGAAACGCGCGCCATTTGCATAACTCAACAAAACAAGAATACCCCACCGGTTATTAGAAGGGCTACTCTTGGTCTCTTTTGAGCCTACATTCCCTACTATATAGCAGATTTGTATTCAAATTTATGCGTAAGTTCGAAAAATGAGCGCGGCTCGGTTCCTTGATCGTCACTTCGACTGTTAGGTGTTAGTGCATTCGTACGTGTAGTGCTGTGCTCCCCAACAACAAAATGCTAGGCAGTTGTCCACCAGAGAAGAAGAATCGCATGGAGAAGAATAAGCGAACTAATGCTAACAGAGATCCTGAAAAGAGAAATCCGCATTTCAGCCTGACAGTGGAAGTGAAAAGGGGAGACGAAGGTCGTTTGGGCGATTTGCGTAGTCGACTACATAATGCGAAGGTGCTTCTTGGGATCGATCGGACAACCTCCTCCACCCAAAATGCTGATATTTTGGAAGCTTTGCTTTCCTGTTTTGAATCAACGGTGAAATCTACAGTAGCAATTGGCAAGTCATCTCTTGAAACATCTACCGATTCAACGCCTTCCGAGCCTCAGAGTTCGAACCAATCATCGGTGCATCGACGACCTCAGAAAAGGCAGATTTATGTGGATGCTACGGTAGATGACCCCTGCTTTGTTTCCACTAGGGAATCGCTGAAATCCCTAGTGAAATACTTCGCTGAAAATCCGCAATGCGAATTTTGTGGCGAAAATTACAAATGGTCGGGGATGATGTTTTCAAGACAAAGCCATGTCTGTCGTTTTGTATGTGCGACGACTCCGTTGTCTGGCTAAGTTCTGGAGTACTTGGTCATCCCGCCAAGTATTTTGTAAATGTTAGGTGAGCATATAAACTTCTTCTATAAACTTACATGAGTGTTAAACTTGTTTTTTTGCTTTGAGGGCTGGTGCACTGTTTAAATTGTCTAGGGAGGAATGTACCTTGCCTAGGTTAAAAATAAGGTCTGGGTTTTCCAGAGTGAAACCTTATTTTACAAAACGCAACTGAATTCAGGTAATGTTCTACGTTTTGAAATGTTTTGTGTCATAATTTTGTGTTAGTGATTCTTCATGCTGGTGCAACCATCATTGCTTGTAATAATGCATCTGTTGCTCTTTTTTTTGTAGGATGGTGCATGCATTCACCAGCACTGGTCTAACTGAGAGCCAGTATCGCAGCTTTGGTGAGGCTGCTGGTATTGGCTCAGTAATGGACAAGACAGTGGACACAAGTAGGTTGTTTTCTTTTTTTGTTGGCATTGACATATTTTAGGTTTTGCATCTTTGTTTCTGGCAAACTTCTATCCACATGCACCAGTTATTGAAATGTCAATACACCTTATAAATTACCTAGAAAATGTCTGCACTGACCTGGCAGATAATTATTGGTCTACACTGCATGTCTGCTTATATAACAGGAGCAAAAATGTGACGCTTCCCAGTTTGAACCATGCTTGGTAAGATAACATACAACACAATCATACAAGTTTGCATTTACAACTTGTTAGAAGAAGATGAGAAAAAAACACTGATTTGCAAGTATGTACAGTCCCTATGAAATGCAAACCTCTATTTTTTTCCAGTCTACAAGGATGAAGGTTTTGGGTACATGACAATAGTCAACAAAATCACCCAAAATTCCATGGCTGAGGCAAGAAGGGAGGTTCAGGAAACCCCAAATTACTGCCAAAATGGTGACGTAAGTACCTGTAATTTAACAATACAACAAGTTATTGGTACTTTATTCACTATATGCTTTTTTCCTATGTTTAGTGCATCATCACTGACGCTAGGCATGACTCAAGTAGGGCAGCTATGCATTCCACAGTGTCTGCCATTTCTATGAGGTAATGATATGGGTGTCTCCTTGCCATTTGGGAAATGAAGATTGTATATATTTACTATTTATATTACTCTGTAGTCAAAGTGAGTGTGTTTGGGTCGCTATTCAAGTCAGTCCTAGGATTTATCAATTTCATTTTCCTGTGTCTGCAGCAACAAGAAAATTATTGCTGTCTGTAACTGGAGCCGAGCCAACGAGAGAAGTGCCCCAAGTAGAGAGGTTCCCATGACAAAGGAGATGATAACCAATCTCACAGAACATCAAGGTTGTGCAGCCGTTTATGCCGTGTCTTATTACAAGATATTAGTAAATTGTTTGAAAGGAAGTCAAAGATGCGAGTTGAAATAATTTGTTGTTTTTCTTTCTCACTAGGTTACAATGTTATGGAGGTTGCCCATGACTGTGTTAAAGCACTGAAGAATTGGTTTGAGGGAAGAGGAATCAAAAATTCTTTCGACACATGGCATGGTGAGTATTTTAGAGATCTTCATATATGTAATCCAATGGATCATTGTCTTACACTTCTCTGGACAAACAATACCAGGATACTTACAAACTGCAGTGTAGGGCAAAGGGACTGCAATACTAATGTTACATGTACTTACATTCTTACTACCTTAATCCCCTGCATCACAGAGGGGACATAGCGCAAACTTGTTACTTGTAATTTCATTAATTATTCTGGGTGCTTTTCAGTTGTGGTATGCTTCCCTTTCATAGGTACAAAAGGAGTAGCCCGTGAGATGAAGAAAATTTGCAGTGGCACTCTCCGTGAGGAGGGGGAGAAATGGTTTACTGAACTATCTGACAAAGGTCGTTATAAACATTTTTTATAGTTGTACTAAAAAGAAGTGTGTTATATTTATCAAATAGTGATTACTGTTGTAAAATGCTTTACTGAATTTATGCTTGATGAAATGATAGTGTAATGACCTTTTTGAATGATCTGAAACAGCAAAAGCCACCAAGACTCATTTTTATTGGGCTATGAGGAACAATGATGGAACTGCTGCTGGATTTCAACAATACTTGTTGAACATTGTGGATCATTATCAGGTAAATGATGAGCAATAAACAGAATAACCTCTCCCATTATTTTTACTGACAAGGGTTTTGAATCTTTACACAATGAAAAGAAAGTATTGTAGTCAAAGCCACCTGGAAAAGAGAACAGGTCCCTAATACGTCAATTTAGTACAGAACTGATTATCTCGGAATGTCAACAGATCACCATTCCATTAAAAAACACATGAAAAATAATAAACATTGTTTAGACAGGGAAATGTATGTAAATTAATACATTGCATCTTCTTACTTACCTAATAAACTTTCCTTGCATTTATGTTTTCTTCTAACCATAGGGAAAACACAACTTGTGTCATCAGGATTCTAGGTGCAAGCAGGAGGGTTACGTCTGGTTTGTTCACTTTGACACATGACGTCAGTTTTGGTCACCCGAGACACTTTTTGACATCTTTTTTTGTTCTAGGAGATGTCTGACCTTCGGCTTTGTTTAGTGAAACGCTTTGTTGTTTTGTCAGCCATTTCAGTCAACACCAGAAACAAATGAAATGAGATAGGGTGCATTCGATTGGGACATCAGGATTTAGATTTTCAAAATCCAAACTTAGATTTTGCAGTCAAACACAAAATTCGAAGAGGATTAAGTCCTTTAATAGATTTGCATTTTTGGATTTAAATCCATGTCCAGAAAGGATTTCGGTGAGGCTAAATCCGTTCTCGGATTTTGTGTCGGATTGCAAAATCTAGGTTTGGATTTTGAAAAACTAAATCCCGACTTCCCATTCGGATGCAACAAGAGAAAATCAGGTATAAATGCACCCATAAATAAATTTACCGTGGAAGCCCCCCCCGGGGGAAGGGGGGATGGGGTACTCCCATAAATTTCGATAGGTGTGTGCCGCGAAGGGTCTTAAACCCTGACTCTATTTAAGGATGAAGCAAACAAAAATTGATACCCTATTTAAGGTTCAAACCCGAAAAATGAGACCCTATGCAAGGGAAAAACAAAACCTAAAAATAGCTTGAATGGGTCACACTTTATAAAGTTATTTCGTTTCTGTAAGATTACTGGAAGTTAGCATCAAGCGTAGTATAGTAGACTAGCTGATACAATTTAGGCACCCTGACTAAGGATCACACCGGGAACACTATGCCAACATGGACTAAAATGATACCCTATTTAAGGATCGAGAACCTCAAAAGCCATGTCCTATCCAGCGGCACATACCTATCAAGCCCATTTATGGGAGTACCCTCACCCTGATCGTTTTTGCTTACGTATCGCTTCTTTTCCAGATCCCCCGCCGAGAGTCACGCTATGACTTCTAATCAGTTGCAGCATTCGACAGAGGTCCTCCTGGCGTGTACCTTCCAAGATGACCACTGTTTTTCAGTGCACAAGTGAAAAACGTGATTGTTAAGCACTACCAGGTAAAGAAGACATTCTTGGTAGGCGAGTGAAAAGCATTCAGTGAGGTTCACCACGAAGAGGCATGTATCAAAATGTACACTAAAACTGTTTTTTTATTGAAAAGAAAAGAAAAACCGAATTCTATGGTCCTGAAAACCAACTCGTCGTTGGCGAGTGACGAGGGGACCTTATAGTGAGTTGTTTAGAGATAATAACTATTATAAATAATAATATTAATATTAACACAGACTAATTGATTTTTAGGTATCAGTATGACCCAAATGACAACCTCGTGTTGTCGCTGCTTCACGGTCACTCCTTTCATAAAAACCCAAGTAAAGTATATATTGGGAGCTGGTCATATTGTGAGCTCGTAACACACCCGTAGTTGGAGAAGAATGATGCAAATGAATATACGAAAGACCATATATATTTGAACTGCGGAGTAATATGTAATGACATTAATTCATCATCGCAGTTATGTACACAACTTAAGCAGCTGTGAAATTAAAGCCTGAAAAAAACTCAGGCCTGAACGGGATTCGAACCCATGACCTCTGCGATACCGGAGCAGTGCTCTACCAACTGATTGTGAGCTCGTAACTTACCCGTAGATATACAAAGCCTCCGGTATCGCAGAGGTCATGGGTTCGAATCCCGTTCAGGCCTGAGTTTTTTTTTTTTTCAGGCTTCAATTTCACAGCTGCTTAAGTGATGATCAATTAATGTCATTACATATTACTCCGCAGTTCAAATATATGATCTTTCGTATATTCATTTGCATCACGTTCACACCGATTCGTTTCATGCACTCCTTAAAGTTGACCGATATGGCTCCAAGCGCCCCAATAACCACAAGCACTAGAGTAACTTTTTGCATGCACCAGACTTTTGCGATCTCCTCTTTCAATAGTTGGTATTTCTCTAACTTCTCAAGTTCCTTATTTTTCACCCTGTTATCACCTGGGATAGCGACATCGATTATGACAACGTCTCTCTCCTTCTTATCAACTGAAAGACAATGTCACACTGGACTTTAAAATACATACATACATACATACATACATACATACATACATACATTGGGGGCCCGTCACGACGGGGCTTTTCAGAGTCACTTTTTACATTAAACGCAACGTAAACTCTTTCAGGCTAAGAGTCTCAACTGGCAGAAGGCAGACCAGTTGGCTATTTACAAGCGTGGCCGATAATGTAAAGGATATGAAACTCGGGATTACCGTATTACATATCCAGGTAGTGGTCAGGACGGGAATCGAACCCGGGACCCTGACCAGATTACAAGTCCAGCGCCCTAACGACTCGGCCACGCTGCCTCCCTATCCCACACTCAGCGTGAAGTTTTCACTTTCCACCACTCCCTCAGGCTTCTGTTCACACCAGTTATTAGCTCTTTCCAATCCATATTAACCGCAAAATTGCCAGTGAATATACCGTGCCATGTTATCATGCCTTCCTTTATACTCTGTCTGCGCCAGTTTACCTCACCCACTCACCACATAGGCCACCGTTTCTCCCTTACATCCGTTTAACGTTTATATTATTACAGGAGCCCATCAATAGGACCTTTGATGGGCTCCTTATTATTATTATTATTATTATTATTATTATTATTATTATTAATTATTATTATTATCATTATTATTATTATTTCGATCTCGAAGTATCGGATTTGTTATCGTAGAGGGTCTCTGTCAAAGGGTAGCTTACCGGCAGCTATCGCTGTGAGACGAAATGACTGAAAGTTTCTGTAAAGTCGATTTTTTTTCGGCGCAGGATCTCGGGCTTGGATTTTCGAAAATTGTTTAGTCTCGGTCTCAAATTTTTAAACAAGGGTCTCAGCGTCTCGGCGAGTCTCGGATTCAACCATAGTTTTACTATATATATTCGTTGGCCATTCAGAGGGTCTGAATGGGGCTTAATGTTTGGTGTTATTTTCCGAAACCTTTTAGTGTTTGCTGTTAAATTGGCCAATTTTTCATGTTCACTGTTTCCGAAGAAAATACTGTTAAATGTTTGGAGAATTCTTCGGACATCTTCGCCTCTTCATGATTAGCATTCAAAAATCTTCGACAGCGTTCGGGAATCTTCGGTAGCCTTCGGAAATCTTCTGAAACAATCCGGAATTGTCGTAAAATGGCCAAAAACTTCTTGATGTACTAAACAAAATAATATCGCCTTTTTGAAGCCGTTTTTGCTTCTTTCTGAAAAAAAAAAATACTTTTTCATAAAATTTTTAATGTTAGTGTTAAAATGCCTAAAATTTAACTGTTTCATGTTACAACGCCAAAACTTTAAGTCTTTAGTGTAATCGAGGTACTCCCATTCAGACCCTCTTCAGAATGTGAGCGAAGTGCGTGTGTAACGTTTTGCAAACAATCGGCTGTGTATCTCATTCTGCAAAGCGCTAAAAAGAATATCATAACAGTTTTTCATTTCGTAACGGCTGAAAAGCTCGGTACTTTCTGAATCGTCCACAATCGGAAGAACTGCGGCGAATGGCGTGCTGCGCTTCTATCACGCGAGTTTTATAGCCAGTTTAATTGACCATGAAAACTTGATGACAGCTTACAATTTGTAGTAACTATTTATTTGTAGAATCGTGTTTCCTTTTATATACACTTTGTCTAGCATGAACCTTTCTTCGTGGAACTTTTTGCAATTAAAAGAACTCAATGAGATGTACCCGGGAATATCAATAACTATAATTTGTTAAATTTTGGGATATACTGAAAACATGCGTGACAAGGTTAAGTCACGGAAGGGTAGTATCACGTTTAAGCTCGATTTCCGCCGCTCACTGAGTCCGGACCCGAGTGAGCGGCGGAAATCGAGCCTATATTGATTAACATTAAACTGTATTGTTCGTGTGTTGATTATTCTTGTTTTGCCCGTTGCCATTTATCTTTAGGGATTATTCATATCCATCTCCGAGTTATCAACTTGAATAGGACAAAACGTTAAACTCTTAGCTGTCGTGTCATTTAAGAAATCCCAACAAGATTCCAAGAAGGTCAAGTTTCTGGGATGGAGAAATCAGAGGCAAAGAAGGCGTACGAATTTGATGATCTTCTTCGCCTCGCAGGAGGATTTGGTCGCTATACGTTCATGCTGTACGCATTTATGTGTGCCATGTCTCTACCAATCGGCTTACAGCAGCTTGTCCAAGTTTTCTACGGGGCAACCCCGAAGTTTGACTGTGTTTCTTCCTCCTTGAATACAAACGTGAGTTGTAATGTCGGTGAATGTTGTGAGTCGTGCGACAAGTACAAGTTTAATGGAGATTTGACAAGTGCTGTGACCGAGGTAAGCTCAGGTTATGACTTGGAACTTCCTAAATAATATTAAAGTTAAGAATCGGATGCACTTGGCGAAAACTAACTACGTTTAGGGCAATACAACTTCTAATGTTGGCTGCTTTTCTCTGGCGGGGATGTTACGGTTCGCTGGTTTCTTCACAAATGCAGTAGTTACGTTACGTCTACCCACAGGCTAGCCTCCCACGCAAACGTTCTTGGGGGTTCGAACCACTAAGAACGTTTGCGTGGGAGGCTAGCCACAGGCGGCCCAAACTCACGTTGCGAGGGAAGGGTGTAATGTAATTTACATAACATAGGTGACGCGCCGGTGTCGCGTTACAGGCGGTGTGCGACAAACGCAGACTGCAGACTTGCAGACCGCAGACCTGCAGACATGCAGACCTGCAGGCTAGCAGACTGGTAGGTACGTGGTGTAAGCATCGTGTATGGCTATGGAGAGCAATGTATGCCATATATTCACTAACGGGGAACCACTATATGATGCTTACACCACGTACCTACCAGCAGACTTGCAGACCTGCAGACTAGCAGACCTGCTGACTTATAGACACCTTCGGAACTCACGGGGGAAGGGGGTAATTGACCAATATTTAGGTATAGGTCATCTGGGTGATAAGTGAGCCGCTGAGGGTTTGAAACGCTGACCCTTTTTAGGACAAAAAACATTCTAAAAAACATACCCTGTCGAGGACAACACCCTCAATTTTAAAACGCTTTTCGGAAAAAGGACAAAATGTCCGCCCTGGGAGAGATAGCATAAAATTATATACCCTGTTTAGGACAGATTGTCTTTCTCCACTGAGTAAAGTTGCTCGCCTATTAAAATGGAAGACACGATTTTTAAACATTCAAAACGAGAACAACATCTACACAACAAAACGTTCTCGATGGTTTAAAAACACTTAGCTTTTTCTATCTTTCGGTTAATATTCTCAGTAATATTCTATTGTCGCGAAGAACTCGTCACCGTAAGACAACTCCTTCTATGTAATCCACAAGGTAGAAATCTGCTCACCTTCATCCATTTTGGCGGGAGATCGAAGGATGACCTGGCTTCTGGAAAGCACGAAGAAAAGAACTCACATGACCCGTTGACGTCACAAAAAATGTAGGTCTGCAAATCTCCGAGTGTGCCAATTTATCGAGTCTGCAAGTCTGCAGGTCTGCTAGTCTGCAGGTCTGCAAGTCTGCAGGTCTGCCAGTCTGCGGTCTGCGTTTGTCGCACACCGCGTTACAGACGACCGTTGAAAATATAAGAGACTTTGTATCAGAAATATATTACTGAGATCTGCGCACGCTAAATAACGCAAAACCTTACTTTTTCTTAAATGAATTGAATAAAAAAGACTTACCTGCAATGTATTCCACTGCGTTTTGGTGTCTGTTTGTCGTTTTACTGCTTTTTTGGCTTTATTGCGAACCACTGTTACTCCTTCACTTCGTTGTATGAAATGAAAAAGGAGTAACAGTGGTTCACTGGACAGTTGGCATGCGTTTCACAAGGAGAATGTGTTGGAATAATTGCAATTTCATTGCAGT
>OX453277.1:33055003-33112503 GCA_949710005.1 Ricordea florida
ATCGTGGCATTTTAACCCATGTCACAGAGAAGGAAGGCGAGTGTTCTCAGCACTACTCCACCCTACTGCAGGGTTATTGGAGATTATGAGCCAAAGGGATCTGGCCAACGATAAAAAGACAAATACTTCAAATGAATGGTAGTAGATAATCGTCGCTTAGCTTTATCCAATATGGCATACCCTGAACCGTGTAGGTACCTGATATAATTTTAATCTGTGTACATGAATTTGTATTTTTAACGTAATGCTATCTATACAGGGCCCCCATTGATACCAGCCTTTGAGCTGAACGGGCTACCCTGTTTAAATAAAGTTTTACTTTACTTTACCCTCAACTCACCGCAAAATGAGTTACCAAAAGAGTTGATAAAGTATTACTACCGTAAAATTTCCGGGGTGCTGACGTTTCTACAATAAGGGTTGAGACACTTTCCCCTTTTAAGGAACCTACGGCAACTCCCTCCCCCAAAAGCTTTTCATCTAACTCCCTCCCCCACAACAATGTTGTTTTCTTATCGCCAACACTACCTTTTCTGTTACCAACATTGTAGAGTGGAAACGGGGACGGTGGGGGGGGGGGGAGTGCAAGTGGAAAATGTAACGTTAAGGGGATTTTTTCCTTATTGTGGTCTTTCCAGTACAATGTGTCAACTACTTTTGTCGCTTATTGTACCTTTAAAAATGCGCCTCGTTAAGCGTTGTCTGTACTCATATCGACAACGATATGCGTCATCACAGTGGTCAAAATGTTGTGGACTCACGAGGCGCAAAGAAAAATTTTTTTTTTTCAGAGAGTGACCAAGATCGTGACACATTGACGCGAGCAGCGTTGCCTGGTCTCTTATCGACAACGGCAAATTAGACAATCAGATTGCGAGATTTGTAACAATTGTGGTAAAACATACTTTATCAACTTGTTTGATGAACCATTTTGTTTTGTGGGTGTTTCAATTTCAAACCACTGCAGCACCAGCTTGATCCTCCTCTCACTCTGTTATACCCACAGGTTCGTTAATGCTTTGGTGTATTTTGGAATCAACCTGAACGTGGGTAACTTGGCAGGAGATATGTATCTCAACTTTTTTATTCTGGTCATCGTGGAGATTCCCGGCGCACTGATGTGCTGGTTTTTCATGGCAAGGTATTTCAGTGTAACGTAAGTCAGTTTGGGGAAAAAGACACTGAACAAGTGAACTTCTGGGCTAAAATACATAACCATGGAAGGTTTCGGAACGGTTAAAGAAAATCTTTGAATTTCTTCTCGGTGTGTTGTGACCTCAGTATTGCTGAAGAACTTTTAAGTGTTTGATTTTGAGTCGTATGATTTTTTCTGTATTAAGATTTGGCCGTCGTATACCTTATACCTGCTTCATGATTACTGGTGGAGTTGCTGGAATGCTTGTACTTGCTGTGCCCAAGGAAGAAGGTATTTTGAAGTTTTACAGATCGGTTATATGCTTCGTGCGGGAATGTCCGAGAGCTCTGCTGGTAGAGCACAGTACTGGTATTCACTGTGTATTTCAGTTAGGGATAGACCATTTTATTTTTAAGAAGGGGTGGGGGGGGTGGACAATTTTGTCGTGTCAAGAATTTTTTTTAGCACCTTGGCTTTTAAGCACCTTTTTTCCCTTGGCCTACTGTGAATGGACGTTTTTCTATACTTTTGCTGTGCAGGAATTTTTTTTTGGTAATTGCCCAACCCCCCCTCCCCCTTAAAAATAAAATGGTGCATCCCTTACAACCTATTTGCGTCATGGGAAGGAAATACGCTGTTTGCTATTAGTAGCTGAGTATTTCATGGCGTAATTAAATATGTTTTTCCTCATCGCAGAATACCAGGTAATAGTGAACATACTAGCTGTTATTGGCAAAGCCTGTATCCTAGCAACCTTCCTGGGAATTTACGTATTTACCGTGGAGCTTTTCCCAACTGTGATAAGGTAAATGGTTCATTAGTTTTTCATTAGACTATGTGACTGACTTTCCCAGTCAATTTTGTTTGGAGCTGTAATGGCCCGGGGATCAAACACACGCTTTCCATCAGTGTGGACGGTTTCGCTTCTGGGAGTCGTCGTTATAAGTGGTTGAGTTTGTTTACGTTTATGTTCCAATGGTATTTCCCGACACTCCTGATTTTTCCTTATTGAAAACCACTTTTTCAAAATTCAGTTGCATCTGGAATTTAGGGCAAGCCTGAGAAACATCCTAGAGTGCGGTAATTTGTCCCAGACATTCGCGTTTGGTGCACGTTTAGCAGGTTTAACAGGTTTTTTTGGACAGACCAGTTTGGGTCCGGCAGTCCGTTCATAAACGGGTTGAGTATGTTGTCGGTCCTAGTCGTCGTCCCAAGGGTTTTTCTACGTATTTTTGCAGTTACTTCATGTTGTAGCATGTTTTAGTATAGTCGAAGCCCTCGCAAGCGACCACCTCGGGAACTCGAAAAAGTGATCGTAGATAGAGCTGGATGAAGCAATAGGGACTAGTCTCTAATCTAATTAGCCTTAAGACTGGAATATTAAAAAAAAAATCAATTGTAAATGTACAGCTAACTCATTTATAGAGATTGAAATCTTGTTGAAAGTGTTGAGTTATGCGAATCAAACTCTTTGAGTGGTCGCTTAGGAGAACTTAAAAACAAAGGAAAAAACCAGGTGGTAATTCTCAAAAGTGGTCGCGGTCGCCTACGGGAGCAGTCGCTTAGGGGAGCGGTCGCTTAGGGGAGCGGTCGGAAGGAGAACTTTTCACTACAGAGTTTAAATGACAGTTAAACTGGATTTCACGAAGGTGGTCGTAACTAGAGCTGGTCGCTAACAAGAGTGGTCACAAGGAGAGCTTCGACTGTATTTCTTTTTCTTTTCTTCTTTACTGTGTGTTTATAGGAACACTGGTATTGGTGTTTGCTCTATGATGGCTCGTTTTGGCAGCACGATAACGCCGTACATCGTTCTTCTGGTTTGTACCTATACTGAGTTTTTTTTATTTATTATGACTTTCAAATTAAAACACAATAGAAACACTACAAATTACCACGCTCTGCCTTTGGAGTAAGATGTTAAACTTAGTTGCTTTGTCAACTATCAGAGATTTTTGTGCTCTTGTAAGTTTCATTGCCTTATGGAAATGGCATTTTTTTTTTAAATTTGAGTCATTTAATAAGAGTGGGTAAATTGTATTTCATTGGCACGATATTTTTGGTCCGTGGGACTGGAATAGGCCCGGGATATCGGACTCTTTACCAATTCTTATAGCCTTGCTAAACTTTCATGGAAGTTTAAAGCCTTGTTGCGACCAGAGCTTCAACTGTGAGAATCAATGAGTCACAAGCTAAACTTGCACTGTATCACCGATTTTAATCTGTGTATGCCGTGAGTGAAACGTTGAGAGCTTGATGCAACTTTCATTGCTGAAGAGCTAACTGTGGGAGCGAAAGCGGTAAAGTTAAAACCATAGTTTTTTATTGAGTGAAGTGAGACTATTTGGTCGTGCAAGCTTGCTGAAAAATGGTCCTTTTAAATCACCCCTGCAGGCGGATGTACCAAGCGTCAGGAAGACAGTACCGCTGGTTGTATTTGGTGTGTTAAGTATTATCGCGGGCATTTTGGCTCTTTGGTTGCCGGAGACACTGTTCAGTCCCATGCCCCAGACAGTTGAGCAGGCGGAGGAGTGGGAAGAAGACTACAGAGTATACTGTTGTAAATCACGCCGCGACTTAAAGCAAACGGTTCTTGTGGATGGTGACTCGGAAAACCACGACAGATGCGGAAGCACTAGTCTTAAACTTTTGTCTCCTCAAACGGATGATACCTCCACTTAGTGTAGTTTGTACGTACTGTAAATGCAATTTTCTAGTATATACCAATCTAGCAATCTTGGCATTTTGAGTAATCTAATTGGCTCACTATCTCAGGATACTAAACATTACTCACCTTGAATAGTCCCGGGGATTCTGGGAAGCCCTTGTGCAAGTGAGTTTTAGTCGCGAAGGAAAAATAATGGCTGGTGTCATTTCTCGCTTTGCAGCCATTTCAGAGAGTTGATTTTTTTTTTCTCTTCTTTATTGATTTATGGTTTACAACAATTACAAAGATTGAATAGACATAAGGTTACTTACACGTTTAAACGAAAAGAAAAAAAAACTACTTACAGAAAAGAGAAAATAAGTAAATAAATAAATAGAAAGCTACTTACACAGAAACTACGTGCGTGCGTGCGTGCGTGCGTGCGTGCGTGTTATTACCGTTAGGCCTTGCTTTAGAATAGTTGTGTGGAATCTATTGCTTACATGAAAAAAGTGAAAATAACTTGTATTAAGTTTAAGAATTGATTTGCGATATTGCTTTACTTTTCTCGATGGCTAATTTGCTCTTTAAATAGACAAGGAAAGCTTCGAAGTAGTAGGGTTCCTTCTCTCTTGAAGCGAAGTAGATTTAATACTTAGCGATTATTAGGCAGAGGTTTAAGCCAAGGTGTTCTCTAAGATTGCTCGTGAAGCCGTAAATTATGATTTGCTCATTCAAGGTAATAAAGTCATCGTTCTCAAAGTTCCACCAATTACAAAAAGTTTTCCAAAAAGCTTGGACATCAGGACATAATACAAAAAGATGTTTTAAGGTTTGCGCTTGATCGCAAAGATGACATTTATCATGTTGAACTATCTTATCTCTGAATAAAGTTGCATTAGTAGGCAAGATGTGATGCACAATTTTGTATTGAAATATGGCGAGCCTAATATCTTTTGTCACTCTGAAAGGAATACTATAAATGTTTTCTATAGTTTGCTTATTAAGATTTGCCTGTATCATTCTTTGTTCTGCTGTAGGGGCTACGAATTTCTGTTTGATTAAAAATCTAGAAGCTAATTTACATGAAAGCTGGTTTAAAGGAATTTTCTCTACGCATTCCGAATTATTATTATGGGAATCGTTCAAATTAGAATGTTTCAATAAGCGAATCCAGTTTTGGGGGATAGCGTTACATAGGCCATTATACGTCAAGAAATTGGTTTGGACACGAAATGTGCGGCAAAAATCCTTGAAAGTCAAAAAGCCATTTCCATAAAAAAATATCTGATTCTGATCACTCCTGCTCTATACCAGTTGTTGTAATAAACAGAAAAACCCTCGATTTCAATAAACCGGTTATTTCACAGGATTTCGTTTAATATCTGTTCTTCATTTTCGGGCGTACGTTGGTTTATCATCTGCCAGATGCTTAAGGCATCTTTATAAAATTGTATAGGTAGATCTAGTTTAAGACATTTTAGATCATAGTTGCACTCGAGAAGAAAAGCCCCTCCGACCTTCTTTAAGAGTGTTAGGGGTATGTGGCTCCAACTTGCATCAGTACTGCTCTCGTGTAACCTTCTTATCCAGGTGACTTTTAAGGCGTTGCTGATTATTTCAAAATCTGGCATGTCTAAGCCACCTTTTATTTTCGGACCAATCATTGTGTTATGTTTGATTTTGGGTTGGTTATTCCAAACAAATTTGAGATATAATGGATTTAACCGAGGATGTAAATTGCGGGGGAAAGGAGAGTACAGATGTGTTGTAGACGAGCTTGGATAGAGCAAGGCTTTTAAGAATGATTATGCGGCCGTGTAGGGTAAGGCTTCTTGATTTCCAAAGATTTAAGATGTTTTTCATCGAATTTAATTTTTGTTCGAAATTTTTTTTGAAAGCGGTAACTTCATCGTAAGAGAAGTAGATTCCTAGTGCGTATACTGGTTCTGAAGGCCACGTTATATCAAAAGGAGTTGATGTGTTATCCTTACAGGATCCTAACCACATTCCTTCAGTTTTGGACGTATTTATTTCTAGGCCTGATGTCTCTCGGAAAGCGCGCAGCACTTCAAACAAATTCTGTGCAGACAGTGCATCGGCGACGAAAGTTGTAGTATCGTCAGCGTATTGGGATATCTTGTATTCTTTGTTATAGATTTGTATCCCTTTAATATTTTTATCATTTCTGACTACGTTTGCTAAGATTTCTGCGCAGAGGACAAAAAGGATACCGGACAATGGGCAGCCTTGTCCGACTCCCCTTTGCAAAGAAAAGAAATTCGAGGCGTATCCGTTGTTGATGACACAGCTTGTGATATCAGTATAGAGCACGTTTATCCATTTTCGAATATGCGGTCCAAAATTGAATGTCTCTAGGACCTTAGCTAAAAAATCCCAGTTAACCGAATCAAAGGCTTTTTTAAAATCAATGAAGATTGCCATACCGGGTAAGTTTTCGAGTGATGTTATTTTCATTATATCCTGTATTAGCCTGATGTTTTGGCCGATATATCGGCCTTTCACGTATCCGGTTTGGTCTCCGTGTATAAGTTTGGGAAGAACATTGCTAATCCTACTTGCTATGGTCTTGGATATGATTTTGTAATCGATGTTCAATAAGGATATTGGTCGCCAATTTTCTAAATAAAGCTTGTTTTAACGTTTTTTTGGCGCAACTTTGATGATTCCTTGACGTTGCGTGATGTTAAGGTGTCCGTGTGCTAAAGCGTAATTGAAGCTTTGAACCATTTCCTCTCCTAGTATGGACCAAAAATGTAAATAAAATTCGACGGTGAATCCGTCGCTTCCTGGGCATTTATCTTTAGCGCATACTTTGAGAATTTCAAAACACTCTTGTTTTGTGAGTGGTCTGTCAAGCTCGTCTAGCTCAATATCGGTCAGTTTAGGGAGATTTGGATTTTCAAAAAATTGATTGTCATGCAGACTGCTGCGGGGTACCGCTGTGTACAGATTTTTGTAGAACATTTTCTGACAGTTTAAAATTTCGTTTGAATCTGTTATTTCAAGACCATCTTGGGATTTCAGTTTAGATATGAAAGTTTTGGAGTTTTGTCGTTTCTCTAAGTTTAGGAAATATTTCGTATTTTTTTCTCCTTGCTCGTGCCACCTCATTCTACTTCTTATAATAGCGCCCTTGGTTCGGTACTCAGCGATCTTGTTAAGCTCTGTTCTAAGGTTGTACAATTTGATAATATTCTGGTGTCATTTCTCGCTTTGCAGCCATTTCAGAGAGTTGATACTGAGGATGTTTCATTGGTATATATTAAAACAATTATTCTCTTCAATCTCAGTGAATAGTGGCTTTAAATTTAGAAATATTTACCTGCCGCTATTCACCTCGATTCCAGAGAATAATATTTAAATTTTGCTAAATCTCTGTGATCTCCTGTCATTTCGAAGCAAATACATGTTTTCACTTTCAAGCGCGCGAAAACGCATGCGAGCCGTCACGCTTGGTTTAATTTAGTTTCACTTCTGATTGGTTCATAAAATTGGACGAGATTCAATTCAAAGCAAAGCAATCGAGAAATTAATACGACCAACAGTCGTTTAAAAACCGCTTTAATTAACCAAATAGCGACTCGAATTCCAGGAAAACGAATCGTTGAACAAGAACAGGTCTGATATTTCTGAATAGGCTGGTCTGAAATCTGAAATATGAAATCCGAAGTCCGAAGTCCTAAGTCTAAAGTCTGAACTCTGAAGCCCCTCCGCGCCTTTCGTACCAAAGAGCGCCACAATAAGAAAATGTTTGTCGTTTATCAAGTAATATATAGATATGCTTATGATTTAAAATTCGGTTAAAATGATTCATAGAGATAATTACAGTGTGACTCCAATTTCGACTTCTTAATTTTAAATATTTAAGCCGTCTTTACCCCTTGACCAGCAGGAAAAGAAATTTGTAAACGCAATACTGCAAAAGCAGCTGTTGTAACAACATACTACTTGTATATTCGAGTTTATACACTATTGGTGTTTTTTTCTAAGCATACATGTACATTCTGTTGAAGACCATAATAAATTGCACGTTGTAAACAGAACCAAAAGCCACGTGGTAAATCCGTTTCATTAAAAGTCACCTTTTGTGTACAGCTTCTGTCTGGAAAGATGGGTCATACACAATAAAATTCCTTTCGCACAAACAAAAGCTGTTTACACAAGAGATACTGAAGATACAGTGTAGTGGCTAGTGTTTCGTACTTCTGAATAGGCTGTCTGGAGTTCGAGCCCTGTTAATGGCACTGTGTTGTTACTGGCTGTTATCTTAGGCAAGAAACTTAACTCCTCCATGTTCACAGTCTCTCTCCACACAGGTGAATAAATGGGCATCAGCGATATAATGCTGAGGGTAGCCCTGCGTTGGATTAGCATCCCATCCAGGGGTGAGTAACAGTACTCTCAGTTGCTTCATGCTGCAGGTCGTGTGGTTCTCATGGCTCCTGTCCGCCTCTATTCTTAATTACTTCACACAAGAGAAAACCGACTAGGCAAGACAAATCAAAGCGTGAGTGTTTCAACGAAGTTGGAGTTTCTAGGAATCTTAGCTATTCCTAGCCTTCGTTGGCAATGCTCCAGTGTAGTACAAAGTGATAAACAGTCAACCCTCTATTAAGCGACACCCTTGGTGCAGGAAAGAGGTGTCGCAAAAATCAAGACAACAATGATTTTCCCTATTCACTGCCTTAATAAATTGAAGCAAATATACTCCCCTGAGAAAAAAATCACTCTCTGTAATTTTGAAAATTTCCAGTAACCACATTTTCTATGGGAATAACGAAATTTTTATCCCATTGTTTCGGAGAGACAGTGAAACAGTGTTTGACTGAGGAGCAAAACAAGGTGGTCACATGAGGGAAGAGGTCTCTTAATTTATAGATTGGTCGTAACGATTGAGTTGACTCTGTAAGCTACACACTGGAAGTGGTTGCACAGGTTAGTCTGGGAGAAAATGTCAGAATATGTAGTTTCTTTGCTCACCAAAATTATCCTCAATTTCTAATTTACTATTCCTAATAAATTTGTAAAAAACATCCGTAGCAATTATTGGTCACGTGACCTTGTAGTATGAAGTTATGAAGTTGGAATATATATTTCATTTTTTAAATACATATCAACTTAGATCACTAGTCTGCAATGCTACTTCCGGTTAAGGATGATTCTAGCTTGTTCCCAGCTTCATTAGGATCTTTGAGGGATATCGTTTCATGGGTCTGCATTATGACCGTCCTCGGTTATCGTGGTTGTCAGGGGATACCTGTTCCAAGGTTCTTCTGGATATTCTGGGCTGTCACATCTAAAATGGGAGAAGCAAACAAAAATCCTTTCCATTAGAATTCTATACATGAATTTGTGCACTCATGAAAGAAAGTAATCGGCAGATGTGTCACGATGAATTTTGTGAAATAAAATTTATTCAAGCTCGTTACACTTTTGCAGTTCTGTCTATTCTTTCATTTAAAGTCTTTTCATTGAAGAATACCTGACATTTTAACGGTTTGAAAGAAGCCCAAAATATTCGTACAGTTCACCACAGAAAGCGTAGTAACAGAAAACATTTACAAAAAATCAAACGTACATGTTACAACTGGGGTCAATTCAATAAAACCTTTACAGGTGTAATTTATAAGTGAAGCTACTGTTTATCCATCGCTACAACAACAGATACACTTGCAAGTTACACTTGCAAGTTACACTTGTAAAGGACATTATATTTCTTCTCCTCACCAGAAATCTAACCGGTAAACCTATCAGGAAAGTACGCAAGGATATCTGGATAAATGTCGAGTCATTGGTTGTTGCTGGAGATGCCTCGGTTGCTTTTCGTGCAAATGTGTCTCAAGACACGAAACATTGTACCTTGGTGGCTAATTTTAACTACAAGTTCTTGGTGGCTCTTAACTTGCTCAAATACGCCTTGGCTGCACATTTGGTGCTGTTATCTAATGATGTAGAAATTCAGCCTGGTCCTACTCCAATTAAATTGTTGGTAAGTTCTAGCGACAGTTCATTCTCAACGATTTCCTCTTCACCACGTTCTTGTCCTTCGCCATGTTCGAGCATTGATGGTAGTGATTATGTTGATTCGACACACCTTCACTTTGATCTTGCATTGCCGTCTTCTGGACTCAAGATTGGTCATTGGAACGTGAATCGTCTGACATCTGCAAAGCTGGACCAGATTAAGCTTTACTTATCCAGGAAGGATGGTAAACCACAAGTTGATATCATGTTTTTGAATGAAACGTTTCTCAAGCCAAATGTTTCTGACTCCTTATTTAATGTCAATGGTTTTGATATCTTCCGAAAGGACAGGCCCCAAAAAGGTGGTGGAGGTGTTATGGGATATGTGAATGCTGAGTTGAAAGTAAAAAGAAGGACTGATTTGGAACGATCTGATTTGGAGATTATTTGGTTGGAGGTATGTCCTTTTAAGTCTAATAGATCGTTACTTATTGCTGGAGTTTATCGCCCACCCTCGTTTTCTAAGGAGGATGACATAAACCTAGAAAAAAACATCGAATCTGCTTATTTACTAAACAAGGAAACCATCGTTTTGGGTGATTTTAATATTGACAGCAACAAGAAAAGTACATTCAACAAACATCGGCTTACTGTGGGACTAAGAAGCATGCATTTTCATCAGTTGGTTGATTTTGTCACCCGACCAATTAGTGGAACTATTCTTGATCATGTTTACACAAACCACAGGGGCACCCATCGGAGGTGTTCCGCGAAAAAGGTGTTCCGCAGTACACATTCAGCTGGCTGGGAAATTTTTAATTGCTAGTGGCTTCTGCTGGGAATTACTGACTTTTTCAAGCATTTCAAGCCGAGCTGGCTGGGAAATACTTACTTTTTTTCTAGCATTTCCAGCCGAACAGAAGGAGCTGGCTAAAGGAACACTGGAGACTGATGACGAGTGAAAATGAACCCCTCCACCACTCCCTCGGTAGTGACAAAGTAATGACCGCTGGCTAAAGTTATCGCGTTTGCGGAAAAAACGGTTTTGGTCGCTTCTGTCTTCATACACGCGGGATTATGCAAGATCCAACGACATTTTGAGGGAATATATTTTGCATCTTCCTCATTTACATGTAAGATTAATTTTCCATTGTTTTTTGTCTGTATGCTGAAGTTCTTGTGATGTTCGTCTACAGTTGAGACGAATTGAATGAGCTAACAACAGTATTTTCATTCACAGATTCTGCAGATTTGGGGTGCCAGTTCGGCTTCCCGCTCTCAGTTCTAGAGTTGACAGCGTGATTCTTCAAACAGAAGGCAGGTTTTTATCCTCTACTTTTACGGTAAAAATTGTATTATTTCAGTTAATTTCTTTCGACAACTCCAGGCTGTAGAGGACAAGCATGTGCCAAAAAAAAAAAAAAATGTGCAACCTTCAACAAATTGTTAATTTCGTGTTTTCATTCCGAATTCAACAGTGGTTCAACACTGACAGATGTCTGAATTTGTTGGAAGTGGTGGTATATGCCTTAAAGTTGTAGTCAACTGCGCAAGCTTGGAAACAATTTTGTTATATTACCAGGCTAATTGTCAGTTGAGGGGCAATTTTGGCAGGGCACGAAGTTTGTCTGGCCAGACATTATTTTATAGTTGTGTTGTCTTATGGCTTTACGGCTATGCCAGTCCACTACAGTTTTACATGTATCATCATTACTTTTAAATTATGTCTAATGATTCAGATTGGCATCATGAGCACTGTTGTAGTGTAGATTTTTATATGCCCAACTGAGTGAAATTTACTTGTGTGAGATTGCTCCTTATCAATTTATCAGGACAGACCAACATGGACTAAGTAAAGTCCTCTGATTGAAATGCAACTAATCATCAGCTGTTTTGTGTGGGCTTGGGTACTCAATATGTGCAAATAAATATTTTCTCTGTTTATTAGTGTTTTTGTGTATTGTGTAGGTTAGTAATTGTTATTATGACCAACATTGTACATTTTTTTACTTGGCAGATCTTTTACTACTCCTTTTTAATATCACCAATTTATCATATCATCCTCTTATTATAACAAACAAGGTTGAGTTAGGCTTGTGACGATGAGCATTCATTGCTTGTTCATTCTTGTGACCCTCTCTCTTCCATCGGAATGAGTTAGGCTTGTGACGATGAGCATTCACTGTTCGTTCATTCTTGTGACCCTCTCTCTTCCATCAGATTGAGTTAGGCTTGTGACGATGAGCACTCATTGCTTGTTCATTCTTGTGACCCTCTCTCTTCCATCAGGTTGAGTTAGGCTTGTGATGATGAGCACTCATTGCTTGTTCATTCTTGTGACCCTCTCTCTTCCATCAGGTTGAGTTAGGCTTGTGACGATGAGCATTCATTGCTTGTTCATTCTTGTGACCCTCTCTCTTCCATCAGGTTGAGTTAGGCTTGTGACGATGAGCATTCATTGCTTGTTCATTCTTGTGACCCTCTCTCTTCCATCAGGTTGAGTTAGGCTTGTGACGATGGGCATTCATTGCTTGTTCATTCTTGTGACCCTCTCTCTTCCATCAGATTGAGTTAGGCTTGTGACGATGAGCATTCATTGCTTGTTCATTCTTGTGACCCTCTCTCTTCCATCAGGTTGAGTTAGGCTTGTGACGATGAGCATTCATTGCTTGTTCATTCTTGTGACCCTCTCTCTTCCATCAGGTTGAGTTAGGCTTGTGACGATGAGCATTCATTGCTTGTTCATTCTTGTGACCCTCTCTCTTCCATCGGAATGAGTTAGGCTTGTGACGATGAGCATTCACTGTTCGTTCATTCTTGTGACCCTCTCTCTTCCATCAGGTTGAGTTAGGCTTGTGACGATGAGCACTCATTGCTTGTTCATTCTTGTGACCCTCTCTCTTCCATCAGGTTGAGTTAGGCTTGTGACGATGAGCATTCATTGCTTGTTCATTCTTGTGACCCTCTCTCTTCCATCAGGTTGAGTTAGGCTTGTGACGATGAGCATTCATTGCTTGTTCATTCTTGTGACCCTCTCTCTTCCATCAGGTTGAGTTAGGCTTGTGACGATGAGCATTCATTGCTTGTTCATTCTTGTGACCCTCTCTCTTCCATTGGAATGAGTTAGGCTTGTGACGATGAGCATTCACTGTTCGTTCATTCTTGTGACCCTCTCTCTTCCACCAGGTTGAGTTAGGCTTATGACGATGAGCACTCATTGCTTGTTCATTCTTGTGACCCTCTCTCTTCCATCAGGTTGAGTTAGGCTTGTGACGATGAGCATTCATTGCTTGTTCATTCTTGTGACCCTCTCTCTTCCATCAGGTTGAGTTAGGCTTGTGACGATGAGCATTCATTGCTTGTTCATTCTTGTGACCCTCTCTCTTCCATCAGGTTGAGTTAGGCTTGTGACGATGAGCATTCACTGTTTGTTCATTCTTGTGACCCTCTCTCTTCTATCGGGTGAAGGTATTTTTTTTTCTATGCGCCAACTCTTAAATTTGCACTCACTGTATTTGAATGTTTGCATATTCAAGTCATTGAGATGAAGATGTTCGACAATTTGTTCAGCCATGGTAACAATTTCATTTTGTAATAAATTACTGACAATGACAAGTCTATTTAGTTGCGGCATTTAGCAGTCAGACATTTCTGGCTTAGTACCTGAAGCCCAGCTTGGTGACATTTTGCACCATGATAAGAAATGGATGTTACTACCTCAGCAGCTTTTTTTGACAAAGAAGTTTATACAAGTTCATGGCGAGGACTCAGTCAAACATTGAAATGGTTTGCAAAATTGACAGTGTGACTGGAAAAATCAAGTCAATGTAACAACCAACCATGAAATCTGTGAGAAACGAGCATACTCCCAAGGATAAAATCTTAGAACATTTTTGGAGATGGAAGAGTAAAGTAAAACTGAATTGTATGTAATCTTTATGTAATCTTATGTAATGTTCATGCCAGCTACGAGACATTGTACCTCTTTTTTGCACACTCACTGTTCACTGTATGTCAGAATTACAAGAATCAGTTAATAAATGTTTGACAGTGAAAGGTAATTGTCTAATTGTTTAACTCATTAAATAATTTATTGTCCATTAGCCTTTTTGCATAACAGCCAAGCAATCATGATTCCCACCATTTGTTTGGAGAAGTTTTAAAATATTAGCATTAGAATTATTAAGGCATTTTCTCATACGCGGAAGTAAAATAACGGCAAAACTAAAGGAATACAGGACAAGCATGCGTTTTTCACTAATTAATGTCTTTTTCAAATGCTGGCTGGGAAAAAAATCAGCAGACAGTCAGCTGGCTGGGAATTTCCCTGGCAATGTAGCTGGGAAGTGGAACTTTTCTTACCATCCTGCTGGGAGTGCGGAACAGATATTTTTTTCCCAGCAACAGGAAAAAAATACTAAAAATGCCTTTAAAGTGTTTACTTATCATTGTGATGGGTTGAATATTGCATTTTGGGAAAATGTTTCGTTGGGTGCCCCTGAAACCACTCCCATCATATTGTGAATGTCTGTTTTCGTGACATTGGATTGGCTGATCATTTGCCTGTATTTGTGACCAGGAAATATCATCGTTCAAAAGAAGCTATTGCGAGGAAAAGAATTACATACCGTAACATG
Source organism: Ricordea florida (assembly GCA_949710005.1). NCBI lineage: Eukaryota > Metazoa > Cnidaria > Anthozoa > Corallimorpharia > Ricordeidae > Ricordea > Ricordea florida. The sequence goes on from OX453277.1 coordinate 33,069,408, forward strand.
AAACGGTTTAATGAAAATGACTTTCTATCAACTCTTAATGACGTCCCCTGGGATACACCTTTTGTTTTTGACGATATCGACGACGTTGTTGCTGCATGGGAACTCCTGTACAATGAAGCTGTAGATAAACATGCTCCTTGGCGTTTTAAACGTGTTGCTCGCAGATGTCAGCCGTCATGGATGACAAATGAAATTCTTGAACTTTTGATACAAAGAGACAATCTGTTAAAGATTGCTAAGCGAACGGGGAACGATAATTCATGGTTAGATTACAAGGCTGCAAGAAATAAAGCTGTTAACAAACTTAAATATGCTAAACGAAAGTTTTACAAGACTGCATTTGAAAAAGATAAAGGCAACACCAAGGGGATTTGGAGAACAATAAAACGCCTAGAGGGAACTGGAAAAAGACAAGAATCAATCATGCGTCTTAAAACAGATAATGGTTTTATTGAGGATAAACAAGAAATTGCAGAATTTCTAAATGAACATTTTACAACCGTTGCAGATCGTTTGAGATCACTACTTCCTGATGTTTGCTACGATCTCTCGAAACTAAGAACCTTTGTTGCTTCAAGAATAGACAAAGATGTGAAGTTTACGATTCCACCCATGACAACAAAACATGTCTTAGGTATCCTAAAAGATATTCAAGCTAATAAATCTACTGGCATCGATAACATTGGCGCTAAAATACTAAAGATAGCTGCTCCAGCTTTAGCTCCTTCTATCACAAAAATTATAAATTTGTCCCTGTCATCTGGTATTTTCCCAAGCAGATGGAAGATAGCCAAAGTCACTCCAATCTTTAAAGATGGTGAACGTGACGATGTAAAAAATTTTCGTCCAATTTCTGTGTTACCTGTTATGTCCAAAATTATTGAGAAGCACGTACATAAACACGTCTACACATACATGAGTCGGAATAGCTTGTTGTATAGTAAACAATCTGGTTTTCGATGTCATCACAGCACTGAAACAGCACTTATAAAGATCATTGATCAGTTGCTGTTTGAACTGGATAACAATCGTGTAACTGGCATGGTAACGGTAGACTATCAAAAAGCTTTTGACATGCTTGATCATTCTCTGCTTTTATTAAAACTGAAGATCTATGGCTTTGATGAAAATGCTATTGCTTGGACAAAGTCATATCTGCATCAAAGGAAACAGTGTGTTCAGTTGTCTGGAGCACGATCAACTATGAGAGAAATCTGCCATGGGATTCCACAAGGGTCCATATTGGGGCCTCTATTTTTTATAATCTTCATAAATGACCTTCCCTTGCACATTGGTAATGCTGAGCTGGATTTGTATGCAGACGATACTACTATATCGAAGTCAGCTGATTATAAAGAACTACATCAGCTAATAAAATCCTTGGAGGAATCTGTTGTCAATGTTCAAGATTGGGCTGCTGGTAATAAGATGCCACTGAATGAAAAAAAGACAAAGTTTCTACTAATTACTGGGAAACGTCTGGCTTCTATGATTGGTGAACTGAGTCCACCAGTACCGCAAGACATTAAGCGAGTTTCAAGTACAAAGTTACTTGGTTTAGTTGTCGATGATAAACTTAGTTTTAATGAACATATTGATTACATTTGTGGAAAGCTTGCGAAACGTATTGGAATACTAAAGAGGATCAGAAACTGTTTGTCAGTTAATCAAAGGCAATTATACTATAACGCTATTATTAAGCCTGTTATGATGTATGGATCTATTACATGGTCTATTTGTAGTAAAGCAAATCAAACTAGGGTATTACAACTGCAAAAAAGGGCTGCAAGGGTGATTTTAGATTCCTCAAGACTATCACCGTCAGTTGAACTTTTTAATAAGTTGGGATGGCTTCCTTTCTATGAAGAAATTAAAGTGAATAAATGTAGTTTGACTTATAAACGTGTAAATGGTGAAGTTCCATCATATATTTTTGAAGCGTTAAAATTGAATAGCCAAATGCATGCTAGAAATACTAGACATCCAAATTTAAACTTGATTTGTCCTAAGGTTAACAGGAAAACTGAGGGTGGCAAAATGTTCTCTGTTACAGTGGCTCAACTTTGGAATAGTTTATCATTAAATTTAAGAAGGCAGGCATCGGCTAGCTTGTTTAGAAAGAAATTTGAAAAGTTGTTATTAGATGAACAAAAATTTTTAGTACATTTTTGTCCGTGATTTGCAATGCATTAGCTTTTATATACTTTTTAGGTCTGTATTATTACGTATTTAGTCGATTTTTAGGTGTTTATAAATTTTAATCTGTATTTCGTGAGGGCTACAAGTTTGTTAGTACTTTTGTACTATTATGTACTACCCTCGTTAAATAAAGCCGTTACTTACTTACTTACTTACTTACTTACATAGGTGTACGGGCAATTTTTGAACCATTTGCCCAAAAAGTCTCGGAAGCTGCCCAAATTTTTACTCTGACGAAACAGTCGAAACGAAACGAGGGTTATTTGATGCACTAACATAGGCCTAAATATGAATTGAAAATATTCTTACATACGAAACTATAATATGAGCTCATAAAACACGTTAAAAGAAATAGAAAATATCTCTTTCAAAATTGGCTTTGCCCAAATTTCCCTTGATGCCCCAAAAATCTAGGTTGCCCAATTTTTTTTTTTTTTTTTTGGGGGGGGGGGCTGCAGCCGCCGCCACCCGGGCCGCATCCCCCCGGGGTCGTGCGTCTATGGTAAAGCTTTAATGAATTGATTCTGGGGTCACTCCAAAATAATAGAATTAATACTTATAAAAATTTTTATTGAATTGACCTCTGGTTTGTTAATTGCATACTTTGTATATTTGCATTTGTGAACAAACTTGCAGCAAATGTAACATTCCCGACCGTTGCCATGGATACTAATTATGGTGCAAAGATTTTCTTTCTGGAAGCAAACGTGTTTAAATAACTGAGACAAATCTCTTCACCTGAAACAAGGAATCGGACAGGGGCGCGGTTTTTCCATCCAAACAATTCCATAATTCTCTCTGGCCTTTTGCACCTCCTCAACTGTTTGATGCATGTTAGAGAACAGGGTTTCCGGGAGCCCGAGTGATAAGAAACTAGCCATCAGTGTAAGTACACCCAAAATCACCAGGGGGATGGTGTCGGGCACATTTGGTAACTGGGCCTTTGGGAAAAGCATTGGAACCAGTCACAAGACGATAGGGTTAGGAGGGTGGGGTGGGGGAATAAGGCTTACGCAATGAGACGAAAGAAGGGAAAACAGTTAGGTCTAGGAAGGTCGAGGAAACCTAAGGAGTGGAAGCGTTTAACCTCCTCAAATAATTGTGGAAATAAGTTGAGCGTACTGTAAATGACGTTCGTTATTGTGCGGAAAGCGACAAACACAGGTAAAAAAAGAGAAAGGTTTCTTCTTCAGTTGGAACTTTTATTTCTTTCGGGGAAAAAGACTCTTCCTTTTCCAGGGATAGAGACAAATTCGTTTACAAGACAAGTATTATTACTATCTGTAACATCTTATATCTTCATGGGAACTCACTTACCAGCATAACAATGAAAGGAGCGATGATTCCACCAATACGAGAGCTTGTAGAGCACGTGCCCAGGGCGAGATTTCTGTGAATGAACACATTTTTTTAGAACACGTGCTATCTGAAATGTAACGAGTTGCCGATTTCGCAAACTACGTGGAGTTTAGTCCGTCATAGGCTCCTGGTTCAATATCAGAACAGTGAATCAAAATAACAAGGACCAGCCAAGGTGCACGTACGTTTTTTAACCCTGCTCATGTTTTACGCTTTCACCACAAAGTTTTTTATTGTGAAACAACCGCAGATGGTCTTTGTTGAGCAAGAAGTAAAAAGACCTATTATTTCTAGCACGTCGCAGGCAAACTAGGAAAAAGGAAATTCGAGTACTCCCATTAGGAGTGTACGACCTCCCAATTACTTGTTCTGAAGCTCTACCGCTTAGACCGCTGAGCCTTAGGAAACTCGTTTAAGCGATGCCTTTAGACTAGACATAAAAACTCGAAGGGTCACAGGTTCGACTCCTGTTCTATTACAAGAACTCGGATTTCCTTTTCCGTGTTTGTCTTTGATATGCTGAGAAAAAAAAAATGATATTCTATTTCATCACAAACTGTATTTACCTTATAACTATGTTTTGCTATGTTACCTTATAACTGTTGGATACAACTCACTGCTGTAAAGATAAATATTGGAGAACGAAGCCGAACCAAAGAAGCGTCCAATAAAGGCTAAAGCTGTTGCAATACCCTTTTTATCTGTAAACGTTGAATCGGGAAAAGAACTAGGTCATTAATCTTGTTAAATATAATGTTAAGGTATGAGTTTAATTCAAGAGAGCAAGCGGGGTGAACGAGCCGGGTGAACGAGCGGGGTGAACGCGCGGGGTGAGCAAGCACGACGAAAACCACTCAAGTGCTGCGCGAGATACAAAAACGGCGCTTTGCTTGACTCGTTCCTCCAATAATCAGCGAGATAAACTTCACTAAAAATTTAGATCGTACAGATTTTACTCGCTGTAATTTACCTGCGTAAATATCAGTATCAATGAAAAGAATTTGAATTTTAAAATTTGGCTCAAATAGAATGCCATTTTCTTGCTCTCACCAACGAAAAAACAAACAAATAGTAAAAAAAAAAAAAGACTTACAAGGACAAATTTCAGCGCGTACGCAAAATGTTCCGTACGATTTACAGACTGAGATTGAGATGTGTCTTTTTGTCATAGGTATCGCTTGCTCACTTTATGAACTTGTCATTTTTTGATACTTTTCAACTGGTTAAGTGTAGTTACCTTTTGTATCAGGAATGGCTAATACAAACAGTAAAGACAAACCACTGATACACATGAACACACAGTGAGGAATACGCCGGCCAAACCTGCAAAGAAGTGAAGTGATGCATCTAAATAAACTCTACTTTATATAGTTTGGATAAACCTTTCAGCGTTTAGATATTTCACCTTCATGTGCGAACCTTACTCATAACTATTTGTAAGAGCAGGGTATTGGTTTATTCCGAACAGGATGGCGAATAAGGCCTTATAAGAGCAGGGTATTGGTTTATTCCGAGCAGGATGGTGAATAAGGCCTTATAAGAGCAGGGTATTGGTTTATTCTGAACAGGATGGTGAATAAGGCCTTGCAAGTGTTATGATGGATGCATTGTTCTGTGGATACAAGATGGACACTTTTATTACTGTGCGTAGATTTCTTCAAAGTGCAACTGAGAGCGATTTTTCGAAGTAAAAACTGTACAAATGCTATAGCTACCTGTGAATTGGTTAAATTGACCATTATAATCAAGGAAATATGGTTATCCTTTACTTCCACCGTAACTACAATCAATATCAAACCTCTAAGCGGCCAGTTTTGAAAGTTCCACATGTAGTCTCAAAAGGACAGAGGCGGCTGGCTCGGTTTGCTTCTCATTGGCTGCGACACAGACATAACTCTCTTTTGAAACATGGCAGAATTAGCTTCCTTGAAAGTTTGAGTGCACTTACTTTTTGAATACAAACCAGGCTAAGGGTGTATGAAGGAGATCAGTGAGAAACATCACAAAGAAATTCAAGTACATATTGCCATCGAGTCGGGGAATGTAAAGCATGATTCCATAGAACACCAAACTTAGAACCATCCTGAAGAAATAAATACATAAATAATATATATGTATATATACATATACACTAAAAAACAACAAGAACGCAAATTATAAGCAAGAAAAGTAAACCATCAAGGGAACGCGATATTTTGGAAACCAGAATCCGGCACAAGACTCGAAACGGGTAACTGCATTTGAATGTCTTCAGCCACAGCTTGTCCACATTCAATCTACCGAGCACCATATTTGGAAAGCGAGAGAAGTCAAATGAAGCAATCAGTAGCAACAAGGTCAAAGACTGGGGCAAGCAGTTTCCAAATATCTTACTTGGGAAATATTTAATCTCGAAAAGATGTGAACGTGAGTTACACGTTTCATGCAAGTCTTATGGGTTTATGAAAAAACCTAACATTATATATTAGTACTTTATGTTGTTTATGGAAGGAACCTAAATTTAAAGTTTTGTCACAATATCTGGAGAAAACTGTTAAAAGCTAAAAGTGCCTGACTATCATTCTTCAAAGAAATCAGATGAAATGTTCGTTTTGGGTTTGAGGGGACCCTTCAGTTTTCATTGCTTGAAAGTCTAAACTGAATTACACTACTTGCAAAGGTCAATTATCGGTAGGACTATCTAGAGTAAGATGCATTTTGCAAAGCATTATAAGGGACTAAAATAAACGACAAATAACTTTTCAAAGCTTTCCAGAAATTATATTATGTCCACTGGTGATAATGAGAAAACCACTTGCATATCAGCACAAGTTCAGCGATCTTTTCTTATAGATAGCAAGTAACAAACAAGGCTGCTCGAACGCACTATTCGAGTTTGTCTCTAATAAAACAATAGGACGTTTCAATTTCGTTTTTATGAGTTAAGAAGCTTATTCAAATCTTAGAAATTGGGTAAATCAAACGAGTTGATTAAGTAAGTTATACCACCGTAAGGTAAAATGGAGGTGCTGACGTTTCGAGCGTTAGCCCTTCGTCGGAAGGGCTAACGCTCGAAACGTCAGCACCTCCCTTTTACCTTACGGTGGTATAACTTACTTAAAAACTCGTTTGATTTACCCAATTTCTTGTGTTTCAATTTCCCACCGACGCAGCACCAGATTCTTTAGAAACTATCCCCACAATACTTGTATTCAAATCTTAGTCTAATTGATATTGAATTGATGAAAACGTTGAAGCTATGAAAAGTGATTCAAGATCTAACAGAGTTAAAAAATTACAAACCTACCAATTAAAACAAAGAATAACAGTCCTCTTCAGCATTCTCCATGTCCGTATTAGATCCAGCGGTGAATGATGTATTTCCCCTTCAACCTCAAACCTTTTGCATTGCTCAAGCATTTCACAAATCGTTTCCTTGTCCACATTCGCCGAGCTCTTCTTAGCGTATGTCATTAATATTTCCTGCGCTCTCTGAAATTTTCCGTTGGTCATCAACCATCTGACTGACTCTGGAAACACTCTGGAAAATATGGAGCAGTTTTCATTTCACAGTCAAAAAAGTCTTGTCGCGATTGTTATAATGTTGTACTGCTACGACAGATGATTGGCTAAGGGGATCTCGCACTCTTTTTTCGACCAATCAGCAATTGAGTTAAAACAAGCGAAACCAGCTAGTACTTGATCTGTTTTCACTATCTTGTAACCTTAGACAAGAAATTTAACTTCACAGTGTTTGATTGCAAGTAGGTTCATCAATAGGTGCAAACGATATAATACTGGAGGCAACCCTGCGACGGACTGGTATTCCATCCAGGGGGAGTAAAATAATCTTACGTTCTTCGTGCTACTGAATCTGGGCTAGGTTTCAACCTTTTGCATATCACGATGCTTGTACCCTTTACCTTGTTGCTGCCGATAGGCAGCGTTCATATTCTTGAAAGCATTCGAGAAGTTTTGTTCGATCGATGGTTCGGATAGAGAATTAACCTATCAGCAATCCACTTTAATATACTAGCCAGCAGCCAATCAGCAATTCCCTGATAATCGATGAAACTCACATGTGCTCCGTTTTGACGTCTGCCGTGTTTCACAAGAAAGATAACGCGTTTGCGATCTATTCAGGTGAGTTTTGCAGCTCTTTTGTTCTCTTTGATCGCGTTTTCCGATCTCTTTTGATGACTTCTGTTCGAGGAAGCATTCATCAAGGTCATGAAGCTTTCAGAGAGCATTCTAGAGGCCGACACTGTGCATTTGTTTCACTTGGAGATTTGCTTTTTTCTCGCAGTGGAATACTAGAATCGAGGTTTACGCTGTTTACTGGTGAACTGTGGCATTTTTTCGTTTCTTTGATCTCTTTTGCTGATCTGTTATGATTACTTCTATTTGAGGAAGCATTCATCAAGGTCATGAAGCTTTCAGTGAGCATTCTAGAGGCCGGCGGACAGTGTGCATTTATGTCACTTTCAGCTTTGCATTTCAATCGATCGGATTCGGTCGATTCTTGGAAGCAAACAGATATCGATGGTATATTATTTCATGGAGATCGGATTCATCGATGGTTCGGATACAGAATTAGCCTACATACAAACACGCTACTAACGGCAGCACTCACTTCTCAATGAGAACCCCTTGTATATAACATTACGCGATGTCAAGGGAAACAAAAATAGCTCGAGTTGACCGATAGTAAATAACTGAAAGGCATGGGCAAGGGAGAAAGGTTTGCGTTTGAGTTAGCGTGAAGGTCAAGGTTAGCGAAAATCGGCTGTACGACTGTTCCAGGCCATTACCCTACTGTACATACTACGCGGGAAATATAAGCCCCCTCATCGCTTCACCCTCTTGTAGGAATAGGAACGCTTTACCTACCTCCATAAGACAAACAGAAAACCTGGAGGTAAACTCCCGAACAGGAGAAGATACCTCCAGTCCCTTATCAAAAACGCTGCTAGGACTACAACAGAGGCACCAATAACCCAGAACACGTCCTGCACCTTCCCGGCAAGCGTCCGATAATTGGGACCCACCAACTCCAGAATGTAAACATAATGAGCGACAAAGAGTCCATTGACAGCTGCGCCGGCGCAGAAGCGAAGGAAGGTAAAGAAGGATAAACAGTCAACGAAACTGGAACCCAGGCTACAACCAACCTGAAGCAAGAATAAGACTGACTGGGAACTGGAACTACTATGTTATGACTATGTTATGTTAAAAAATGTAAGTAAAAGTTTGAAATGTTTTACGAAAATTTTTGCAGTAACGTTAAATCCTCCTCATTCAACCTTTGGACCAGGCATAATGGCAAAACAACGTTACAAAGTCACTTACAGTGAGAGCACAGCACAGAAATAGACAAAACCGTCTTCCAAATATGTCAGACATAATGCCAAACACCAGCGACCCAGCCATCATACCAGCTACAAACATCATTTGTACAACGGCGCCCACGTGACTGCGAGCACAAATAAGGTTCCACTGCGATTTCAACAGAATACAACACTCATTAAAATGAATGAAATGGATCGAGCTACTCCACAAAGCAGCTAGGAACAACAGTCATTTACTGATCAATAAAATTAGTTTTAGTCGGTTGGCCAGTCGACCAACCAGGAATTGAATTCAGTCAGTCTGTGGCTTAGTGGTTTGGACAGTCGACTAGAATGCGAAGGTTCTGAGTTCGGGAATGGCTCTCAATCTGGCTTGGGAGCCAAGCCCTCCCTTCCCCTTGGCATTTGCTATAAGATTCCCAGGTATTACTCTTCATCAGGCTCGCGGGCTGACTTTGTCCCTTTTCTCCATTCTTTATTTTAATTTTTTGTAAAGTTTCTGTTTCTTTTTTGTAACAAACATCAGAAAAAAGAGAAAAATCAATTGGAAAAAACTTTCCTTTTACTCTTTTAGCTTTTGTTTTACTTTTGTATCTGAATATCCTTCATTAAGTTTGACATTAGTTCTCAGTTAAAATGTCTTCGTCATCATTTCCTTTGCCCACTAGTTCCTTAAAAATTGGCCGAAGGTCGTCAGAAACATTTCCATCATTCAAAAGGCTTGGCCTACTTGTTGTTGCATATGAGTGCGGTTAATTTTAAACCATCGTTAATTTTATTTTCCATACAGCTTTCACGTAACTTCAATAGTTTCGAAAACTTAAATAGTCCACTGAGGTTTCCGCTTCCTCAAGTGCATTTCTTAAAGCATATTGTAACTGGAAATGGAAAACCAAGATAACAAAATATATCAAAGTATAGGTAAGAACAACAACAACAACAACAAGAGAAGAATACAGATGCGCTAAGAAATGGACTGGTAAGCGGTAAAACATGACGCAGGCGAGATAAAAAAGTTTATCTTTTAATCTTTTAAGAATAGGTGACCCTTTGGGAACTACGGGTCTCGCATTTGTATGATCTACTTTCGAATTCTCCCAAACGCACTAGGGCTTGTGTAAGCTTCAGTAGATGAATTTCATTTCTGGATTCTTACCTCGCTCACGGCGCTTGTGAATGGTCCATCAAATGAATAATCCAAGCAGTTTTCACAGCATTTGTTATCTTCACAAGTGACGTTAGGAGTCACGCAATGGAAGTTTGGAGTACCAGTAGCAAACATGATGGTAGCGATCTGAACACCACTTGGCACGATAACAAGAAAACATGATGTAAAGTAGAGAAACTTCTGCCAGCGACCAAATTCACAAATAGCCCTCAAGACATCATCAAAATGGCGGATCTCGGGCATTCTGTCACAGTTAGAAAGAAGGGTTCTTGTCAAGAATTTATTTGGAGGATTGTGCAAAGTAATTGCCCGGAAAATGCAATTCTATCGTCCGTTTGGTTCCACTCGAATAGGGATTGGTACCACTCGAATAGGGATTTCTGATGGCATTTATATTAGATCTAAGCTTACTCGAGTCGTGGTTCATCAAAGGAACGGCTAAATTGAATTTTCAAAGAGATTTATCGCTTTCTTTGACGCCCCATGACTCAAGTGATCCTGGATCACAAATCCTGATCCAGACCATACCAACGGAGCGCAGTCTCAGTTTTCCGGGGGGGGAGTGGTCTTAATTTATTGTTAGTATTTAAAAGAGCGAGTGGAAAAAAATATCGAGCAAAGAGTGGCCACTTTCAAAAGCTTAACCTACCTTCATTTTTGGTTTTTAGAGATTTAGTGAGTTTCAAAAGTTTGCAGGTTTTGTTTTTGAAAGCGCGGTCGAATTATTTGAAAATATTTGAAAAAGTCCGTTTCACGCCCTTTATGGTAAAAACATGCTGAATTAATTAACAAAAACATAACTTGCTGTCTGCCAGTGGAAAGTTAACCTAAAAAACACAACTGCCATAGCTCTGATGTCAAAGACACCGTTCCATTCAATCAAAGGCATCCTATAGTGAGCTCGTGAAGCAAAAAGGGTTACGTGTAATGTCCCGCTGCACATTTCCAAACTTGAGCCGAACACGCAAAGATCACGTGGCATATTCCAAATTTTCATTGGCCGCCGCATAAGAACCTTTCAAAGATCTCGAGACAATTGGGTTTCGAATATTCTATTGTTTACGCGTGACATGTGATCCTACTTCCCTCATTCACCACTCTTAGCTCCAGGAGCTTAGTGGATGTCTTTGACTCTATATATAGTGGAGATATAGTGGTTGTTTTTTTTCTGGATCAACTTTCCATTGGCAGACAGCACATATTTGACTGCGGAATTGACAACACTTTATTCAAAGCCATTGTACCTCGAAGGCTGAATTTGGATTTTCAGCGTGTGGCTATTTTCAGATGCAGTTCAATTTCTACCGGAATGGTGTGAACATAATCAACTTTCATTTTGTGTAAAAGTTAGTTTTTTTTTTTAACATCTACTTCGCTAGACAGTTTCAAAACAGGATAATTTTATGAAAAGCTGAACTACTTAAAATATTCTTGTTCTTTCACGACTGATTCTTGTCATTCCGCATCAGAGACAAATTTGTGAAATAATGTAACAAAAATCGCCATCAAATGTTACAAACATTTACTGTATAACTAAAACTTGTCAAAGAGGAAACCGTACCAGTAAAAAAAACCAAGAAAATGCTTCATCATTGAATATAGACATATCCGCAGGGAAACATGTTTGTATATCAAATATCCTACGGACGCATTGATAACCGACCTTGATTTGGATCTGAAGGAAAGTCTCCTACCAAACCAGCGAAATATGATAATTTGCAATACTTCTTTTCAACAACTTCTTCGAATGTCGAGCTGTTTGTCTGTCTCCCGCTGGGTCTGTCTCTTTGTCTAGCTGGTACGTTGTCCGAGAGAATAACTGATTCAGGAGAACTGATTTGACTAACGTCTGCTTGAGTGATTCAGTAAAATTTCAGTAAACTTTTGATTTCATGTATAAACTAGTATGGAATTTTTTGTCGCTTTCCGAGATTGAGGGAAGAACGATTAATCATCGCCAGATCATGGTTGTAGCGAAACCTAAGAGTACGTGTAAAATGCCGGGTCTTAGCGCAACCGGAAAAATTAAAATAAAGGTAAAATATGATTTTTCCAGCTACTCCAAGACCTCTGCCAAGACTATCCATCAAAATCCAAGAAAATCAGCCAAAATCAGCCAAAATCAATTTAATCAATCAAATCCAATCTACTACTACCCAATCTACTACTACTCAAGCTACTACTACAGATCAAAATAAGACCCAAATCCTGACTAAATCTATCGGACGGACCCCTGACCACCATCCGCCCGACAGTCTCTACTAATTACCGTAGATCTATAATCTAAGAATTACTAACTAGCGTCTAGCACTTCCTAGCATTGCCTAGCATTTCCTAGCATTGTCTGACAAATGTTCAACAAATTACAAGCAGAATACTTGATCACCTCGTTAATTTTACACCTACTCTTAGACCTCCCGACAGTTAAGACCTAAAACCTAAGACCCGAAAACTAAGACCTAAAACCTAAGACCCGAAAACTAAGACCCGAAAACTAAGACCCGAAAACTAAGACCCGCAAACTAAGACCCGCAAACTAAGACCCGTAAACTAAGACCCGCAAACTAAGACCCGTAAACTAAGACCCGCAAACTAAGACCCGTAAACTAAGACCCGTAAACTAAGACCCGTAAACTAAGACCCGCAAACTAAGACCCGTAAACTAAGACCCGCAAACTAAGACCCGTAAACTAAGACCCGCAAACTAAGACCCGTAAACTAAGACCCGTAAACTAAGACCCGTAAACTAAGACCCGCAAACTAAGACCCGCAAACTAAGACCCGCAAACTAAGACCCGTAAACTAAGACCCGCAAACTAAGACCCGTAAACTAAGACCCGTAAACTAAGACCCGCAAACTAAGACCCGTAAACTAAGACCCGTAAACTAAGACCCGTAAACTAAGACCCGTAAACTAAGACCCGCAAACTAAGACCCGCAAACTAAGACCCGAAAACTAAGACCCGTAAACTAAGACCCGCAAACTAAGACCCGTAAACTAAGACCCGTAAACTAAGACCCGCAAACTAAGACCGGCCCAGCAAATATCGAAAGTATGCAGTGACAATGTTAATTTTACTTTTCAGCTCTGTTATCAAATCCGCGTCAAAAGGTATTTATCTCGCTGCAATAAACTGATGAAGTACAACAAAAAACAACGAAATCTGGATAGCCAAAGTCCTCTTCCTTTTAACATGAGACATCGAATTTCCATGATTCTGGATGAAAATTAAGTACTATTAAACAAAAAATACCTGTTCCCCCTCCATGGATTAATTTTTTCAAGCCCCCCAATTTTCTTTACATATGTTTCTGAGCCCCCTCTCCCCTAGCTACCTTCACCTTTTCAACATTCTTATTATCAGGAAAAAAAAAACGAAATGTACGAGTTTATGTTTATTCAAGGCCCCCCTTACCAGGCAAAACAATTCTGGGAGCCCCCCTCCCTGTTTATAATTTTTTCGATGCCCCCCTTACTTTTCCTCCACCCCCCCCCACCCCCGACCCATAATTAATGAACTGTCCCTTACTCCCAGATGCGGACACAATAATCATATACCTCCACACCTTGCAATTTGTGTAGGTGATCAAATGTTTGCGAGTGCAATTTGGAACAAATGAGCACAAATAAATTTTTCAAAGAATATTATAAATGCAAAATTTCAATTTCAACATTTTGCATTCAATTTCAACTTTCTGCACTGTTTGAGATTAACTTGAACTGACGTGCTCTCAGCCAATCAACGCGTTGAAATTTTGTATGTGGATCTATGTAAATTCGAAAAAGCTGTGGAAACACTTGCCTGCGGCTCGTGTTCCCACAGCATTTCTCGTTCTCCCAAACTTCCACTCGTGTTTCTATAACTCGATAGAAACACAGTACATGTTTTCTATTTCTAAAATATTACGTACAGAAGGACAGACAGTTTTGTAGTTTTCAGCTACACATTGAATGATCTAGCACCAAGTTTCCTAAACGAACGTACAACGAAGTGCATTGCACTCATCAAGGCGCATTACGAACTAAAAAGGTTGACAAGTCAGTCTGTTGTGTTTGCGTGCAATCCATTGCCAAATAAACCGGAAACTGCCAAAGTTAAGAGCGTTTGAGAACCCCGTCACGAACAAAAACAAACCTGATTGTCAGCGGGTGTCTGCAGCAAAGGCTTTATACGTTTTTTTTTGTTTAACTTTGCTAGATTTTAGTAGACTGAATGTTCCGTGTTCAACGTCCCGCAAACACCTTTATCAAACTATGAGGGAAAGAGGATTGCTATAGAAGTATCATGTACTGTAATCTGACAGCTTTTCTGTAAGGCATTGTAACCTCTTCTTTCCATAACATGTAAGTTCAATCAACAAATTGAAAGGTTAAAGGTTAGTAACATAAAATGAGAGGCTGTTTAAACACTCTGGATCAGTGGTGTATGGATTCGAAGTCATTCATGGCTATTTAGTGGGACATGGGGAAATGTGAGGTTTTACCCTGAGATCAGGCGCTCGTTTTTAGAAGAGAGCGAAAGAACTATTAATTAAATTCCAGTGCAGTAGTTTGTTTTCATTATCGCCCGGAAGAAGGGCCTTCTCTGAAGACGTGACAGTTTCAAAACGTTTGAGATACAGTTAGAAATCAAAGAAAAACATGATTAGCGGTAGTCCTCATCCGATTGTTTGCATGACAGCAATCCTGGTTTTTAGACTGTAGTCTTTGATAAACAAACAATGACCTTCCGGCCAGCCAAAACGATCCAAAACAAACTGCACGAAACCGTGAAAACTACGATTTAAAAGAGAAAGAAAACTTCACGGAGCAAATAGATACAGAGTTTAAAGAAAAACGGCTGCCGCAACATTTATAGGTTTCTAATCTTAAAAAAATTCGTCTCTACATGGGACAGTGTACATTTCTACAGTAATACACATTCACACCTGAGCGCTAATGCTAGACAGTTGAATTACTGCCAAATGTTTTAGTTCATTACCTCTTTCCTCTGCGTTGTATGGCGTTTTCTGGTAACTTGATAAATGTTTCCTTCCGATACCCGACTGCACTGAATTACGAATGGAGCAACAGGCCTTGTGCCGTTGATAAAAGGCTGCACAGCTTTGCTCCCCACACAGACACTTGAGATAGGCCACTGAGAAAAGTAATTGCGTCTTATGCCCTAGAGTCATCGCTGTCACGCATCGACAATGCGCCGTCTTTGAGACACAAGTTATCGGCAGGGGAGGGGTAGGGACAAGACATTCTTTTAATAAACATTTTCTCAGGGAGGGACTGTTGTATGAGCGATGATTAAAACGTCACTTTCCATCGCATACGGTTGCGAGAGCCAATTTCTCTTCGAGCCCATTTTATTACGCAGCAATGACTTTACGTTGATACAGCGTGCTGTGTAAAGCAATACCAAATAGAATTAAAAAGATTACTACTCTGCTTTGGCAGTTTTGTATAGTGGTGAACCTTGTGCCTTGAAATTAACTATTCGTTGCCCTGTCTTCGTTTGGTGACGTCAGTTGGAAGCCGGTCAGTGCCCACTATCTGGGTAACCACAGTTTTTTTTTCGGAAACTGTCGGGTTCTGCCGACAGAACTACGATTGCGCAGCTTTAGAAATCGTACATGGCATAATTTAATGAACTAGGATTAAACTAAGAGGACATTTTCCTTCCAACCAAACACTAATTTTTTGTGATGGCTAAATAGTGTTGAGGCCCCTTGAACTACAGTAGCTGGACTTTTGTCGACGCCGGTTGGTCATCGTCCTCGGACCTTTAAAGTAAACAAGAAAGGAACAACAGTAAAAAAAACAATTAGGATTTCGGATGCGTTTAAAAATTTATGATCTTCAAAATTCAAGAGACTTTCCCTTCCTGGTTTTCTGTCTATTTGTGCTGTAAACAATGTTGGACATTTCGGGAAGTTCTTTTTTATTCAACGCTTAAAACTCATCGTCAACCGTTTTACCGCTCTCCAAATCTATTTTGAGTGACGTTAATGATCTCAAAATCACCTGTTTACAAATTAAACCGAAAAGGTTGATCTGTTTCAGGATCATTGATTTGCAGAGGAATTAGCCAGGGCATTTGTGCCAATCAAAAAAGGAAATGTTTTGAATAATAAAATCTGATATGACACAGCATTTATCTATAACTATGTTACAGAGACTACATTTAAATGGCGATCTTCGAGGAAAAACGCGTAGTGCTGACTAGTGTGGGGCGTGGAGCCAAGTTTACTGAAAGTCGTTTTCACAATGTCTTTTCTCCAAGTCCTACGAATTTAAGTATAGTAGGGGATGTAAAACTTTACAAACTGGTTAAATGTATTTGGTTTCAGGGCTATCGCGTGTTTCGTTATCACGTGAACGCATCGTGCAGAGGAAAATCATTCTATAACTACCTGCAACACTTAATTGGACAGGACCGACGCTTGCCAAACCAAATAGCACCATAGAACTCTTTGGCCCCGATGACGTCATCAAGAGTCTCCGGCAGGTCACAGAGTAAAGTCTCAGGTAGAAATAATGAAAGAAGGCCAGCGGCCATGGTCAAGGAGCCGAAAATCACCATGGGAAGGGTGTCGCTCAGTCCTGGTAACTGCGCCTGCGAAGAGAAGATTTCGTTGACATTATTATTAAAAATCTAATCCTAGCAGCTTTGTGCGAATGGCAACGATTTGAAGTTTTGAAGGAAAATGATTAAGGCCTCATTCTTGCACGTAGGAGTTTGAAGCATGGCCAAGAAATTGCCAAGGTCGCAACTTAGTCGTCATGACGTTGTCACTGACTCCGAATCACCAGCCTGTTACGTCACAGAGGAGTGCCATCTGTTGAGTTTGGATGTGACTACAGGTATGAGGCGATCTCTTCTCTCAATGTTACTGCCGAGCGGAAGGTACCAATATTGCAAGCTCCTGACAGTGCAGAAAATTGGCAGTTGCCGTCTTTTGTTGGGTCATAACTAATTAAAATATTAATATCACACTGCATGTCAGTGAATTTCTCCCTATGATTTGAGTAAGGTATGAAATATTTCTTTTTGTGCAGTTTCTTGTTACTCCGCCGTGCGAGCCTCTTCTTCCTCTTTTCTTTGTCCATTGTCGTACTTGTTTTGTCATTAAGGTGATCCATTTAGAAAGAGTCTTGGAGGAACTAGGCGGGTATTTAAATCGAACCTTGTGCTTCCAAGTTTTTAACTTTCTGCTGAGTATCATGTTAGCCGTTAACAGAGACCTCTTACTAGATATCTTTTTTTGTTGCCGGAGGGTAGCGAATTAGCACTTTTTCGCCAATATCATAAACTGAAGGCGGATTGTCTCTCAGTCCTTTTCGGATCATACGTTTTTCACATCTTCCACTTGCCGCGGAAGCAGCCTAGCGTATTCGTTTAACTTGTAACTCGTGGAAATCGTAATCTTTAGGTCGCGTCCATATCATTTCCTCATACGCTTTCCCTCAATATTCCATTCTTGTGCAGTCGAAGATCCGGATATGTCGTCTCTCCAAAAAGGCTTGTGCCCATAATAAACTTCAAATAGACATTTCCAAGAAAGCTCCTCCTTAATTTCTTGATTTAAGGTTCTTGCGTATTCTGGCAAACATTTTGCCCGATTCACTCACGTTTTTCGCATAGTCAAAAGATTGTACTGTGGGCCCGTTCAGTTTTTCCCTGTGATTGTGGGTGGTATGGACGTGCTTTAATTACTTTTATTCCAAACTTCTTCCACAGTTTATTGACCGCAGCACCGTCGAATTCGCGCCCCAGGTCGTGCTAGAGGACACGAGGAGGCCCATGCTCTTTGTAAATTGTCGATAGCGCCGCTGCGATTGGACTACTGAAATTCACCCAAAACAAGTATGTAATTTTTTAGTTTTATTGGAACCAATTTGTCATATGGGACGTGACAATTATATATGGACGGAAAGTTGCATTTCCTGACACATAAAACGTAATGGAGATATTGCCAACAGATGTATTTCAGTGAATTTTATATATCTGGCCCAAATTAAATGAAAAGCCCTATTTAGGATCGAAGTGAACACTTTTTCACAAAATACCGTTCAGCTTTTAAATTAATATGTCGTGCCTTAAACTGTTGTCCGTAATAAAAATATATTTCGAAGAAACTCGTACCGCCCAGAATATTATTACATTTTGTGCTCTTACATTTTGCGTTACTTTTGTGTATCACTTTTTGCGTCAAAAGTTATCACATTTTGCGTTATTTTTGTATATTACATTTTGCGTCAAAAGTTATTACATTTTGCGTTATTATTACATTTTGTGTCAGTTATTACAATATGTGAAGTAACACTAGCGTCATAAAACAGTAACAAGTCAAAACCTGTTGACATGGAACAATAACCAATTAAAACCAGTTTAAAACTGTCTGACATACCAACATGACGATGTATGGTGCTATTATTGAGCCAATCCGGGCGCTGGTGGAGCAAATTCCGCAACCCTGATTTCTGTGAATGTAAAGGACCAAACTAAGCAAGTGTCTAAGAATTAAGCTATTGGCAGGCGCTCTGACTGGTAAACCACCCCGAGTTCACATCAGAACTGACCAGAGGAGGATGCAACAGTCTCATTTGACGGCTCAAAACTGCATGAAGACACCCAAAGGCAAGTAGTGTAACTGGCAACAATGAAGTAAAATCATATTGAATTAACGCTACGGTTATTATTATTATTATAATTATTATTATTATAATTATTACTATAATTATTGTTACTGTGTAGGTGGTACCAATTGTTGTAGGATCATTGGTAACAAAAAACTTCGACAAGTGACTAGGAAAGTAAGATGTCAAAATTGGTATTTCATTACTCCAGAAAACTACGTGACTAGGAACAGCAAGGATTTCAAAAAAAAGTATTAGAGCTGTAGAGTAAGGAGAAAAATCTAAGGGATCTTTGGTCATGGACTATGACTTGGTCCCTTAGGACGAAAACCGGAAAAAGAACATCCAGTTCACAAAGATGATAATAATAATAACAACAACAACAACAACAACAACAACAACAATAAAACACTAAAACTAACAATAACAACAACACCTTTATATACTACGCACTAAAATACACACATATAATAAAAAAGTAATGTAACTGCTGGTATCCTGACCAGCGGGCTTACCCCCTTGTTTATTAGGAGCTGAGCAGCAGCTGAGCTAAAACATCATACCAGTGGACATGTAATACTGGGTGACGATATACATAAAGAACTAACCTGAGGCTTGTGGGATACAGCTCAGTGGTGAACAGGTAGACGTTTGAGAAGGAACCGCTGGCCAGAAAACGACCAATGAACGCCATGGCTGTAATGGCACCTTTTGCATCTGAGAAACATCAAGAGAAGACCGGTATAAGAATTGTTCAGGGAGGGAAGGCTAGGTTGGGATGCAGTTCAGAATTTGCTTATGTGATATTTGATATCTGTTAGGTGAAACATGGCGATTTATCAAACAAATACAAAAAGGTAACAAGCTTCTAAAAAACTGGTGCTGCGTTGGTGGGAAGTTGGGACACAGAAAATGATACAAAACTTACGAGTTGCACTGCACAGATACTGAAGGAAAGCTTTTAACTTTGTTAACTATTTGAAAATACTTGGCTTTTGATTCTGTTTTAAAAATGTGATTCTTAGTTCGTTGATTTTGGATACGACTGCATGCAGTGTCACCGTTGTATTTTTGTCGTTTTGGTTACTTTCTTCCAAGTCATTGCCAATTCACTTCTTTCGCTGAGTTTATTTACCTTTCGGAACTGCGAGGACCAGGAGCAATATTAAACCACCGGTGACCATGAAGAGGCAATGAGGAATGCGACGACCAAATCTGGCGGTGAAAGCAGCGAAACAGTCAAGAATTTAACAAATAAATCACTTGAAAATGGCTTATCTTGTTAGTCCGTTGCATAAAGACTACAACTAAAAAATATGAAAAAAATGTAAGTTTTGGGAACTCTTAGCAGAAACAGTCGAATCTTTCATAATAAGAAGAGAAATCATTTCTTATAAAACACTCAAACTTTCAAAATCAAGGGTTATGACAAAGACATCGTCTAGCAACCGGATGAGAACTGTCCCCATCATTAAGTTTTAAAACTTAACGGTATGAAAACATCATTAAAGGAACGGTGGTTTGAATGTTAACGCAGCGAAACATTTTAGTTTCAAACAGTAAATATTAAATATTAAACCCACGTCCTAGAAAGCCCTGTAGACACTGACAATACAATAAATAGTAACTTAAAAATTTAGGGTGGAAAAGTTACCACAGGATAATAAAAATGCAGCGAAACAGGTTCACTTTGTTGGAATATTGTCATATATTGGAATATTGCGGGTTTTTCAGTGTGTAAAATATGAAAAAACACTATTGAAATGTACGCGACATGCAAAGAAACTTGAATTTGTGAGTTTGAAGACTTGTACACATCCGATTCTAAATAATCTGGTGAGGCACCTGCATTAAGGAGCAGATTGCAGGAACATGGAACGTGACTTCAGTGATGGCAGTTAACCTAAGTATAGTCAGGTCTTCCTCTTTGAAGTAAGTTACTTATGAAGCTAATGTGAAAAGTGTATTGAGATCTGATTGTAGTAAACTTTTAAACATGGCATGTCTTCTTCAAACTGCACAGATTAAATGTAGTCCATTTTGCTCCGATTTCTGAATGGTTGGCCGGGGTACATGCACCCATGGGTAAATAGTGTACAATTAATAATTAACGAATCAGGGCGTGCGTTTTAATGATGTTGCGTTATAGAAGAAGATGGAGCCTACCTTTGAAGAATTACCCAGGCGATCAGGTGGGTTGGTACGTCACTGAGGTACATGAGGAAGAGATTTAAGTATGGATTGCCGGATAAGCGAGTCACGTACAACAGAAAACCATAGTATACCAGGCTGACGACCAACCTGTGACAATATAAGGTTAAGCAAAAGAATATCAGATTCTTCCATCGCCGCCTAAACGCTGAGTTAAGGCTGGTTTCCATATGATCGCGGATCGCAGATCGCAAAAAGTTCTGTGATCGTCTGCGATCATATGGAAACACACCTCCGCCATCGTCTGCGATCCTGCGATCTTGATGGAAGATAGGCCCTTCTTTTCAGCTCGGGTGGCCAATCAGAACTCAGGATTCGCCTCATCTTGCACGCTGTCGGAGCCAGCTA
Organism: Ricordea florida; assembly: GCA_949710005.1. Taxonomy (NCBI): domain Eukaryota; kingdom Metazoa; phylum Cnidaria; class Anthozoa; order Corallimorpharia; family Ricordeidae; genus Ricordea; species Ricordea florida. The sequence goes on from OX453277.1 coordinate 33,090,649, forward strand.
CATAGTAGAACACTATCACTTACCAATTAAAAGCCAGTATGATGGTTCTTTTACGCATCCGTGGGGTACGAACCAGATCAAGAAACGATAGCCTGTCTGTAATGTTGTTAGCTTCCTCCTCGCTGCGCTTAACTTCCTCCAGTTTGTTTTTCAGGGAAGCTGAATCAATAGTGAGGGACTCCTTGCTAGCATACGCCATCAAAATAGCATGCGCTTTTGTCACCTGACCATGTACTGCCAACCAACGAGCGGATTCCGGTAAAAGTCTGTGGTGTAACACATGCATTAGAAGATACCCGGAATTTGATACTTATCAGCTAGACCAAGGATCATACTATGTATAATTTCATATCATTATTTATTAATTTATTATTAATTGTTTGGTAATAAACTCCTATTTTTATTAAAAGAAAAATGTGGTCCAAGCGATACTCGTCATTGGCCAATCAGGTTGCAGAATTCGTGACAATTCAAGAGTTACTTTTTACGGAATAGTAACAGTTAAGTTAGACAGGGATAGTCTGAGTCTTCCGCTGTTTCTGGGAAAATGCATAGTGAACTGCAAGGTGACTATGAAAACAGTTCTAATCATTTTCTTTTCAAGAGAACCTACAGTTTTAAGGTACAACCACAAAATAACTAATAACTGGTAACTAAAGCGATAACTATCTCGTGGGATCCTGGGTATGTTTAATGATAGATTGAATTCTTTATAATTCAAATAATATTATAATTAAGATAATATGTGGTTTCGTGCATTGAGTTGTGAAAACGTTTTGCCAGACCCCAGCGAACATTTTCATTATACTCAGCTATATACATTTAATTTGAAAGAAACGATTCTAGGTAACTACAGGAGCCAATGGTATCGATGTGTGACTGCTGGGCTCTAAGAGGGTCCTGAAGAAGTAAAATGGGAATTGCGGGGATTGGCCAGGTTTTCCCCTGGGAAAATGAGATTTAAGTCACTGGGAATGGGATTTGGTCACTAGGAATGGAGGTTTTTTTTTCCGAATTCTGGCAGTGGGAATGGGATTTGAGAACTGGGAAGTAGGATTAAAAAATGGGCTTGGAACTGGAATTGGTACCCCCAAAAGTGGTTAATCAAACGACTCGAGAGTTAAAGTTGTATGCTGCCGTAAGATAAAAAAGGAACGAACGTTTCGAAGAGAAACTGAAATGAAAAGTGCTCCTCTGTTACTTACTTAAAAATGGCAAAAAGAAAAAGCGGAGGAAAACTGGACACCAAAAGAAGTGTTCTCCAATCAGAAATGAAATAACCCATGAGAGCGATCAATGCTGCACCGAGACACCAAAACAAGCTCTGAATCTTGTCAATCATGGTCCTGTGGACGGGTCCTACCAGCTCAAGCAGGTAAACATAGTGCGCTACGAAAAACCCAACAGCGAAGGCAGCCGAGAGAAACCGAAGAAAGGCGAAAAACGACAAGCAATCGACCAATGATGATCCCAGACTTGAAATGGCCTGTAAAATACAATAAGAATAAAAAGAGGTTATGCAACAGAAAGTGTTAAAATATAGCCCAGTAATTGTACTTGTCGTTTATTATTTTGCGAGTACATTAAAAAATGAAAATGACGTGTACATGAACACTGCTGAAAAACAAACAACTTCCCGTTTCTTCTATCTGCCATGTTGCAGTTGAATCTCCTTAATAATGATCCAATACAGTCTAAAATTTGCAATCGTGTTAGGGCGTATTCGCAGCCTAACATACTATGCCCGGTAATAGATCAAAAGCAATACGAAACAGGATTCACTTGAGCTTCAGCTGGTTGGTGACATAAGCCGAGAATATGAGTTTTGTGGAAGTGTACAAGAAATTACTTACCAACAACGCAGCGCAAAGATACATGCAGAACCGCCTTCCGAAGACGTCCGAAGTGGCGCCGAAGACGATTGAACCAAAGAGCATTCCAACGGAGAAAACTGCTTGAACATTCGCACCCACGTAGGCGCGGTCGCAGATCAGATTCCACTGAAATATAGAAGTAACTGCAGTTAGAACTGTAAATATATAATGAGCGTTTAGGTCTAATCTTGATCCTTTGCTTGCCGCTTGTCTTGGACTACAATTATGGGGTTGAAGTGTAATAGTCGTTTTAATTAGATCAGTCTTAAGCAATTACAAAATGTTTTTACTGATGTTCAGTCTGCTCGTATCTTGGATCATGCGCAATCAAACATCACGGGATGGTAACTGATATTAGGCGTTCACTGAATAGACAGAAAACAGATTCATGTCGATGCTACAGGTTAAAATTGATTTTAGGTTAAGCTGGTTTGTAATTTATTTTTGTCTGGTATTCATTATCATAAATATAGACAAAGAAATTACAAACTAACGTAGGTTAAATCAAATTTATCCTGAAATCAAATTTAACCTGTAACATAGAAAAAGGTTGGTGCGAGTCGATAATCAGTACGTAGACGATATGCAAGATAGAGGGGAAAAAAGAATACAATATTAAAAGGGCAAGTCTGCACACTGCCTTTTCTGTTATGATCAGAAATAGGTCGCGGCGCAGCAGTTTGTGCCAATTTGCGATAGAACCTTGATAGTTAACACTTCATCGAGCTGGCTTGTTCCGTGCTGACTGGGAAAAAAGTGTCCTTATTTTGTTTGCTCGCAAGTCAGCGGATTTTGCTTCGCATTTCATCTTGGTCCTCAGACTTGTGAAAAAAAGACTTCCCGTTCGTACCGCACGATGACAGCACAAAGAACGAAGGACGTGGCACTCAAGTATGCGAATAGTGGAGGGGAGAGTAAGGGGAAGTGGAGTGCATCTCATGATGAATTCTCCACAGTCGCCCGCCAAAAGAATCTTGACCTCTTAACGACAATGGTCGAAATTCAGCCTGGGCACCGGAATTAATTTTGGTAGTCTTTTAAGCCCTAGTCTGCCTTACCTCACTCACGCTACTGGTGAAGGGACCGTCAAACACGTACTGAGTACAGTTAGTGCAGCACTTGTTATCCTCACATGTCACGTTCGGTGTCACGCAATGAAACTTTGGAGTGCCAGCAAAGAACACGAGTCCAATGACTTGTAAGCAGGATGGAACGATAACCAGCAGACACGTGGACACGTAAATAAATTTCTGCCATATGCCAAACGAACAGACCGATACCAAAACATCATCGAAACTTGTTTTTGCTGGTTCCTTCATGTTGTAATTACCGCTGCCACTGCCTGCTGACTATAATCGATATTAGTTAACATCGATCGATATATAGAGGAGACTACAAGGCCACACGGAGATAAGAAATTTCATGAGATAAATTTCGTATAATAATCGGTTGCTGCGTAAATTTTTAAAACACCCGCCATTTTGAATACATGCGAAAAGCGGCATCAAGAAGCCTGGGCCAAAACCTGACCACGTGACGGCCGAGAATAAGCCCGTCATGGTTCCATTCGAGACAGAAATTTTTGAAAATTCAAACCGAAAATTTTCGGTGAATGGAAAGCCCCCAGTATGCTATTTGGGGCCCTTGCCATTCGACCACAAAACCCGGAAATTTCGGTTTGAAGTCAAATGGAACGGTGCCATTGGGTCGAGATTCCGAGAGACTCGCGGTCTGACTGGTCTGACCGAAATGGTGCGTTCATTGGTTATTTCTGTGTTGTTTTGGCTTTCTATTTGTTTTTAAATAACATTGGAGGTATGGGAATGCATAGGAAGTTGAAGTGGCTTTGTTTATCTGAAAGCACCGTTTAATTTGACAAACGAAAATTTTGAAATCTAAAACCAGAAATGTTTGTTGAATGGTAAGCCCTTTTGGTGTCCACTTTTTTAAAATGTCATGTTGTTTCATATAAACAAATACACCTGCTTTTGTGAGCCCGAGGCCAACTACGTCATCAAAGGTGCCAACCGATTGATTCATCAACTATCCTGGTACTCCGATTGGCTTTCGGCTATGCCATTAATTTTACGTTTTTCTAATTTGTTTTGGCATTGACATAGCCTGCACAACAGGCGTGATTTTTTGCGTATTTCAGGCAAGCAGAGGCTCGCGACTCGCCTTCGCGCTCGCCTCGTTTTCAGTTCGCCTCTGTTCGCCTGAAATATGCAAAAAATCACGCTCGTTCAGTGTAGTGATATTGTTTGGCACGTTGTAAGAGCAAGGTGTCAATAACATTTTTCATAACTGTCACAAAGCATTCCTCATTTATATTCTTGATCGGGCGTTTTGTCAGCTGACCAAGTTATTTTCAAAAACGCCCCCGCAGCTTTGCTGAATAAAACTGCAAGTCTTGAGCGCTCGTGTTTGAAGTTTGCAAAATCAGCCAAATTTATTAGTGTCTTACGGGTGGGGATGTTTTTTTTACTCGATCGCATGACCTTGTAGACTGCATGTTCTGTAGGTTGCCAGAGCGACCTGTTAAGTGGCAAATGTTCCTTATTGATTGTAAACAAACTTTGATCACGCCCTATCCTTCGGCAGGAACCATTACCTTCCTCCAGTTGATTTTTTGTGGCGGCGTTGCAAAGATTGTTAAGGTTGTTTTTGAAGGGATATGAATTCCAGGTTTCTTCTTTTTAGTTATAGTGATGCCATTGGAACGTTTTGCGGGAATATTTAACAGTGCGATTCGTGAATATGTGTATTTGTCGTTCTGCGATCCCAGTAAAGACTCAATGAAAATGCTGCTAAATTTTGGATGGAATGATTTGTCGTTTTGTCTGTCGTTTTGGATGGTTGTGGGTCGTTTTGGGTCATTTTGGGTCGTTTTGGGTGGTTCCTCGTTTTAGTATCTACGGTTAAAGATAGAGGTACTGTAAGTGAACATTAGGGTTACGTTTTAAAATGACTGTGGAAAACTTTGTGGCTTATCAGAGAGGCCCTGTTAGGGGTAAATTCCGACAAGCGACATGGCCTTGAAACGGCGACACGAGAGCTACGAACTGGCGACAAACGACAGACAACTCCAGCGAAATAAGAAAGCGACACCAATGTCAAAATAGACGAGGCCCTGTTAGGGGTAAATTCCGACAAGCGACATAAGAACCTTGCGAAATGCCGACATAGCCGCTTGTGAAATTCAGACAGGGGACATGGGCACTCTCCCCTAACAGGGCCTCATCAGAGGAGTGCAGTGTTTAAATGGCAAGGAAGTGCTTGTCATGACAATGTAGCAAAATATAGCTCGGAGTTGGACCTCGCGGATCGTCAATGGATTCAATTTTAGAGTAGTTCAGTTCCTAGTCACTAGAATTCTTTTTGTCTGCTAACTACCTGCAAATTAAATATGATCAATTTTCAAAAGTGATTTTGCATTTCGCATTAAAGATATAAATTATTCGATTGGTAGATAATGAACCGACGTCCAAGAGTGACTGTATAAACAGCTGAATACACTGGTGGCGATTATGCAACGGACTAAGGGCAAACCGACGCTAAGGAATGGTTCTAAGTGTATGCAGATAGTATAAACCGCTTTATGTTAACTCGTTTCAATATTAACACTGACAAAAACGTGTTGCTGCAAAAAATACGAGAAATAATTGCATTCTGGGCGTAGCTGGCTAACGAGAAGACGGTTAACTTGCTGTTTTGTGCTTCACGCATCAACGATTCTGAAGTGTTGAACTGAAAAATGATGTGGGCTCGTTCGTTACTTCGTCCAAAACATTTGCCAGGAAGAATTGTGTTAAATTCCTAAAAGGGGCCTTCTGAGAGCTTTCAAGCCCCATTTTCTCGGTTATCTAAAACCATTATCTGTTCAGACTGACGCAGTCGTTTGCCGAAGGGGAGAGCACGCCGAACAGAAACAGTCAAAACAGCGAAATGCAAACTATCAGTAGATTATTCCTTTAGGCGACTTTAAAATACCTAGCTCCTGTATATAATATCATCCGGTTAGCATAAACTACAACAGTGAATTGCAAGGACAGATTTGAGAAGTGGTTTGAATTTCAATGTACTCGTTGATTTTTTTCCATTTATCAGCAACTTAATAGAATATTGTACGAGAATAGTGTGACCAACTCGTAACTCAATGCAAATAATTCAAAAGTGAAATCCACCTCCAAGTTACCTATCAAAACGCGAGCTCCAAGCTATGATCTGGGTCTTGAGAGATTGAGTGTTCACTACTCTGGTAACAACTCACCGATCCCACCACCACTCCTTGGTTCACTAATCAGCGAAATCCGATTGAAGCCGCATATACCTTGACATGCCGCGCAATTATTATTCAAATAAAGTGCGGCACAATATAGTGTGTAATTACATCTCATTGATTCACAAAGGGACTACAGGGACGGCGGAGCGTATTTTGAAGTGGGGGGGGGGGCTGAAAACGAGCGCCGGAGGCCCGAGTTGATCCTCCCCCAGAAAATTTTGAAATCTAGAGTCTCGGAAATCGTATTTACAACATTCTCCGCGACATACTTCTTGAAATAATTAGCCTGGATAAAGCGTAAAATAAAAGGTACTTTTAATGCTTACAGCAATATTTTGGAGGTTATTCCTAGGCCTTCCGGTCCCCAACGCTAACCTGCGGTTTTTGGACACAAGCTTCCCGTCTCTGGGAAGGAAGCACACGCTGAGAAAATGGTAAAAATATGTAAACGCGAAAAGTTTCCGACGAGGCTTGTATAAAGTTGTAGCTTAAACAAAATTTTAATGTCATCCTCCTCAAAAGTGGGGGGGCTAAAGCCCCCCCAGCCCCCCCGGCTCTGCCGTCCCTGGACTAACGTTGAGGATGAGTAAAATACATAGAACAAAAGGAAGAGTGTTCAGATTTTGAAAGAAAATTTTGAAATCGAGAGTCTCGGAAATCGTATTTACAACATTCTCCGCGACATACTTCTTGAAATAATTAGCCTGGATAAAGCGTAAAATGAAAGGTACTTTTACTGCTTACAGCAATATTTTGGAGGTTATTTCTCAGCCTTCCGGTCTCCAACGCTAACCTGCGGTTTTTTGATACAAGCTTCCCGTCTGTGGGAAGGAAGCACACGCTGAGAAAATGTTAAAAATACGTAAACGCGAAAAGTTTCCGACGAGGCTTGTATAAAGTTGTAGCTTAAACAAAATAAAATGTCATCCTCCTCAAAAGTGGGGGGGCTAAAGCCCCCCCAGCCCCCCCGGCTCCGCCGTCCCTGCCTACACTCTAAGCGAGTGTGAAAATATCACTGATTCAGAATCAATGTCAATGAGTACGGGTCTACGAGTGCACGCGTACCCGCGGATACACAAAGAGTATTCGAAGTGCCCGGGTATTTTGCAGTCTAGCTTGAATTTTAACATCAGAGAAACCTTCACTGAAGGCGAACGGTGAATGCAAGAAGTTTGTAAGAGATTGAAGGTAAAGAAGAATATAGGTTTCTCTCTCTACTCTCCATTGCCTTGCCTTGCGTTCCACGTCGCAGCCGCTTACAAGGGTTACTTGGCTTAATAACAGAGCGCTGTCGACAACCAGAACAAAAGTTAAGAATACAAATTATTCTCGGTAATGGAGGGTTGGGACAGTCGTTACAAAAGTAAAGAGCAGAGAGCCGTTAAAGCGATGAACAAAAGCGGAAAATACCCGGAGCCCCTGCAAATACAAATTTTTTTCTAATAGGGGGGTTTGATCAACCTATAGACAGAAGCCGAAAGAAAAATGTTTCTCTGAGCCTAGACGTCCCACTGTTTACGATAAGCTGGGAGTGGTTCTCTAATCATGAGTGACCTGCACTGATAAATCATGAGAAAAAAAAATCATATATGTACAATACATCCCAGAGAGCGTAAACTCGCTTAGGGCCTACATCGGAATCGGGAAGGAAAATCATGTCACAATTTCACCACTCAGTAATATTCCAGTTTACTTCTAGTGTCACCTAGGGTTGTTTAGTCTAATATGTGGCCTTGAAATTACAATTACATACTTTTCTAAAAATTGCCGTCTTGGCTTGAACTACGGTCTTCCTAAACTAGTCAGATTTATTTGGTAATTTGGCTGTTTCTCGAGATTGGAACCGTCTGTCGATCAGAGCGTTGCCAGTCGCCATTAGCTAAAAACTAACAATGAGCAGTAATGAGTCGATTATGGGCTTAAGTAAACGCGAAATTAGAGTCTTTATATATTTCTTTCACGCCAACTAAACGTCCCAAACCGCTAATTTGAATTAAAAACTTGTTTATTAAGAATAGAAGGCCAAGGGGATCATGTAAATGAGTTGAACCGCGCCACTTGCACGTCACAAATGTTAACCATGCATATTTTTACCAGTTCAAAACTTTTGTTATGAAAAGGTTTGTTGGAAACTATATAATGGTTTTATGTCTTTTATGTATTTTCTTTAACGTGTGCATCGATTGATTGCACTGGTGAGAAGGCGGCCTAGGTGTGGTGGATTACATAATCTACTGAAGATTTAGACGATTTGAATCCTTTCTAGGCCGTGTGCCAGACAACAGCCAAGCTGTCTAAACTTTGTTTTCATTTTGTCGGGCATGAGCGGTGAAATTGTGTGGATAGCTTTCCTTTAATTTGTGATTCCAAAGATTTTACTGATATGAGGTTGTGACAAAATATTGACGGCTGTATCGTGTTTTTCCAATAGACGGTCAAGTTTCTTAGTTTGTCTTGGTCCTTCAATGAAGAGCACTCGCAGTCACGTGACACCGAGGATTTATCAGGCTTTCTTTGCCTCCAGCAATTCATGCACTGCAGAGTTCAGCTGATGTAATACAAAAGTGGTACGTCGGGATCTCTCTGTTACTCTCATATCTAGCCTCATAGACCACTGGTTTTCAATGGTCTCGGACGTCTAAAATGGCTGCCGACAATTTGTAATGTACTAAGGCAAACGTAATTATTAGTTTGTGTTTCGCGAACCACAGAAAGTCCAGACTCTCCTCGCCGGGTACATTCACCGATGTTTTCGTAGTTATACAACTCTGGCTTACCTGAGATGTTTCTTGGTTGTGTATTTTGTGTCTATAGATTTCGTCGATGTTCAATAAAGATCTTGTCCAAACTCACAAGCCCTCCCTTTCATGCGAAGTTAATGCTAACCACTTCCACAGAAGTCTCCGTTGTCATGCGATAGACGTTGAGTTCAAATTAATTTGGAATTTGATATTTTGATATCAAATTCGAAATGTATTTATTTATTTATTTAGAGGTTGCAGTTTAAACGTGCAAATATGGTGCAGGTCTTTTAGGCTCAATTCCAGTCCCGAATATGCACCATTTTTTTCTTCGATGGGCCATTGTTGTGTCCTGCACGTGGTTCCCATGGAAAGTAAAGATAACTATATTCATGCCCAGCAAAATAGCGAAAAATAAACTGAAGAAAAATGCCTGATGTGGTTAAAATTAGAACAAAAAGGCTAAGTAGCTAAGGGACGGAAATGATATAATGAACTTTTATTTGTGAACCCCTTGCCTGCCTTAAACAGATAACTGCGCTTTCTATCTTACTACGAAACGATTGCACCGTCATATTTGCAAATGAATACGTGATTCTGCCCAAATGGCGCTACATGAAATTTTCGCATAAACCTTTTATAACCAGTGACGAAGTGCGGGATTGTGACAAAAATACCAAAAGGATCTCGCGCTTCACTTGTTAAAATGGGACCACATCGATATAGTATGGAGAAATCATGTTCCTAGCCCAAGGGATCCTGACACACCTGAGCCAAGTTCTCTTTAGCTAGAGCACTTCTTCCCTACCCTACCGCCCCGCGAAAGGCCAAATATCTTTTTTGGCCGGAAAAGCTATTTTATGATCGAAATCTCGGTTTTCAAGGTTATAGGCATTACAATTCTAGCTTAACTTACTCGTTTGACAGGTTTGCACGCTAAAATCTACAAAAGCAGCCGGCCGATACCGACCTGAAAATAGCTTACAGGGCCTCCTAAAGTATCGGAACTTTCTAGAAATGGGCCCCTTTGTCCGGCTTCCTCGCGACTAAACAGATACACAAAAACAATGCATACATAACTGGTTCATTGTACCGCTGTCCAGGCAGCTTCATCTTAACAAATTTCTTTATAGAACAAGATGAGGAAGAAGATAACCGAATCTTCATAAATTGTGATCTCTTTAGCATTTTTATAGCAGATCATTTCACCCAGTTTCCCAAGACATGAAACAGTAGTTAAGAAACCTCGAAAATCTATCAGTGGGAAATCGCACATTTTCCAGCGCCAACCGCAAGACAAGATGGATAACGAAGGTAATTTTCGTGTTTCTTAGTACAGTTTATCTGTTTATTCGCTTGTCTTTATTCAAACCTTTGATTTTTATTATTCGCAGAAGCTGTAGTGTACTTCAGAAAGTGTATGGAAGATGACCCAGGAATGTCAGTTGCTGTGGCTGCGATTCATACACTTTTACAATTCATGAATCAAAATTCAGGTACCTTCATGTACACTTGAATAATTTTTAGTCTAAGAGTACATCTATCATTGGTAAAATGTAGGAGATATTACATGACCGCGCGGAGATACAAAGTTTCTCTTCGAGTGTAAAAAAATATGTCAGTAGTGAGCGCAGAGGTATTCATAAAAAGCACGTAAAAGAAGGTTAGCTGTTTTTACGAGTCTGCAGCTCTTGATTATTTTCTTGAGCCCTTTGTCAAGAAAGTGTTCATTAACAACATGTAAAGTAATATGGATGCACCTCTCAGACTCTGTAATGAACTGTGTTTAGAGTTCAGGTTGTTCTTCAAAGCCACTGTTAATTAGGTTTCCAGAATCACAGACTTATATGGCTTAAACTGGACTAGTTTAACAAGCTAGTGTGTTGGATAATTTTGAAAAGGTTATTATAATAGTTACTGTTAGGCCTGGGTCATACATCGTATTTTTCATGGGCCGAACTTAATTCGAATTTGGACTGACCCAAATTAACAAAAGTATGCCTGTTTATTCAGAAGTCAAACTTAGTTAGCGATTTCACAGCTGTTCCTAATACAGTTGCAGGAAAACTAATCAATATTGTCAGTTGTTTTGAAAATATATACCAAATAATAATTTATGCATTAAGTTTGGCATATGAAAAGTTTAGCATCTGAATCAAGGCTGTTCCAAAGTTGAAATTCCTGTCAAGGCCAGGTGAAAAGAACCCCCAAGCCGTTTCAAATTAAAATAGCCGTTCCTAATTGATTCAAACGCTGAACTTTTCATGAAAAGTATGGCATCTGAATCGGGCCTTAGACACTTACTGTTTGTTATCACTGTTTTGTTCTGGTCTTGGTAGCTGAAACTCTGTCAGAGCTTAGAGAGAAACTCAAGGAAGTAATTGAAGTGTTGACAAGGACTGAAGGATCTGTAGCTTCCATTTCATCTGGATGTGAACTGTTTCTCAGATTTATAACTCTTGCTTCTCTAGACAACCCAGTAAGCAAATGTGTTTTACGACATAGTTGAGGGACAAAGTTTGATGCTATGCTGGTTTGAAGTGATGAATGTAACTTAAAAACCTACAATTCATGGTCCCAATGATTCAGCACTCCAGTCAAGTGTTATGTACTCAATCACCCCTGAGGAAGGCTATTGGCAGAAGTATCAAAATGTTTGGTTGGTGAATTGTGATTTTTTTAAGACACATTCATTGTAATTTCAAACCAGCGTAGCTTCAAAATATACCTGATCATCTACCTGGTTGCAATGTGCACATTTCTTGTAAATATTTTTGTTAAATTGGTTTAAGTTCTGTTTATGGGCTGAAATGCCTTTTGTGACAACATTAAAAAAAAACTTACTTGTTCCAATAGCAATCAATTGATCTATTTTAACATGTGTAGGATTTCCAAGAATGTAAAAGAGTCTTGGTGGAAAGAGGTATGCATCTATTTGAAAAGAACTTGTTTGTACTTTATCTTCTTCCAGTATTTCTTGCTAGAGTTTATGAAGAAATTTGCTTCTTGAGGCAGTAAGACAGTTATTAAATATGTGTGATTCCTTCTTTACTGCTTGGCAAGGGAAACCCGTATGGGACATTTACCTGTTCATGTTGAGGAAACACTTCAGGCAACTGCCTTGTACTGTATTGGCTCAGTCAAATTTCGACTGTGTGCATCAGGCTCATGGGGGCATGTACTGGTGAATCCAGCTGCAGTGAAAGAAATGCCCTGTTTCCAAGGATTGCACGATAACGATTCTATTTATCTTGATAATGACGATACCGGTATTGCAGAGGTCATGGGTTCGAATCCCGTTCAGGCCTGAGGTTTTTTTTCAGGCTTTAATTTCACAGCTGCTTAAGTTGTGTACATAACTGCGATGATCAATTAATGTCATTACATATTTCCCCGCAGTTCAAATATATGGTCTTTCATATATTCATTTGCATCATTTATCTTGATGTTAAACAGGTCAGTTATATCTAAAGAGAGCTGCCTCAGCTAGAAAGAAGATTGCCAAACTGTGTGATTCCTTCATCAAAGATGGAGCTGTAAGCAAATAATTTTATGATATTGTGTTGGAGAATTTTGGGAAAACTGTCTAATACTTTGAACTAGTCTGTTAGTATGCCCGTTGCAGATATTTGTAAGACCTTTAGGTTCATCTTTACTCTTTAATTTACATACTGTATGTCTGTACTGTTCATAACAAATTGTGTCCTGATTTGCCAACTGCCTTTGTTTGCATCAAACTATGTAAAGTTTGATACTGTTTTGATGTCAAGGCTACTTTCTCCTCTTTAGTTTTCAAGAAATATTGAAAACAGCTGTACTGTGTCTAGAACGTTTTATGGATAAGAACACATGAGGAAATTCACAAATTTCCTCTTTGCTGATCTTGCATTCAATTGCCTTGACATCTTGTTTTCAAGTTGTTGCTACTCACAGTGTTGTTGGCAGCTCTGTAAAAATATCTTGGTTTCTAAAGTTCAACTTTCATGTCATTTAGTAAGATCTAAAAGGTTATTCAGAAGGCTTGATGAAATATTGGGAATTCTGAAGGGGAGAGGGTTTTATGATTATGGGATACTATGGACATGAGGGAGGTAATGCATTTTTGAATAACCAGAGGTACTGTAAGGGTGGGCTGGTTAAAATATGGACTCTGTTCTTGGATGGGTATTGATATTTTCTGAAATCACCAATTTCTTCCTAAATGCCTGCAAATACTGGAGTAGAACCTCTTTCAAAAATGATATTTCAATCAATACAGACCTGTACACCACGAAGACAATGGGGAACCTAAAATGTACAATGTTTACTCTGGGTCCTTTTATTTGCTTATCACAGACGATCCTTACACATTCGCGATCAAGAGTTGTCCTAGAAATCCTTAAAATGGCTACCGAACAGAAGAAACGTTTGAATGTATTTGTGACAGAATCTCTTCCAAACAAGTCAGGGTGAGATCAAGCCTAGTTTTTTTCTGTTTATCCCAAGACAACAAACCTTATTAATGTCAACGTCAGATTTGCGTTATAGCAACTGAAGTCGTAAAGTGAAGACTTAGTGAAGCCCCTCATCATGTAATGTTATTAACACAAGAAACTGGGATAATCAAACAAGTTGATATAGTCTGACGAAGGGCCGACGCTCGAAACGTCAGCACCTCCCTCTTTTACCTTACGGTGGTACTGTACAAATTACTTTATCAACTGGTTTGATTATCCCATTTCTTGTGTTTCAATTCCCCACCAACACAGCACCAGGTTCTTTAGAAATTACTCCTACAATCATGTTATTTAACAGTTTACTTGAAACAAAAAGGCTGTAACTCGTTGATATAAGTTTATTGATTCTTGTGTTGACTGACCAATTACATCAAAACGTTTTTCTTTGGTCGTGTTCTATTGGAATAAACCGTTTCGACTTAAACCGGTTTTAGTTGATTTAATTGAGGTTCATCAACCATTTCTGGTTGAAACGCACTTTGGACTGGGGATACTTGTTACCAGACTTCTTCAATTTCTTGACGTCAGATTGTCAACATGGTGGAAGCCCGGATTGTTGCTGCCGCGGTTGACCTGCAAGAACTGTTGGAAGACGATGTTCTTCCAAAACACGAAGCGGACGATGAAGTAGAAGCCCTAACAGCTTTGTTTTTGGAAACTGAGAGGACACCCGTCACTTGCATTGCGGGTTATTTTGAGAATGGTTTGGCTAATTTGTCGGACGAAGCATTTAAAGCTTCCGTAATTTGGATCAACTCTTTGAAAGACCGCCATGTTGTTTGTTGACAACTCGCAAGTAACACGCGAGCCGACACGCACCGCAAAAAATGATGCGTACTAGCTTGTCAGCGGAAACTACTCATCGTTTTCAACCATTTCAACCGAGTTCTGAGCTGGTTGAAAACGTTTATCAACAAACCAACCGGAAACGGTTTTTCCCCATTAGAACACGAGAAAACACAACCAACCCAACCAACCAAAAATGGCTCATCAGAACACGACCTTTGTTTAATCTTTACTTTTTTAATTTTTTCCTCAGGCGTGACATGCATGACCAGCTGATGCAGTTTGGAGTTCCCTCCACAGTTATCTTGGACTCTGCAGTTGGGTGAGTAACTTTGATGTAATATCTGGTTGGCATGGGGTCCACTGCTCTGTGGTCTTGTTGATCATTGGATAGTAAGTGGTTTTCTAGTGACTTGTTGAAAATTTCTTGTTCCCTCGAAGTGATTTTTGTGTGGGATATTACCTAAATATCCACAAAATATTACATAAAAATTACATAAATATCTCACACTATTGCTATCGCCTCTGTAATTTGCTAAATAACATGCAACCATCCGAATATTAGCCGAAGCTGTTCAACAGAGAGCCGACCAATACCCGAAACTGTTCGACTATATTCGATTAAGATCGAAGATTTCTCGATGGAAAAGTCGTAGGACAAAACACAACGGTGGACTGTACACACGGAGACAATACGGAGACTCGAGGCTAATCGGGCGAGGACCGAGATGCAATCGACCGATATGTGATGCCACATGCTTTTAAAGTGCTCACGTCCGCCATTGTGAAGTGTGAAATCATAGCAAAATTGGTAAGTGTTTTACCATGAAGCTGAAGTTTTCGATATTTGCTCCTTTGACTAATCCGACTTTTTGTAGAATGCGCTTGGCGAATTTGCCAAGTAGTATAAGTAGTATTTTTTCATTTACAGTGTAAAACTGTCAAGGTGAAGCGTTTACAAACGCCGTTCGTTCAGATGATGAGATCCACATTTCGCGACCCATTTCGCTGCCGCCGATACTTCCTCTTGAAACTCTTCGGAAGATAGAAAAAGATGCTTCCTAGCACGTTTAAATTTGAAATACACCGCGAACTTTGGTTATGTTTACGTTATCGTTAAGCACCATGAGACAGACGTTAAAAGATGTAAACAAGCTGTTCCCTGATTGGGTCGACGAAGGAGACGCTTCCTAATTGAGTCGTTGGCTGTTCTCTGTGTTCGTGGGTATCCTGTGCATGTTCCAAGCGCGAGAAATCGAGAAAAGGCGTTGTCGGTCTGTGGATTCCAAATCTGCGCCATTTTGAAACGTCACAATAGCATCCACCCAGCATGCCAAGCGTGCCAAGATTAAGATGCTTTATGGAAACCAATGCAGCTCCCTAGGGCCCTGAGGCGACACACTTTAATCTGCAATTACTGCTGGTTAGACTTACTATACCTCTGATTCATGTTTTAGTGTTGTGTTTACATTATTGTTCAAAATGATAAAACTAGCGTGTACATTTGTGTCTATTAGAGTGTACAATATGGAAAATAAAACGTTGTTTAATTGATGATCAAAATAAAAAGTTCAATTTAGAATGTTGACAAGCTGAATATTACCGTTATTTTCTTTTCCATACCACAAGTCCACCTGCAGTTGAAACAAAATAAGTGAATGATCCAAAAACGTCCCTGTTGCAATCACGTCAGATTTGCACCTATGATCTGTCAACTCCACTAGCCCGAGAGAGGTTTTGTCCTAACATATGGGCTAGCAAGCTATGTGCCACCCAATAATAACAAATAACAAATAATAATAATAATAATAATAATAATAATAATAATAATAATAATAATAATAATAAATAAGTAAATAGATAAATAAATAAAAAGGGGACTCTACAGCCTACGAAGGTAGCTGGGTGCGTTCAGGATCGTATTGCAGGCTGAGCGGCAGACCTAAACGACGGCACATTGTTGGATGAGATTACATTTTCAGGTAACTGATTCCAAATCCTAATTACCCGAGGGAAAAAGATTAATTAAATGAGGAAATATTAGCTTGTGGCTGACTGTAAGGACAGGAGTTGCGTCTAGAAGGCCTGAAGGAACGCTTAACTGTATCAGGAAAAGACAAATTAATTAAGTTATTTTGATGGAACTGGCTAGCCAAACGTCTCTGTTCAAGACTGTCCCAGTTTAGATTTTTTACTAGCTCAGATGTACTTGAGTACGGTTTTTTTTTTGTAATTGTTGGTGGCAAATCTGGCAGCATTCTTTTGGACCTGTTCAATTCGGTTGACATCAGTATCAGTAAATGGGTTCCACACTGGAGCAGCTTACTCTATGATTGGTCGAACAAGGGTTAGGTATGCTGTTTCTTTAACTACTTGGCTGCATGGTTGTCGAGTTCTTCTAATCAGGCCCAACACTTTATTGGTCTTATCTGATATTTTGGAAGTATGTGCTCCCCACCGCAACTTAGAGCCGCAACGCACACCAAGATAATCTTGTTCAGGTACTTGAACAAGAACTTGACTGTTTACTGATGGAGTGGGAGAAATCAGATGGTTTCCGTTTATTTGTGATGGATAACAGGTGGGATTTTGTTAAATTAAAGTCCATTTGCCAATCCTTGGCCCAACTGGACAACTTGGATAGATCATTCTGCAAGATGTGGGGATGGGAGTAGTTGTTTATCGTATACGGTAGACAACAGTGTCGTCTGCAAATAGGCGTATTTGCGAGATGGTTTGTGAGGTTATGTCGTTGATAAACAATAGAAACAATGCCGGACCTGAAACCGAGCCTTGAGGGACCCCTGATGTGACTACGATACTGGAAGAATAACAGCCGTTCACTAATACAAATTGTGATCTATTAGATAAGAAGCCTGCGATCCAACTATAGGTCTTACCACAAATGCCATAACTTTTGAGTTGGTATAGGAGCTTAGTGTGGGACACTTTGTCAAAGGTTTTAGAGAAGTCTATCAGAATCTTATCAACTTGGCCATGACAGTTAAGAGCAGTAGCCCAATCATTCATTGTTATGATCAGTTGAGACTCACACGAGAAGCCAGCGCAGAAGCCATGTTGGAGATCAGAAAGGATGTTGTTTTCTTCACTGAAGTTGTTTAGATGACTCAAAATCACATTCTCCATAATCTTACAGCAAATACAAGTCAGTGATATATACCTCTTACTAACCGAGTTCGAGGTCCGTACTGTAAGTTACGGATCGAGTTTTTTTCGCTTTTTTCGAACTTTTGAATTTAGCGGGCCGTACTTCACTGTACGGCCCGCTAAATTGACCAATCACAGCGCGCGTACAAACTGAGAGATATAATAGTGGTCGATAGTTCTCAACATTGAACTTGTTTGCTCCTCAGGTACATGATGGAGAAAGTGGATCTTGTCCTTGTTGGGGCAGAAGGAGTTGTAGAAAGTGGCGGAATTATTAACAAGGTAAATACCTTCAAATTGATTTGTATCCTGTTGTGGACAGTTCGGTTTACAATGGTCTGTCGTAAAACCAAACCCAACGTTAGTTTGTTAAGGAATGGGTTGCTGTTCATCGTGGAAAATGCAATGATAATGATATCGCCGGAAGAAGACTAGCAGTAAGCAGTCCAAACGTCGCGATCAACATCCATTGACTACGTCGTGCGACAAAAGAAGAATTTATATTACCAGGTGTTAGTTTCTTAGGAAGCTCGTGTTGTCTCGGGGGGAAGTTGAAGGACACACACAAAAATTGGTTGACAAACAAGTTGAAGATGTAAGTTGAACCACCGTAAGATGTAAGGAGTGCAGACTTGTCGAGCGTTGGCCCTTTGTCAGAATGAAAGGTATCTCTGGTAGTTATGTCACATGTAAGAAATTTGTAGTTACCTGAAATTCACGTTAATTTCTTGCTCTTCCTTTGCGACCGATCATTAATCTTCCAGGTCAGAGTAATTGTGTCGAGAACAAAATGCTCAAATATTATTGCTTGTTAGCAGCCCTTATTCATGGCTTGACTGGCTGTTTCACGTCCAAATTGTCTGATTTGACCTGTCCGATTACAGACATTTGTAATCAGACAGGCCAAATCAGACGGTTAAGCAGCCAATAAAAGTTAAGCACTTCATGCAATTAGCCAATAAAATTTAACTACCTAGCCCATCCTAGCCAATCAAAATCTAGGCAAATTCTTACAGCAAGTTGACAGGTGCAGATTGAAAACAAACATGGACGAAATTAACTTGTCCAATGACTTTTAATCCTATATGTTTTTCCTAGATTTTGGCAGCCTTTTTTCAACCGTTGACTTAGAAAGCCTTGAAATGAAAGAACACCATACAGTTGGTGAAGTTGAAAATACAACAAATAAAACGAGCGAGCGAGTTGTCTTCAGAGAAACGACTACACAAACAAACAACCCACCGGTTCCTGACGAGTCCATGTTTCCCTTACTTCAAACGAGCTACTTTAAAAAAACACTCAAACAGGCAGAAAGTAAAAACACAAACAGAAGTACAGCAACGTGGATGAGAATCTGGTCCTCCTGAGCGGTATTGAGAAGAGGCGTATGTGTCATGATATTTAACCATTACTAATTCCCGAGTTTCTCGCATTTTGTTATGGACACAATTAATTGGTTATCGGACCCCGTGTCGTACAATTCAGTGATAATCGTGTTCGCAGTTTGATTTGAAATCCCTCGTCCGATTATTTCCCTGAATTGTACTCCACTCAGTCCTATTACCATTACTTATCGTCATTTGTGAAGCCATGGCGACGTGTAAATTAAAGTGAATTAGGTAAATGAAAAGCGTTCGTTAATGCCGGGCTCGGTTATCAGGAGTGTCTACTTGGAAGATGAGCTTTTGCTCGCGGTATTTTTGGGCCTTCTGTTTTATCCTGTTGAAACGAAAGCCCGCAGATGGCTTTAACACGTGGCTATACCGTTTTGTAGATTGGCACGTACCAAATGGCCGTGATGACAAAAGCTGTGAACAAACCGTTTTATGTCGTGGCTGAAAGTTTTAAATTTGTTCGTCTGTATCCACTTAACCAGGAAGATGTCCCGAATCGTTTTAAGGTGAGAAATACAAACAATTAGATGGAAAAGGAAGTACGAGTTGTCCCTTCTCCTTGGTGGGTGGGGGCCACACTCAGGGTGCGGGAGGTTTTACTCTGAAATATTTTCGCATCTTATTGCCCTATGAAAGGCGTACATGTCAGTTGAAACGCCGCCTTGCGTGCCAAGCCTTAGTAAAATCGCCTTGGCCAGTTGTATCCTTATTAAATACTGTTATTTCATTACCATTATCGTCATCGTTATTGTTATTGTTGTGGTCATTATCATTTTCGTTTTCAACATTATTGCCATTGGCCGTTTTTATACCAGAGGACGCATTTTCCGTCTGGACGAACTTGGCAAACATTTGTAGTCCGTCTGGTTATGCGTCTCAAGTATAAAGACTGGCACACGACGCATTTATGTGTCCAGACGAACAACCTTGGGAAATGCGTCGTTCAAGACATATTACAAAGGGTGGTTCGTCTCGACGCATAAGACGGTTTGTGCCAGTCTTTATACCTAGTTAAGAATAACCAGACGGACTACGAATGTTTGCCCAAGTTCGTCCAGACGGAAGATGCGTCCCCTGGTATAAAAACGGCCATTGTCATTATCGTTGTCGTTGTTGGCTCATTATTCATGAGCAGTGCTTTTATCAGTATTGAAGTTACATTTAGTATCTGAAGAAATTGATGCTTCGTCGGTGTGGAATTGAAGGATATAACATTTCAGTTATCAAATAAGTTGATAACGTGAGCTTTACCACCGTAAGATAGTAAATCTGTTGACGAAAGGTTAACACTTAAAATGTCAGCACCTTTGTTATCGTATAATCATATAACTTACTTTGTTATATAGGTGGCGTTTTTTCTCGCTACAGCGCGCCCATTCATTGGCTAGTTCATGGTCACATGACATCTAACTATGAAACTGTTTACCGCCAAATGCCATGAGCTGGCAAAATTGCGAAAACTATGACGTCATATGGAAAACAGTTCACTTTACTCGCGAAACGTTGACTGCTGTTGCACGTGATCAGATTGCTATATAACAAATCACTTCAAGACTGGTCCCTAGGGGATCAGCCAATTTTGTTTCCCTCGAATCTTAATGAGATTCTCGGGAAACAAATTCACTGTTCCCCAGTCATTAATTGTTGATTGTGAGCTCTTTTTCTTCCCTTCCAAGCTGTTCCATTTCTTCGGGATAAATCACAATTGCTAAGACTTGCGGTAACCTTTTAAGTCCGGATATTGACCAGAATCCAATTTCTCATTACAATATTTACTGCTCATCAACCATTCAGGTTATTAGAATAACGAAAATGATCGCCAAAAAAGAGTTGTATTGATATTTAAACAAATTCTCCTCACTAGTACCATAATAAATATACGAGGACAGTTAGGAGGAAATGAATATTGATACTGGGACTGAAATTGTTAATGCTGCGAGAGTCCAGTATTCTAACTCGTAATGTTCGTCATTTCATCACTTTCCGTATATGTTATTTCGTAACATACTAAAGTAGTAAAGTTTGCCTTATTGTATTTTTTCTACTTACGTCCTCAGTATTCTGGCGGCAGTTCTACTGGCGAGGAAGGCCATCCATTGGTTGACTACACCCCACCCTCTTACATCACTTTGCTTTTTACGGATCTGGGTGTACTCACCCCGTCTGCAGTCAGCGACGAACTTATTAAACTGTATTTATGACGGCCTGTCCGCTCTCGAGCGAATCCCAGCTCGAGAGTACTTGAGACTACAACTAGTACACAGAGATGAGAAGACAGCCTGAAGGGAGGGTGGGGCATGGGACGAGGGAAATTTTTTCGCAGAAGCCGGTATTTTCGCTTCCTATAGCGCTTAGTCCCATCTGTATAGCTTGAACCCTTTCACTTCCAGAAGTGACCAGAATGGAACTTCTCTTTTCCGTAACATTACAATGTAACAGTAAGGAAAACTGACTATGAGAATTGAACAAAATGATGAACTCGAAGATAATGTATTGACCTAATACCAAATTCCCAAAATTTGTCTGTAACAAAACGTACGGTACTCATTTAGGAGAATTGCTACTCAGATCGTGAGAGTGAAAGGGTTGAATCTGGAAAACAAGACGTCCCTGTCTAACCAATGGAATTGCAATACTGCAAGAGCCTAATTACAAGGCAGACGGAACACTTAGAAAATCACTGTGTAATAAACCAAGCAGTACCATCAATGTGGCTCCTTCTATCGTAAACAAGTATTTCTTTCATGGCTCCCCTATTTTACTTAATACATTTTGATATAAATACTCAGGTGATTATGCAAAATCGCGCGCTCTGATTGGTTCGCCATCTCGGATTATCAGCCGATAATCACTTCGACGAACAAAATGGCTGCCAGTCGTTTTTCAATTGGAACGCGCGCTCCTGATGAAATAAAATTTTTTCGCGTTGTACAATGCTTTTTCTTTTGTTTTTTTTTTTTTAAATAATCACCTCTGTTAACAATTATTAACAGTGGTTATCGTTAAATATTCACCGATAATCACTTCTCCTTCGGCGAATAATTGTTAAATAATACATATTATAGTTATTCACAATCTTAAGTGACCGCTGTTTTTCCGTTTACCATGGTAACC
>OX453277.1:33115003-33202503 GCA_949710005.1 Ricordea florida
TTGTTTAGACTTTCCGTTATAAAAGTAACCGCACCATACATTTGAACTCAGTGAGCCATTGTATAAATGTCAAACTCATTGTTGCGAACTTGATGTTCTTGCATTAGATACTTTTTTATTTCTAAAGGATAAAACGTTTATTTTTTACTTTTTCGATGCCATCTATAGCTTTGGAATGAGTTTCGCGGAAAGTTAACAAGGGAAACTACAATTATTTCCCAAAATTTGCGCGAATTTTAGCGACTGAATTATCGATCATGTTATGTTTTATTTAAGGTGTCGCAAGTGAAACAGACGAAATGGAGAAACAAATAACTCGCGCGGAAGCTACCATCCTTGCTTGTTTATTTGTAGCGATAACTCTTGCTGAAACGAGGACAATTCACCGTAATTTACGAACAAGTAAGTATTTCAGCCGCGGCGGACAGAACAGCGTTAATACCAGACTCCTATAACATAACAGAACATTGTTTTCTAATAATAAAGGGTAATGGCTATGAAGCTCAACTGTTCTTGCTTTTTGTCAGTAACGTTTGTGGTCTGGAAGTGACACAAACCCCGTGAGAGGTTGAAATGTATCTAGACAACTGATTATCAATAAAAAACGTTCCAGTCGATATATTTGGCTGAAGTGTGAACATTAGAAAAAAAAACCGAGCATAGGAGGGTAGCCTACGATTTGGCCATTTTTTTGCACCTATTTGCATGAAAGCGTGGGAGCGACCCTCAGAAAATAGATCGCGAATCCCGTGTTATGTTTCTTTTTTCGTTATCTACAAATTCACATGGTTTTATAACCTGCCTGTTGTTTACTATGGTTCATAGCTTGCGTGGTGCGGTGCTTCACGTTATTACTCGTGCCTCTAGTTTCACGTCCGACCCAGAAAACTAGTGTTGCATCTTTAGAGGAGATAACACCCTGTGTTACACAGGCTAATTTCGCAAATTTACAAAACGTACGAACTCAATGGCATTCTTACCACCCAAGAATTGTGTAGTTTTCGACGCGGCCCCTTGAACTGTTACGTATTCAAGCTGTGTATAACAGGTTCTTCTTTGCTCGTTTCAGAACTACGTAAGCCCGTTTACCACCATGTCTCTGGTGGAAAGAAAACCTTGGGGAGTCGTCGCAATTCGTACGTTTCAGGACCCTTCGCGTACGCATCTCCCAGTTACCCACACGGCTCATTAGCTCTGTCTTCGTACTCCTATCCATACGAAGCTTACCCCCCATCGTCGCCATCACCCGCATACCCATCCTCTTACCCGCCTCCTTCCTCTTATCATACCCAGTATTCAGATCAAGCTGTTTCTCCTTACGCCGTATCATCCCCTTCTTCCTACCCGATGCCCGCTCCATATTACCAGTCGCCGTCCTACTCCGCACCGTCCCCATACCCAGCACCGTATCCATCTTCGTCTCCTAGTCCACATGCTAGTCCTCAAACTCAGCCGCTGTCGTACTCATCCAGCTACCCCACCACAGGATCATACGCACTCAACACTGCAGGGCCTTGGCCCGCCATGACACCGGTAAAACTAAACAGTGCTCAAAAGAATTCTAAGCCCAAACCAACTCCACCTGACAGAACTGAGATCTTTCGGATTCAAGGAAGATGTAAGCAACTTTTTTCTTTATGTTCAGTTGATTTTTTACCTGCAGGTCAAAATATAGCGATTGGTATCTAATGCATGACCAAAAACTTACTCGTTTGATTTTACATTCGTTTGATTTGCTTAAGCACTTTAGGGACTGTGCAGTAATTGTCAGGAGGGGAAGGCTGAAAAACCAGACGGGTGGGCATCAAGTGAAAGTAATGCCGAGATTAGGGGAGGTCCAATTAAAATTACTCTTCTTACAGGGGGGTTCTTACTTTCATTTTATGTAATTTGCTTTTGTAAAAACAATTCCACCTGCATTGTAAAACAACAGGAAATGTACTCTCCATACCAGCAGCCCATCACCCGGGGGTAATGGGCTCTTGTCCATGCTCAATGTTGGTAGACAATGTGAAGTTTATACAAGAAATGTCAGCACATTATAGGCATGTTACCAGATTACCAAGCTCATGTTTTTGTTGGTACACACACCAACAGTGTAGGGGGCGGTGGCAGTGGTTGTGGTGGTGTGTGTGTGGGGGGGGGGGGAGTAATAAAAATTATCAAGGATTCAGGGGGGGCTGAACTAATTGTCTTTTTGCAAACGGGGGGCGGGAGGGGCATTACATAATAATTTCCCATTTGAAGCTCTTTTTTCAGCCCTTCCCTCTGATAATTATTTCACAGTCCCTTACGTCAATTAGACGTAAACCTGAAAGCAGACGTGACTAGCTGACACATTTTTTCCCCCTCTTAGTGCTCAAGAGATGAATTTCCATTTTCTGATTGGCTAATTGAGCTGTATTTGTTAGGAGCCCATTGATGGACTCCTGATTTGTCTGTGCTTGGCTAGGGTAATTACATCTTTGAAGAGAGAGAGAGAGAGAGAGAGAGAGAGAGAGAGAGAGAGAGAGAGAGGGGGGGGGGGGGTGGTCTCACCATAGTGAATTGAACACCACAGCAATACTGGAGTGATCTCTGAACCGGTTCTGTTTTGAAAACTTGCTCTCGACAGTTTTTGAATGCCTTTTTTTTGCTTCAGTATTTAAAAGCATTGGCTGCTGGGCAGATTCAAGCACACAGCGAGCCATGGACTCTTTAGAAGGGACAAATGATTTGCTGAAGAGGCAAAATTACAAAGCCAGAGTTAACGCGTTGATGAAATGTGCTGAGGTCGCTGCTGATAACGAATATAAACTGTTCGCCTTGCAAAATGGCGGCCAATGCTTCGGCGGAAGGAAAGCTGAGACCACGTTTCGAAGATACGGAGCCAGCGGTGACTGTGAAGGTAAATATCGAGTTTATGTGATTGAAGACGATTTCCTGTTCAGAAGAAATGGTTGGAATTGAATGGTATGAATAGTAATATTTATTTAATTTTTCAAGGACTTCGTCAAGGGAGCAGGGTTGGCGCAGTGGTGAAAGCGCTCGCCGTACACCGATGTGGCCCGGGTCCGATTCCGGCCCTGGCGTCATATGTGGGCTGAGTTTGTTAGTTCTCTCTTTGCTCGGAGAGGTTTTTCTCCGGGTACTGCAGTTTTCCCCCCTCCACAAAAACCAACATTTGATTTGATTTAATTAAATATGATTTGATTTGATTTGATTTGTGCTTTACAGTGTCCCCAATTAGTACTTCAGTGCTACTTGGGGACACTGTATTATTATTATTATTATTATTATTATTATTATTATTATTATCTATAATGACTCATTTATTCATGTCTAGTCATTCACTAAATCAATGAATGAATGAATCATTGCATCAATGCATGGTTTAATGAGTCCAATTAACCAACTGACTAACCAACCAATAAAGCAAACACTCAAATAAGATATCAATCAAACTACAAAGCAAAATAAATAAAATAGATAAATGAATAAATAAATAAATCCATCCGTCCATCCAGCAATCGATCTATCAGCTAACCTATTCAACAATCACCTGAATGATCGACTATCGATTCACTTATAAACCACATCTGATTATTGTCTAGTTAATGTCATTTCTTACATTTGTATTTTTACATGATTTTTCAGCTGATGGTGAGGGAGGTCCATGGAGTAACGAGGTGTACAGGTAAAGCAAACTTGTAACAAATTCTGTTTGACAACTGATATTGATAACTGCTTTTAGTATCACCCAACTGGTGGACTAATGCAAATGCCACAATCTGATTGGCTACGCTACTAGAGGACTATTAGTAATAGTCCTCGAGTAGCGAAATTCGTGGCGCTTTCTTTTGTTTTATTCCCAAATAAATCTTTCTTCAACTTGCATTTGCTAACTTTATTATTGCTTTTTCTGTTCGACTAGTTGGGTGATACTAAAACAATTAGACCCTTCGCCCTCAAGGGCTACGGGTCTAATTGTTAATTATGTACTAGCTGTTTTCGCTTGATTACGGATCGCTTAACTTAATTTCCAAGTTTTGAGAGAAACTTGTATTTTTACAAAGTACTGTGTATTTGCTTGCGAACGAAACAATTTTTTAAAGCGCTCTGATCTTTTGTAGTAGGTTCACTGGGTCAACTGAAATCTTGGAAATTTTAATTTATTGATGCGTGAAAGTAAAGGAAATAATTCTTAGAAGATCTTTAACATACCTTTCTTAAACATTGAAAGGTTAGCCTTTTATTCTTAAATAAGATATGTGTAGTAATCTTCCCTGCTTGTATAATCGGTGACTACTTCACTCTTCCTTGTACTTGTGATTAGAGAACTTCTAGGATTTAAAGGGTTAATTGACAGACATGCACCAGGATTTAGAGGTATTTCAAGAGGTTGAGGTATCATCCATCATTTTTTGACTCTGTCTTCAGCTTTTTGGATCCAGATGGCAACCCACTGGTCAGCCCTCCTAAGTCAATGGATATTAGCAATGCCAAGACCAATGGGACAATGAACTCCACATGTGGCACTCCGCCACAGAGAGCAGGCCAAAGCTGCGTTGGAGCATGTCCTCCAGTAACTTGTCTCAGTAAGTGAGCATAAAATAAAATAATGTATTGTCAAAATAGGCAAAACACGTTCCTTTGACTCTACTGTGAGTAGCAAGACAAAGGCCACGATGTTGATGGGACAAACATCTGACACGCACCTTCTGCCTTGAAAGATACATGGAGTTCTTTTGTTTTACCGTTCAAGCGTGCTGTGTTCGTGCATTCACGTTATAGTATTGATATTATGACTGTACTCGTGATTTGTGTAAGTATGGAAAGCCAAATGTAGCAATTCGTTTAATTTTATATCTAGTTTTGTATTTTGTATTCAACTATGCGTTTAATATTCAACTTATATTCAACATTCAACACGTTATTCAATATTCAACTTCCCATTCAACATTCAACTATTCATTTTATATTCAATTCTTCATTCACCCATTCAATTATCTATTCAACAGTTTCAACTATTTATTCAACATTCAACTTTAATTTTTAAACCATTCAACTATTCATTCAACATTCAACTATTCATTCAACTCTTTTGAGCCCTCACTACTTCTGGTCAGTGACGCA
Source organism: Ricordea florida (assembly GCA_949710005.1). NCBI lineage: Eukaryota > Metazoa > Cnidaria > Anthozoa > Corallimorpharia > Ricordeidae > Ricordea > Ricordea florida. Next base: position 33,120,119 of record OX453277.1, read on the forward strand.
GATCATTGCTTGTTAAAAACATGGCGGCGATGCTCGCTACGGAAATAGGAGCTTATGAAGATGACACAATGCTCCACTTCGATGTGGAGTCTGACCTTCCAAGGTTTCTTGACTCGGTGCTTCAAAGAACTGACCAGATTTCCCAGACGATAGTGGATGAGGAAATTGTTGTTGTCGATGAAACGGTGCGTTTGCTTCGTATACTCGGAGACAGCAGTTCGAATATTAATGCCTCTGACAAAGCAACCTTAGATAATCTCTCATCAGCGTTCAGTGATGTCATATCAGCCCTGCAACAATGTTCAGCCAGAGCAGCCGTGTCTCCCACCACAGTGACGAAGAATGTTTGTCCCAGGCCTAAAAGTGGTGAACCCGGTAAGCCGGCTTTCGACATATTTGCAGAACTACTTGAAGACCTTCTGGGTTTAGGATTTACATTTCTACCGCTATTTGCAGCAAGTTCCTGGACTACTTGGCTTTTCTGGCTCAAGCAGTTTGATAAGCGTCTTAAATTTTCCTCCATTGTAGTCTGATAAATCGATCGATTGTAAAACGCGGGAAAGAGATCGTTACCCGGATGCAATTACTGACCAGAAGCAGTAAAGGCTCAGGAAAGATGAACTCGTTCCCATGGCCCTCTCCTCGAGTGATTAATTGAATTGAAACGAATAGTTGAATGTTGAATGAATTGTCGAATGTTGAATAAATAGTTGAAACTGTTGAATAGATAATTGAATGGGTGAATGAAGAATTGAATATAAAATGAATAGTTGAATGATGAATGGGAAGTTGAATGTTGAATATAAGTTGAATATTGAACGCATAGTGGAATACAAAATACAAAACTAGATATAAAATTAAACGAATTCAATATTGCTACATTTGGCTTGCCATATGTAAGCGGCTGTACACACGCCAAAAATTTTTTTTTACACGAGTAATTAAACTGACTGTTGGCACAAATAACCGTTAAAATGGGGGACTGGAGTGACTGATAGCGAAAATTCCCTACACGGATCCCGCATGTAGTTTCGTAGACATTTTACGCGTGGTAAATGCTCAAGTAAAACGCTTCATACGAAGCCCGAGTGAACGCTCCTCAAGCGTCTTGTTTCCATCTTGTTTGCAGGTAACACCGCGCCGGTACCCAATGTGACAGCCAACGGTAAGTAAACTAGTTACATACCTGTTTTTCAATCTTTTGTGCAGACAATCTTTCGTTCTCTTGGTGCAGAGTTTCAAAATCTCTTTATGTAGCACCACATTTGGTTTAGTGAACAAAAGACAAAGATTTTAGCGCGATTCACGCCTCTTAGTAAACTGAAGATGGAGGTCTTCAATGAACAAACTTTCTCATACTATCAGAGAACATCATGAAAGCCGTTAAATAAGGTTAGCTCTAAGAGGCAATTTTGGTGATTTTTAACTAAAACGCGTTTGAAGCTCTGACGTTGAGGAAATCGGGTTTTAATTATCGTTTTGTACACTTCCTTAGCGACCGGAGCACCTTTCACTGGTAACCAGACCAAAGCAGCTGGAGGCTGCAACTCCAGCGGGCCGGCAGTGACATGTCCCCCTCAGGGACAACAACCAGGGATATGTGGTGGTGCAGGAATGCCCTGCTTACTTCCAGGATCATTGGCAGGGTCACCAGCAGCACCTGCCGCACCCGTGACACCAGCAGCACTCGTGCTACCAGTTGCCCCTATAGCACGTGTGCCACTAGCTGCCCCTGCAACACCAGTAGCCCCAGCAGCACCCGTGTTACAAGCAGCTCCTGCAGCCCCTGTGCTACCTGCTGCTCCTACGGCACCCATAGCACCAGTTGCCCCTGTTGCATCAGCAGCTCAAGCAGTGCCGGCGGCACCAGTTGCAGCAGTAGCCCCTTCAGTACCCGCCATTCCTGTAGTACCAGCAGTGTCTCCAGCCCCCATGTCAGGGAGTATAGTGGAATGCACAGGAGCGATTGGCGGCTCCTGCTCAACTTCAATACAAGAAGCTGCCCCAAGTGGCAACCCAGGTCTGGGAACTGGAACCTCATGCGTGATAAACGGCAAGCTCGTTGAAGGATGTCCAATCCGTCCACCCCCTGCTGCTGCCCCAATTCCTCTTCCGCCTCCTGCCGTGCCGTGTGTCCCTCCCATGTCTGCAGGATCTTGTGTTCCTATGTTGCCTCCATCAACAAATTTGACTGGAGGGACAAACGTTACAGGTCCAACTGCAAACCAAACTGGAAATGCAAGCACAGCTATCCCCTCTCCGAGTAAGACCGAAAAAAGAAATTTGAACTTAATTGTTTTTTATTATTAATCACACTGATCATCAATGAAAATATAAGGAAAAAAAAGGTGGCTAAATAATACAAGATAAAAAAGAAAAACAATAAGGAGTGAAGAATGCCTAGTGGCCAAGGTAGCACAAGGCTTTCGAGTTGGCCTCAACCACCTGCAAATTAACAATAGAATATAATAGAAAAGAAGGAAAAGAGAGAAACTAACAGCAACAAATTATTGATAATCCAGAAATCAAATTAAAATTAAGTAAATAATTATTAGGAATAAAAGGTACCGAAGGTGAGTGTAGTACTTAATAATCAGTCTTGGCTGCTTAGGAGGAAGAACTTGTAATTCTGATGGGCATCATTTTCATTTGCAGAGAAATTTTTTCCCATATTCTTGACGCAATTGATTTAAACCTTGATAGACCATAGTTTGTTCTGCAAGCCTGGTCTGTAGAGGTTGCACTGTGTAAATATCTATTGTTGTAGTTGTGAGTATCAGAAGCTGATGAAATTAATTCAGTAACGGCTGTTGAAGAGGGTTGGTTTATTGTATTTTAACTTGTGTACAAGACAGGAGACCACGAGGTTGAAGTTATTAGTGAAGTTACGGATTCCTAAAAGTTTAAAATAAGAAGCAGCACTTTCCCTTATGATAGCAAAGAAATCCTTCTATTCTCTTTTTATTCAAAGAAACCCTTCTATTCTCATAGACCGCAGCTAGGGTCTCTCTTAAGTACGTGTTCAAGCCAACTGTATATGTCTCTTTTATCTATAGTGCCTGAAAATTAGAACTCTCTTTCCTGTCGTAGGGAAACATCTTCTTCAATTTAAAAAAGAGTCAAATGACATTTCGCTTAGAGGTTTTATGCTGTGGTTTACATGGTTTACCTTGTTTGTAAATAATTGGTTATTTCGTCCATGTATGAGGTACTTGGTTTTAAAGTGTCCTGCAATACAACTTTAGGCTTTAGATACATCTCGCTCACAGCTGGCTCCATCTAAGGGAGGGCTTATCCGATCGTATTATTGGGTAATATCTTATTGTTGATGGTGTTTTGTTTTGTTACTCTGTTAATGAATGAAGGAATGAATGAATGACGTAAGCGGTAAAACTTCACATTGTCATCTTTTTTTTTGCTATTTTTCTCTTTTGAGGATGCAAAGCCAAGGTGGATCTTGGGATCGTCGTTGACGCATCGGGAAGCATAGAGAATTTTGGAAAAGGGAACTTCAAAAAAGTTCTCGCCTTCGTCCAAGGTCTTGTCCAAGGGTTTAAAGTTTCAAAAGATGAGACACACATTGGCATTATTGTGTTCGACACAAACCCAAAGGTATGATTCTAGTTGTCAGCTTAACATATTCTATTGCAGTATAAGGCCAAATAATGTAATTTAGTACCGTATTTTCTCTGCATTGTTCTTCAGAACCGTGGAAGAACGATGCATTTGTCATTTACGTTTCGCCCTCAAATTTCCAAGTAAATTTTAGAAAAGAAAAGTCTACCAGACTTTATTTTACACTTGCAGTTTTTATTGTGTCGTCCACGTACCAGCTAAACCTTATATAAAATGGTGTCCGACAAAGGCCACGGTTAAACACATTAGGAGGATCCTAAATTGACCACTGAGTAGCGATTAATCTATTGAAGCTAATTCATTTCCAGTGTGCATGTTTGACTCGGCCAGCTCTGATGCTGTATAAACGAGATTGGACCAACTCAAATGCAATTTAGACACCAGTTAAGCTCGGTAAAAGCCTCGTTTAAATAGCCGGCCCCAGAAGTTTGTTTTAAGTTACCTATGTATATTGCCTGTAAATGGCAGGGTTGGCCCTATCTATTCATTGCTTACTTACGACAACAGGTAATATCAAACTTCAACCAACGCTACTCACAGAAAGAGATTCTTTCAACAATTCGTGGAATCGACTATAGTTTCTTTGGTGGTGGAACAAACACTGGCAAGGCCCTCACGATGGCAAAGACAGGGCTCTTTGACACCAGCCCACGCTCTGGCGTTCCAGACGTCCTCGTTGTTATGACGGATGGAAAATCAGGAGACGACGTAGCAGCACCCGCTCAGGAGCTCCGAGACGCTGGCGTTATGATTTTCGCTGTGGGAATAGGATCAGGAGTTGATCCGAAACAGCTTGAAGACATTGCTACAAACCCAGACTCCCAGCACATTTTTAAGGCCAATTTCAATAATATGAAAGAAATCACATCTACAATTGTGGACACAGCTTGCTTAGGTGAGCAGTTTTGGCCTGATAGTAATTAGCATCTAATTTCTCCTTGTGATGTGAAAACAGGGATTAATAATATATAGTATGATCAACAATTATCTACAGTTTTGATATTACGTGCTGCGCATTTTACTGATTGGTCAATTTCTTGTTTTTTTTTTCTTTCAGGTGCTGGTGGGGCCACACAAGCTCCTCGTAAGCATAATTTTTTTTTAAATAAAGAATATTAAACAGCAGCGCAAAATGCGAAAATGTTCTCATGGCAAAAACATTATCTTACTACAAAACATTTTGATTCGTTTTATTTTACTGGCCATCGTTTAAGGTTCTGCTTATTGTAGAAAAAACGTACCCTTCAATCATTGGGGTTTTGATTGTACAATCGGTTAGTGGGGACATAAAAGATCTCTTGTCTGGTGCAATGTCACAGGCAAACTCGGAGAATGAAAATCCTTGTTCTTCCGATAGGAGTCGAACCTACGACCTTGCGATAAGTGGGTCTGGCGCTCTACCACTGAGCTATTGGAGACTCGTGGGGACAAGATAACATTTCTTTAGGCTTTGTTAACGACAATAGCCCCCCTCAACAAACTCTTTTTTTTTCTTCGACAGCCGTGTCTTTGGTAAGAAAGCTTCCGGGAACGGCAGTTGCTGACATAAGTAAGTTGTCGAGATAGACATTGATGAAGAAATGGTAAACGTGCAGTGTACAACCATCGAGTTATGCACGCGCACGGGAGGTTGCTAAGCACGGTCGAAACGTAAGGGATGCTCGAGGCACAGCTGAGAGCATCTCTAGTTTCTTGAGTGCATAGCAAACCTCCCAAGTGCTTCCATAACTCGATAGTTGCACAGCTGCTGCGTTTACTATTTCTTTTATAACATAAGACTTCACAACTTTACATTCTGACGTCAACATGCAACCCATAGGCAAATGGATCGCGCTTATTAACCAATTATTGCGCGCGCTTTCCCAAAACTATGTCATGATTAACAAATAAAGAAACCTAAGCCGTGTATTACACTGTGATAAAACACGACGGGCATTTAGAAACATGTTCTCAAATGCCCAGAGTGTTTTATCACAGTGTAATACACGGCTTAGGTTTCTTTATTTGCTTTATGATATAGATTTTACACACCGCGAGTAGAAACAACAAAGCACACAGATCGACAAACTGACGCCATTTAGTACAAACGTCTCGACTGTTTTCGCTGCTTCTTCTTCTTTATTTGTTATATTAATCTCAGGTTCAAAACTTTCTGCTGCTTTGCAGAGAACTCCATCATGAATTTCTTCAAAGAGAATGTTTTTTTTTTTGCCTTCTCTAACAAGAATGTCGATTAGAGGTAATCTGGCCAGAAAACAATAAAATACGTTTTTTGTATGTCTTATACGTATACTGTGATAAAACATGGGTTTTTGACCAATCCGAGCGCGCGCAGGGTCCTATCTACATCATCAGTAAATTGTGATTTTACCTACAACCCCTAGATTTGAGCAAACGCGCGCTTTGATTGGTTTCCTACTCACAGGCTATCAGCCCATATCCCATTATCACCAAAACCGGCCATCATGGAGGAAATATTTCTTGAATTTTTGTAGAGGTTTAAGTCTTTCTTGAAAAAAATATACCAAAAAATAGTACCGAATAAAGTAAATAGATTTTACGTGACACTTTTTTCAACAGCTCCAAGTATACAACGTATTGCGCCAGGAGTTACTTTGAACAACAGAAATACAGACAAACAAGGGTTAGGGACCATCAAGGTTGTAGCAATACATAGCAATACATAGCAATACATGCATCGTCCGTGGAAACAATGTTCCTAAAGTCACAACCTTTTTTTGCTTTACCGGCATCGCAACGATATGGTTTCGATCCCTTTCGAGCCTGAATTTTTTCAGGACGTATCTTTCAAGTGCTTGAGTTTCTTACAAAACTGCCACTATGTTTCACTTGCTGAATATTTCTTCCACAGTTCACAGATATGACTGAAACTTTCGTATGTTCACATTCGTGACATCACCAAATTCATATCTTTCTCAACAGAGTGTACCGCTAATGTGGATATCGGCATTCTCCTTGATGGGTCTTCAAGTGTTAATGCCGCAAAGCCTGGAAACTTTAAAAAATGTCTGGATTTTTTGAAGAATTTAGTACAGGCATTCAACATCGCGAAAAATGGAACACATGTCGGCATCGTGGTGTATTCTAATAGCCCCCAACTTATTTTTAATTTGGACCAGTTTATGGACGCCAAACCAATGCTGAGGGAAATCAATAGAATTAAGTATCCACAAGGCGCAACTAGTACAGGCGAAGGTCTTGACATGGTACGGAACGACCTTTTTCTTAAAAGCGCCCGTGAAGTGAAGGATATATTATTGGTGATGACCGATGGTGCTTCCCAGGTCAGTAAATATAGGTAAACGTTCTAAAGACGGAATCGATTTAACGCCGGCTCCTGATTTGCCCACTATCTACGTTTGCATCAAGCGTTTAAAATCAGGTCATGTGATATGAGACAAGAACTGTGATTGGCGCATCACCTAGCTAGTCAGATATTTATAACAGTAGCAAAAACGCGATAAGGGCACTATTGAGTTGTATAAGCACGTGAACTATAGAGAAATGCCAAGAAAAGCACGAATCTTATAGGCTTGCTTCTCGCTCTTTTCGAGTGTTCTTGTAAATTGCCAAGTTCTTGTGTAACTCGTAACAAATACACAAGAAACAAGTTTTTTTTTCAGTCTTTTTTTCATGAATTGACTACATAACCAACCAAAACCTTGTTTGTCAGATTAGTAGTCAATGTGTGCTAGAGAATCAAAAATCCGCATAGACGAAACCGTCATAGTCTTTTTCCGTCAATCAATAAAACGGGAAGTCATTATTGGCATTTACCTGCTACGGAATAGCGCTTTTAAATTTATTTGCTTGCTTGGCTAGTTCCTCATTTTGTTATTGATTAATTGGGTAAGCAAGCCTTGTCTTACAAAGTCATTTACCACAGGATAAAGTAGATGAACCCTCCAAGAAATTGCGCGACATGGGCGTCACAATATTCAGTCTCGGAATAGGGAAAGGATTCAACAAAGTCCAGCTAGACGAGATGGCCACGGATCCAGACTCTAAACACGTGTTCACAGGAGACTTTGAGGAATTAGGAAAGATTCTTCCGAGAATAAAACGGGCCGCTTGTCAAGGTGTTTATATGGAATATAATTTATTAATAGTAATATTAATGATAATAATAACAATGATAATAGCCATAATTAACAATTAGTCTCAGAAATCGAGGTGAATAGTGGCAGAATATTTATCGAACTGTGAAGCAGCGAGGTAACTATTCCTAAAGCCACCGTTCACCAAGATTTAATAGAATAATTGTCTTAGTATATACCAATAAGCAAACGACGGCGACGCGGAGGATAACACAACCGGTGAGAAAAATTAATTGTGAAGCGTAATTCGTACGACAAAGACACTTGCCGGACTTTGTTTTGCACGTGCAGTTTTTATTGTGTCGTTCATTTGCGCTATTGTTTGGTCCTGTCCTGATCAACGTTTCATCGCGGGAGTTTTTTTCTTAATTTCCCTGGTAAAACCTCTTCGAAAAAGCTGTAAAGTTTGAATCGACGGCGGCCATATTTCTGTAGCTTGGACGCCATTTTGTTGTTTCTCCAAACAAAAACTCACTAGCACAGGGATTACCCAGGAGGTGGACAGTGTTGAACATCCCGAGGTGAAGAGCCAATCAGATTACCCAAAATGCCATGGTTGCTGATAATACTTATCATTATAAAAAAATAATGATGATTATGCTAGCATTGGTAGTGGTTATAGTAACAACAATGATTATGATGGTAATGGAATTAATAATATTGAAGATGGGTATCCGGTCGATTAGCCCCCCGTCGATCAGCCCCCCACTAAGTCGATTAGCCCCCAAGTAAAAGTCTATTAGCCCCCAACTAAAAGTCTATTAGCCCCCAAACTAGACGTCAATCATGCTTCTTGATCATAAAGTTGGTCATTATTCTCAATAAATAATTTTAATACTCCCCTTATAGTTCTTCCACGCGCGGGAGGCGGGCGCGTATATCGGGCATATCGCGTATATATAGTAGGGGCTAATCGACTGGGGGCTAATCGACTGGGGGCTAATCGACCTACAACCATTGAAAATGTTATTGATAATAGTTATATAACATGTATCAACGTGCATTTGGAAAGCAGTTACTGTGTTGAAAGTGAATTGCTCTTCAAGTTAGAAACCTTCTTCAAGAGGATAGTTAAGCGTCTTGATTCTGAAAGACAGATTTAACTTGCAAGTGTTTCTTTTCGACAGCTGCTGGAGGATCCGCGTCAACCATCCCTCCTAATGGTAACACATATTTCGTTTGCTTTTTAGGATTATGATTAGAATTTTGAAATACTAGATCCTGGGTATTCAAAGCAGCCAATCTTAGCTCGTTGTTATCATAAGATTTTTCACGTGATTAGAAGAGAATTAAATTACGTGAGAATTCATTCTTTAACTCGAGTCGGTTGGAAATGGCAGAATCACAGAGCGATCGGTTTGTTCGACCAAGTGTTAAATTTACTTGACAAACGTTGGAGGTGCCAATCTATGGAGATATGTACCAAGTCTAAATTAGTCACTAGACTTACTTTAAGTTCATACTTAAGCTAGTAAGGCTAGTTCGTGGTGTTTCCGTACAAGTTCCATTCAATTCAATCGACTTCAATTTTGGCGGCGTTGAGGCTACAGCACCCAAAGTTCTTTTTGTCATGTTCTACCATGAAGCTTAACATGATGTTATTGATTTCTCAGACGATCGTCATACTTTCATCTATGCTTGAGACTTGTCATGTATTATCGGGACCTAGAAAGACTAGAGAGACTAGAGAGTCTTTTCATATCGTTTTTAGGAGGAGCAGGGGCTGGTGGACTAGGAGGTGGAGGCGCAAGAGGAGGAAGAACGGGTATGAGGATAAGAGGAGGGCAACGTAGGCCAGGAGGAAGACGAATACGACCAGGAGGAAGAATACGTCAAGGAGGAAGAATACGCCAAGGAGGAAGAATACGCCAAGGAGGAAGAATACGGCAAGGAGGAAGAATACGGCAAGGAGGAAGAATAGGACAAGGAGGAAGAATACGGCAAAGAGGAAGGGGAAGACGTCCAGGTGGTAGAATACCTGGAGCTGCGGGGGCTGGAGGTGCAGGAGCTGGAGGTGCAGGAGCTGGAGGTGCAGGAGCTGGAGGTGCAGGAGCTGGAGGTGCAGCAGCTGGAGGTGCAGGAACTAAAGGAGCAGGAGCTGGAGGTGCAGGAGCTGGAGGTGCAGGAGCTGGAGGTGCAGGAGCTGGAGGTGCAGCAGCTGGAGGTGCAGGAGCTGGAGGTGCAGCAGCTGGAGGTGCAGCAGCTGGAGGTGCAGGAGCTGGAGGTGCAGGAGCTGGAGGTGCAGGAGCTGGAGGTGCAGGAGCTGGAGGTGCAGGAGCTGGAGGTGCAGCAGCTGGAGGTGCAGGAGCTGGAGGTGCAGCAGCTGGAGGTGCAGCAGCTGGAGGTGCAGGAGCTGGAGGTGTAGCAGCTGGAGGTGCAGCAGCTGGAGGTGCAGGAGCTGGAGGTGCAGGAGCTGGAGGTGCAGGAGCTGGAGGTGCAGGAGCTGGAGCAGGAGGTATGAGATTGAATATACTGTCAGCTTACAGATGCTATGGTTAAAAATAAACAAGGTTAGCTTTTTAACCTGGCATTCCCATGTCGCTATACCTCAGCACTAAAACATTTAAAGCCCCATTGTGTGACATCGAAAACATTACCACAATGAGGTACAGTTCAGTCGCTTTTAAGAGGGGTCAAATTATAAGTAACCCTGTCATGGTGGTAGTTCTGTACGTGTTGGTAGCTACAGAATACGTGCTCTTTTATGTTTACTATAGTTGTATCTTGCGTAATTTTCTTCTGCTTGTTTGTGGTTGAGCATATTCATGTTCATTTCACACACTCATTTAATTTCATAGAAGAAAAGTAAAACACTGCATTCTGATTGGTTATTTGTTTTTAAACTAAGGTTTATCCCATGTATCTGCTTGGGCATAACTTTAGTTATTTTTGGTTTATTTTAGATCACTCGAGCGTAAATTCCTTAACTATAATTAGAGTGATACGAGAAGCGGTTACATCTCTGAAACAGATAACCGTAACTATAGTTAGCGGCGTCAACGTGACCGCAACCAATGTGTTGCACCACACCTCTGAACACATGTACTGTTTTTTCAATTTATTCTTGTAACGTGACCGGTGAAACATGGACTTTGATACTCAGCAGAAGAGATGAACCCTGGGCCTTACTGTTACGGTATTTTCAGTTCCCTATGGTATCCCCCCACTCTCCCCTCCCTAAGCACTAAGAATGTTTGTACAGATAATTTGGTTTCCAACATCAGGTATTGCAATTTCCCATTTGTGTTGGTTTTTCATTGCTGTTAGTTGATTGGCTTAAAGAACCTCACACCTTTTTTCTTGGCATTCAGAAAAATCACCTTCAATCAATGATGCTGGCGCTTTGGTATTAGCTTTGAATTATAAACAATAATTGGTTAAAGAAACTGTGTTCAGCTGTTGTGAATGGGCAGAGTAATTAAATTTTTTTACGTGAGTCAGTTTAAGACCCCTCTAATCTCAGCTGGAGCTTATCAATGTAGGAAAATCTAATTTGTTCATTTTTGCTATTGTTAACTAGAATGCAAAGTGAAAGTAGATCTTGGAATCGTCATCGACTCGTCTGGAAGCATACAGCAAGCTGGATCCGACAACTATAAGAAAATTAAAGAGTTCGTGAAAGCGGTGGTGAAAGGTTTTAATGTCAAAAAGAATGGGTCTCATGTTGGAGTCATTATTTACGACAATATCCCCAAGGTACAGTATTCCCGTGGAGGGGCCTTAGACGTAACGACTACTGAAAACGAACGATGAATACTACTTACACAATGCTTTCGAGTGGTGTACCATGGAATATCGCACAGGTACTAATTTTTCCTGGTATGCACACGAACCTTCACACGACAAGCGATATGTAGCACGGTGCACCAATCAAAAGAAATACGTTGTAGTGTATGACCTTAATATTGGGTGGGATAGCATTTTATTGCAGAGTGTGATGGGATTGTTGGAAGGAATACAGAAGAGTATATAAACAAAAAATGGTTTCCTGCTTCTTGGCTGGGTTTATCGCCAGCGGTATATGAAACTTATCAGACTCCACCACGGGGCATGATAAACCCTTTGGTTTATTAACAAAGTACGCAGAATCTTATATGGACCAATTCCATTTTTTCATGCCAGACTATATCAACGTTTCATCTTCATCAAGAAGAAAAAGAAATTTTACCCGTCATTGACGGGTTGCAGTACCTCGGAGGCGGGACAAACACTGGCGCAGCGATAAGCAAGGCAAAAGCAGATCTTTTTGACAACACCAAACGACCAGGTGTCCCACGCTTCCTCTTGGTCATCACTGATGGTAAATCAGAGGACGACATCGAAGGCCCTTCAAAGGAGCTCAAGAAGTCTGATGTAACGATATTTGCTGTGGGTGTAGGGACTAACTTCGTCATGGGTCAGTTGAAAACCATTGCAACAGACCCTGATAGTAGCCACGTGATCACAGAGGACTTCAGCAAAGTTGATTCGATAGTGAATAAATTGGTTGGTGTCGTCTGTACAGGTAAGTGCATCCAATCTTGCGTTATCTATTTTCATCTCTCCAGTAAAGCTCTAGTCCATAGATGGACCCCCTGATTTATAATAATAATAATAATTTAACATTTATATTGCGCAAAATACATGTGAATATGATCAAATGCGCATTACACGTAAATTATCGTCATTACTAAGTTATCGAAAATAACTAAAAATATTATACTAAAAACTAATGTTATCTAATAAAAAGCTAATCTAATAAAAATCTAATAAAAAGCTAATCTAAATAATCTAATAAAAAGCTAATCTAAAAAAATGGGTCTTAAGTAAACCTTTAAACCTACGAAAATTGGGCTCATTTCGTATTTGTGATGGTAGCCCATTCCACAGTTTAGGTGCCGCAGCTAAAAAAGCACGGTCACCCAATGTCTTTTTAGTTAAAATTCTTGGCGTTTCAAGCATGATTCCCATTGCACACGATCTCAAATAGTAACTCCCTTCCTCCCTTTTGCTAATGAGTTCTTGTATATATCCCGGAGCTTGTCCATGGATCGCTTTAAAAGTAATTATAATAATCTTAAAATGAATCCTAAATTCTACTGGAAGCCAATGAAGCGTACACAGAATTGGTGAGATGTGATAAAACTTTGGAATCTTAAAAATAAGTCTTGCTGCGGAATTCTGGAGCCGTTGTAACTTTGCTATTTGTTTAGCTGGTAACCCATACAGAATACTATTACAATAGTCAATGCGACCAATTATTAGGGCGTGACAAAGTGTCTGGGTTGCTTGGTTACTTAAATACTTTCGTATTCGTCTTACATTTGTGATGTAGTAATAGGCTGCTTTACACGTGTTATTGATATTAACTTGAAGACTCATGTTACTATCTATCCATGTCCCTAAGTTCTTAACCGACTGAACAGGTGACACTTGAGCATCGCCTACTGCAAGCGAGTCAACATGAACCTTAGATAGTTGCTGACGGGTGCCTATTATTAAAAACTCTGTTTTGTCATCATTGATCTTCAGTTTGTCACACAGCATCCAGGCTCTTATCTCATTTACACACCCTTCCATAGCAGCAACGGCATCCTCGGTACTTGAGGCACAGCCAGGTTTAAACGCTAAATATAACTGCGTATCGTCTGCATAAGCATGAACGCTAGGCAGGTGTCTCTTGACAACTTCAAACAGTTTACTGGCATACAGAGTAAACAGTAACGGCCCCAAACATGACCCTTGAGGAACTCCTTGATTTAACTGTAGAGATTCCGAACACTTGCCACTTAAGGAGACACGCTGAGAACGTCCCGATAGGTATGACGCAAACCTCTCCAGTGCTGTACCTCGGATCCCAAAACTTGTGCTCAGACGAGACAGTAACACGGAATGTCCCACCGTATCGAAGGCAGCACTCAGATCCAACAACACAAGCAGAACAACTTCCTGACGATTCATTGCCATTAATATATCATTATATATCTTGAGTAAGGCTGTTTCTGTGCTGTGACCTCGTCTATACGCAGATTGCAACAAGGGGTAGAGGTCATGTTCAGAAAGGTGTGCATGTACCTGATCAAATACTGCACGCTCTACCAATTTCGACACATACTGCAGGTTACTAACTGGATGAAGATTAGTGAAGTCATTAATTGCAGCTTTTTTGTAACGAGGATCAATAAGGGCTTCCTTCCATACCTTCGGAAAATGACCCCCCAGTAGTGACGAATTGATCATCTTAGTAATAACAGGTAACCGATGATCAAGTGATTCTACTACAAATTTGGTCGGCATGGGGTCTAGATTACACGTTTTCGTTGATGACTTCTGAATAAGTGCCAAAATGTCAGCTTCAGAGAGGGGTTTGAACTCCAACAGTATCCTTGCATCGCTGACTATAGGGTCATCTGGAACAGTATCCATATCAGCGATAACGGTGGAGTCTATTTGATCACGTATCCGCATTATCTTCCGCGCAAAAAATGAAAAGTTTTAAACCTAGTTTTTGACATGTTCCAGTTGTGTCAATACAAGTAAGACTGTTCACCGATAAGAGACTACCTTTCTGAGCTTTCCACTCTGCTAATCTTGTTTTGTCCCTCTTCACCGTCTTAGGGAAACGAATTTTCACTGTGAAGTACATGCGAATTTATGACCCATTTTCTATTAATGAATTTATTGTTTCCTCTCTCTGAATACTTAGTTTATTTCAAGAAGCATCGTCAGTCTGGTTTCATGCTCTTTAAGAAGTTCTTTGTTTTCATTAGGGACTGTAAAATAATTATCAGGAGAGGGGGGAGGGCTGGAAAATGAGCTTCAAAGGGAAGTAAGTATTGTAAGGAATATATTGTATTCTTTAAATACATGAGCTAGGCAAAATTGTTCAACGTTACAAATACCTGAATTTACTTCTTGTCACATACTGTAATGCACTCGACTTCTGCATCTGGTACAAATAACATCTCGTAAGAATGTTCGATAAAACTGCCCATTTCCAAGCTGTCTGACTCATCGTAACATAAAATGAAACTTTGCCACCCCTGTAATAAGAGTAATTTTAATTTGAGTCCCTCCTATCTTGGCATTATTTGTACTTGATGCCACCCGTTTTGTTTTCCACCACTCCTGATAATTATTGCCCAGTCCCTTAGAGGCAGTGTAATGAGGGGCGGCAGTGTTCCTAAGTATAAGGAGGTCTTATATTTACTGTTCTATACCATGCCCTTTCTTTCCATTTTCGGAGTTAAACAAGTCAATTCATTAGCCAAAGAAAATTAGAGGTGACTGTAGGTAGCCTTGGGTAACTCTTAAATCCTTCTTTTCTCCCGTTGCAGATGCAAGGAACCTGGCCAATAGTAAGCTTAGCTATTTGTTTTTGGTGGAACTGATCGACTGGTATACCATCGCGTATCCTGCAGTATGATTCTATTTACTGGTTTTTACAGTCGAAGCTCTCGTAAGCGGCAATGTTGGGAATGCGTAAAGGTGGTCATAACTAGAGCTGGTCTCTTAGGAGAGAGCACTCTAGTAATAGAAATAACAGTGACTGGTCGCTTTCGAAAGCTTGAATGTAATTACCATAGAGCTGGCGCAATATAATGACAGGATAGCTCTTCATTACAGAGTTTAAGTGACAGCTCAAACGGGATTTCACAAAAGTAGTCGTAACTAGATCTGGTCGCTTACGAGAGCGGTCGCAAGGAAAGCTTCGACCGTATTATATATTATGTTCATTCTATGATATAGAGCAGGTTGTAGGAGGACTCGCGCCTCTTTAGCCAAATAGACACATAGACATATCCACAAAAGTGCTGAAACATGCGGTTTAAAGTTTTTTCGGATTTTATGGTTCTTACAGTTTTACAGCAATGTTTCGTTTCCACTGATATGTCTTTTAGAGGGGTCTGATTTTGGTCTTTATGGTGAAGAGTTCCTCGAGGGCGTAGATGGGGAGACTGAAAATATCGGAGTAAGTGAAGGAGGGAATCAACAGAATACAGGTAATAAATATGAATTGTCGTGTCCTGATTTTATTAAGGTCCCGGAAATCTGATGTTTAATGAACTTGCGATACCGGGGCAATGCTGGTACCGCAAGGTCATGGGTTTGAATCACGTTCAAACGTGAATTTTTTCAGGTCTTCTCTTTGCAACTGCTTAAATACAGGATGACGGTGATGACAATTTAATTAATTAATTAAGGGATTTCTGTAGCGTATTTTCCTAACGCCAAGACGCGCTTTACAGTGCCAAATAAATAATAATCTATACACTAAAAACTACAAATATAGCAATATAGAAAACCTAAAACTCAAAAAAGTCAAAAGTCTAAAAATAAGCTTGTCGAAAAACATAGGTCTTAAGCTGCGCTGCTTTTAATCTCAAATGGAAGGGAATTCCACAGATAAGGCGCGCATACCTAGAAGGCCCTCAAGCTAATCGATTTGAGCTTATGCGTTGGCTGCTACAGCAGAAGTTGGTCAGCAGACCTAAGAACTCGCCTAGGAACTTAAGGACTGATGAGCTTAGTCAGGTACATTGGGATCACTCCTTGGAGTGCCTGTGACAATGATAGTGATCAAAAATCAAAAAATGATCAATTCTCTTTATTTGGTTTTTAAATCAAGAAGGAAATATTGGCTTCGATGGAGATACGGGAAATGACACATATGCCCAGGAGGGACAGGATACCGGGACTGGGACAGGTAATCTTATTTTAACTTATAACCAGATATATCGCACGACCCGACAAGGGTTTTACTGTAATAAATTGATCATGTAAAATGCTGAATCATAGTGAAGATATGATTACAATGATGGTTTTTAAACCAAACAGGAGATATCGATTTTGACGGGGATGCCGGGAATGACACATATGCCCAGGAAGGACAAGATACTGAAGCTGAGAAGGCTGGCCTTGAAGAAGGAGGCGGTGACGACGGAGTTGGTGAATTGAATTTGTTGGTCCTGATTTTAACCATTCACATTGCACACAAGTTTTACATAAGAAAGGTTCACTTTAAATACATTTCTTATGAGAAAAATATGAAAAAATGGCGTCAAATGAATGTGCTTTTCTAATGTCCTTCCAACGCATTGCACCCACGATTGGCTTGGTCCATTTGAACGTATGAACAGACTTCTAATTTTCGTCTGGCACTTAAAGTATTTTGTTTGGTTTCCAGATGCAGCAGGAGAAAGCCAATTTGACGATGATGCGGTAAACGACACTTACGAGCAGAGAGGATCAGATGAGCGAGGTGGCCCTGAAGAAGGCATCGACGAAGGGACCGGTGAGAGAATTTTTATTTCACAGATATAAAAAACCATATTGTAATAAAAGGTTTGCGTTTGATCTTCCGGGTGTAAGAAGTTCTGAAAAGAACTGTTGTTGATGTGGAATGACAGAGACATAAATACCACACGTGACGACAAGTATATCACTTAACTCTCAGAGGCGTGGCCATAATTTTTCTGGAGGTACGCATAATTCTCCAAATCCTCCCACCGACCAACCCCAACCCCAAGTCAGGTGAATTGACTAATGACGAGGTAAAGTTGTAAGCCTAGCGTTTTTACTGTTACTTTCGACTTCTTTAGGTATAGGTAAAGGTAGCTAAGCCCCTGACTGTGATGATGACTTCCCTCAGTTTGTCGAAACGTCACTTAACACCAACAAAAGCTCATTTCAGAACTTCCAACTCCCGGACGATCCAACTCTCCATACAAACATTGTATACTACATTACTTGACGGTGACACTTCTTTATTGTCCTTCATTAGAACCAGGGGACATCGACTTTGATGCTGAAGCGGGTATTGATAGCGATGTCAAGGAAGGGACAGATTCTGGGCCAGCAAGTAACAGCGTTACAGGAAGAGGGACAGGGAGAGGGAGGGACGTAGGCAGAGATTTGGAACGAGGAGGAGGGGCAGAAGAAGAAGAACCCACCGGTGGCAACGGACGTGGAGCAGGAGGAAGCATTGCCAGCAGTCCTGAAGTGGAAGCTGGTGTTCCGATCCAGCAGGGAACCGCTTTAGGTAGAGTTGGCCGTGTAATGGGACCAAAGCCCGTCAGAGTTACAACAGCAGGCGATATGGGTAATGTTGTCAAGAAAGGAGTTCAGGGAACCTTGGACAGTAATTCTTACATTCGTGGAACTGGGATTCCAACACCAGACAATACAAGATACCCCATTTTAAACGACAACTTGGCATCTAAATCTATCTTAGGTAAAATACACAAGAAAGCTAGGAACGGAAAATACGGAAACCGTTTATGTCGCGTACGGTCCCTTGTCCGCGCACAGTTTTTAGGAGACGTTAACTAAAATATATCTTATTTGGCCTGCCATGGGGAGTCTGCCCGGTTGTTTATATTCCCTTGGAATTTTTGTATTCAGGTCATCACGTTACCTTTCTATTGTGACACAGTAGACAACATCAATCGGACAGGTAAAAACAACCTATCAGTTGCTTAGTTGATCCAGCGATCTAGCCGGCTAGCACTATCAGTTTTGATCAGTTGGTCAGTCCTGGTCGGATGGTCAGTAAATCTATTCGTTAGCCATTCGGTCCCTTAGTAAGTCATACAGTTGTTGGTCAGTCAGTGAGGCAGTCGGTATTTTGTTCAGTCAGACGTCAGTCAGGTAAGCATACGAACATCCAGTATTGTTTGAAAACGGTCGTTCGCTCAGTCAGTCAGCCGGAGTGAGTCGGCGGTCAATCAGGCATTCATCATTCAGTCAGTCAGCCAGTCAGTGACTCAGTAGTTCAGCCGTTGGCCACTCATTTGGTCACGTACCCAGCTAACTGAAAGCCTGAGTATCTTAAATCTTAAAACATTTCCTTTTTTAAACAGGCGTAGCTGGCATCTGCAAAGACAAAGTTGATTTGGCTTTTCTCATCGACGCTTCTGGAAACAAGGACCCTGAAGGAGAGGCGAATTTCAAGACTTGTTTGGAATTCGTCAAAGCTGTCTCCAGCATGTTCGTCATTAATCCACTGCAAACCCACGTTGGATTTGTAGTGTTTTCGTCAAATTCTCAAGTTGTTTTGAACTTGAAAACGTACTTTGATGAAACGAGCGTGGCAAATGCCCTAGATGGCATACCGTACATCGGAGGCCAAACAAACATAGCAGCTGGACTACGACTAGCGAAAACGCAACTGTTTGACACCACAGCAAGGCCAAACATACCACACATTCTGATCGTAATCACTGCAGGAAAATCTTTTGATGATGTTTCGATTCCTTCAAAAGAGCTCAGAGATGCTGGCGTTACGGTCTTCAGTGTTGGGATTGGAAACAACGTTAATTTGAAAGAGCTTAACGACATGGCTACAGACCCGGATGTTGGTCACGTTCTCACAGCAAACGTTAAGGAGTTCAGTCTTGTTGTGAAGAAGATTCAAAGTGAAGTCTGTAAAGGTAACATTACGTGATCCCCTTTCACTGAGTGAAAGTGCATGTGTTTGACTTTAATTTGTTGTACGGAGTGCTCACCGTAAGTTAAGCCGTGTTCATAATTATCAGACCTCGATTATCATAATGATTAAAATGTAATCGAATTAGATTTGAAATGGGTGCATGCACGACAACTTATTACAGTCCCGGATTAGAATTTCTTCAAGCAACCTCATTGGTTTGGAAAGGGGGTGGTTGAAGTATTTGCAAAACGTGAAAAATGGCGGAGACGCTGAGAGTAGATGAAACTTCCAATCACATTACAGAACAAAGGTGTTATAGTACAATCCAGATAGGCCATCGTGAGAGCATCGTTTGTTACCTATTATGACCTCCTTGTGCTATTTTCAAATGTTGTAGCTCTCAGAGAGGGTTAGCGTTTCCAAGGGTTATTATCTGTTAATGCTACTTCTAAATATTCCCAGATTTACAAGTTTGCCATCTAAATTTCATCTTTAAAATGTTCCCTCGCCATTGTTTCTGGAGCTCAACTATGCCATTCTCTTTTATTAGCCAACATAAGACCCGTTGCTTTATATCCACTGAATGCCAAGTATCTGGCAAAGGATGTGATTGGTGGAAATCCTGCAGGGGAACGAAGCTTAGTGATACCCGCCGTTGGGCCAGGAAACAAAGATGGCGGCTCTTTATCGTTTCTTGGAACACAGGATAGTTTCATCGAGTTTCCCAACAATGGCAAAATCGATGCCAAAGAATCACTAAGTTTATTGGCCTGGATTTTTCCAGAAAAGGCCGGTCCCATTTTCAATTTCAAGAGAAACGGGTGGGGTGCTAACTTGTGGCTGGCTCAACCTAGGAAGATATTTGCACACTTTGTGGATAGACGTCATCGACAAACCACTCTACCACTGCAGAGCACGAAAATTATCCCAAATAGGTGGAACTACATTGGGGCAACGTATGATCATAGGACGGGGGAAGCAGGATTGTGGGTAAATGGGAAATTTGAGGACACGAAAAATATAGGCACCATTGAACTTGCTACCAATTACACTGTGAGAATGGGGGCTCGGATTGGCGATAAAAGAAATTTTCGAGGTCGAATTTCCTGCATGCAAGTTTACAATGTCGCTTTAACTTCGGATCAGATTGAAGGTGCAAAAGAGAACTGTAAACCTTACGAATGAGACTTGTCATATTTAGTTCACCTCTAAGGTGATGGAACCGAACTCTGTTTTATTTAGGAAAGCAACAGAACACCGATATTCCATAGAAAAAAACGTTTTTTGTAGAATGAAATGTTTAGGCAGTTATTCCTAATGTAGCACCCACTAGAAGTACGCCGAGTGTAAAAGGTTTATGTTCTCATTTTCAGTTATTCAAAGTAAACAATACATAATCGAAAGGATAATCCTTTTATACTAACTTGAAAACTGTGATCATGATTAAAATTATAAGCGGTAAATCGGCAAAGTTTCTGTGAGGAAATAAAGCATCGAAAAATTCAGTGTAAACTTAGCGGGATAGTATTGCACAAAACAGCACCCACTGACGAGATTCCTGAGGGTCCCCAGCCGTAAGTGAGAATAGGCCCAGCGGTGGTAGTTTCGCGGGGTGCACACTGTACAATCACTAAGTGAAATGGCAAGCGATCAAAAAATACAATGTAGTTTTCTCAACACAAAATTCCTTCCCCAGCAGAGCTTCCAGTGTCATTAAAGATTTCTTTCTAAGCACTTTTAAGGCGCTACTTTACAGAATGCCAATATCCCCTATCCACCCCACCCAACCAAATTCGCCATTTTCTGCACCTGTACTCCATACATGTGTTATATTCTCACTAGTTTTATTCCGCATGTGAAGAATAATGCATTACAACGATATTCATAAAAAAAAATAGGCTTTTTAAATATAACACAGGATTAATGAAAACACGATACAAATAGTAGTTATCTTCTAAATCTGATCAGCGGTTCATTGTCCTCGGATTCTTCATTATCCATCTCTTCTGAAATCCCATCAGTAAGAGTAATGACTTCACTTGAAATGCTGTTGTCACTTTTGCGAAACCTACAAATCATCGAAAAGCACATACAGATGACCAAGATACCATAAGCATTAAAAAGATATGATTTATCTCTGACATAAGATCAGTGGCGTAGCGTAAGATTTTGAAGGTGTATCCACAGGAAGAGAAGTGGAATGTTCATTTCTTGCCGTCCGTTCATGGACTAATAGAAGGATAAATGAAATACTAACAGAAAGGCACCAGTATAATAAGAAACATAAGTCATCCCGATTTAATGATAACAATGCTCTCGGGAATTAAAAAATTATATTTTTCCAGATTTCATCTGTACGCACGGGCGTGTGTGAGCATATGGACGCTAGGCCCTTGAAGATGAATTGCTAAAAGAAACAGCGTCAAGAATTAACATTAAATTTTTGCAAAAACCAAAATGTGAACTAAAAAGTCACGAGTCGCGATTGCTAAAAATGGCTTGCAACTGCGGGTGTCCGGTCTTTTTAATAAGTTTAACTCTTATAATATAAACAGGACCCTGCGTGCGCCCTGATTGGTCAAAAACCCATATTTCAACAGAGTAGAAAACATAGAAAAAGCGTGTTTTATTGTTTTTCGCCACATTACCTCTAATCGACAATTCTGTTACAGATGGCGAAAAATATTTTCTTTGAAGAAATTCATGATGGAGTTCTCTGTGAAGCAGCAGAAAGTTTTGAAGCTGAGAATAATAAAAGAAATAAAGAAGAAGAAGAAGAGAAAACAGTCGAGAAGTTGGTATAATATAGGGTCAGTTTGTCGATCTGTGTGCTTTGTTGTTTCTACTCGCGGCGTGTAAAATCTGTACCATAAAGAGAAATGTAGAAAACACACGCCTGCGTCTCGTGTTTTCTACATTTCACTCGTGTTCTCAAATGCCCGTCGTGTTTTATCACAGTGCAATACGCGGCTTAGGCTTCTTCATTTGTTAACTAATTTCTCCATCATATAGGCACATAGTCTCACCTTAAACACCACAACGGTTTTGAAACACGTCTCCCCATCCAAATGAACCCATAATACTCTTTGGCATTCTCCATTTCTTCAGTTGTTTGCGGAATGTTAGAGTTCAGTGTCTCGGGTAGAAATAGTACAAGTAGACAAGTCAATATGTTCAGAACACCAAAAATCGTCATTGGAAGAGTGATGCTTACTCCCGGAAGCTGCGACTAATAACAAAATGAAAAGATAAGTTAAACAGCCATTACACAGGCAGCAAACTGATAACACCAGGAAGCGCAGTACTTTTAACAACAGGATTTCCAAATCTGCCATTTTGACACAACCATACAGGGAAGAAAATTCTACGCTTGTTTTCGGTGGGTTATTCGATCTATTTTTCCACTGAGGTTGAATTTTCGGGGGACACTGCCCACTTTTATCAAACAGTAATTCGGTGGTTACATTTTTCGCCTTTTGACTCCAGTGAAGGTGGCCCATGGCTACCAAACATTTAGTCTGGAAAAAAAAATGGGACCAAGAATTTATAATGACGAAAATACTAACAAGCTGTTGCATAGCTCGTTAGGCGAATGGGCAAGATAAGGCGAATCCTGAATTCTGATTGGCTACCCGCTTGGGATTTCCCGCGTTGTTCCGCGAAACAAAACCAAAACAATAAATCCTTTATTGACCAAGCTTGTTCGGTCAAGATGGCCGGATACTGGCCTCGTTCGTTTTAGCTTTTATACCGAGACGTAGTCGAGGTCAATAAAGATGCAAAAAAGAACGAAGCTGATATGCAGCCAACTTGGCCTCAGGCTTGGTCAATAATTCATTTAAACCAACCAGCAGAAGTTAAGTGCCGAATGGTTAAAATTAGAATTTGTTTCTTTGACTTGTTATTGCTTTGAATAAATTCGATGTAATCTAACACCTACCAGCATGACAATGTAGGGTGCGACAATTGCACCAACTCTTCCACTTGTCGAACAAGCACCAAGCGCCAGATTCCTGTGATACAAATGTACACACATTACAGTTTCTATATACACTGACAAACAAGACAGTGATGAGAATTGAGAAATTATCAACGCCAAATTTTGCATAGGCCGCATTAAGATCGCTGAAAGGCCGAAAGTAACAGTAGCTTCTGTTGGGAAATAGAGCGAATAAATTTTGATGAATTACAAATCTTTCA
This sequence comes from Ricordea florida, assembly GCA_949710005.1. Lineage (NCBI taxonomy): Eukaryota > Metazoa > Cnidaria > Anthozoa > Corallimorpharia > Ricordeidae > Ricordea > Ricordea florida. The sequence continues at coordinate 33,143,483 of OX453277.1, forward strand.
CCTGAGAGAGGTCGGGTACAACTCGCTGCTGTAGAGGTAAATAACTGCAAACGCCATGTTTAAAAGATTTCTTCCAATTAGTGCTAACCATGTTGTTATTTGTCCCTGCCCTGTAAACGAAAATACAACAAAACGGTTACTGTGCAATTTCGAATGTGTGTGTTGGTGGATTACCCCATCAGTAAAATCATTATTTTCCGACCACGTATCAGTTATGAAAAAAGGTAAGAATATTTTTTTTTTGACAAAATGACGGGCTGTAGAAAGATTCCCTGAGCTATGATATAAACTTGCATCAACGAAAATCATAAAGACTTCTTAAGAGAATAGGCAGGCCTTGGGTAACGCAACATTGTAGTAACGTAGAAACGCAACTCGATGAAGCGAATCCGTCTTATAAGCGAAGCTTACCTTCAGGAACCGCGAGAACAAGCAGACAAGAGGCGCCTCCCAACATCATAAAGACGCAATGTGGGACACGCCGACCAAATCTGATTATAAGAAAAATATGATTAGCTACAAGCTAAATAAACAAGAAACAACCTGTGAGCACGCTTTGACTGTGGAGTAAGGTGCACTGAAAATGAGCCAGCAAAGCTGTTCAACGTGAACTTCTCTATAAGGCACGTTGTCTTTTCTTCTGGCGACGATCATTTAAGATGAACCAGGAAAAATGTTAAAGACAATAATACAATAGACGATAGCAATATATAGATACAATAGATGATAGCAATATATAGATACAATAGATGATAGCAATATATAGATACAATAGATGATGGCAAATCACGCCTTACTTTTGTAAGATGATCCAGACAATGAAGACACTTGGAACATCGCTGAGTTGCATGTACACCGTGTTAAGGTACGGACTCCCGGCCAAGTTTGAAATGTATAACAGGAAACCATAGAAAGCCACGTTTATCGTAATCCTGAAAAGATTAAATGTTTCAGGAACGATACGTGACAGGATAAAACAGGTTTCAAAAATGGCGGTAATATCAAAGAAGCAACATTCCTCTGTGTTCAATTAAAAGAGAACTATTCAAGTTATTGTCACTTTTCCAAGGACAATGACACAAACTTTAGAAGGCTAGCCAGAGTTTTCAAATATGCAATTCCTTTCCATCCTCGATATCCTCAGGTATAGACAAACATTTATATCATTCCACAACTATGCTACAAAGTTTGGGGGTTAATTTTCTATAAACTTTGGGCTTTCCAAAACGTCACTAGAATCCATGACAGTACCCCTTTACGTGGTGCCGGATATCGGAAGGAAAAAAAAAAACAAATAATAATAATAATAATAATAATATAATAATAATAACGGTTTATTAGCATTCCACGTAAAAAATGGCTCTTCTATGCTAAAATATATACAAACAAAATACTATGATATTAAAAGATATATTTATATAATGATTTGAAAAATAAATTATATTGGAAAACTATAGATTGTATATGAATTATAAATAGATAAAAAGGAGAAAATTATAGTGTGAGGAAGTCGCCATTAACACAACAATACTGATGTCAAACATGAAAGCAAACTAAGCATTGTCTTTCTAACTTAAGATTTTCAATGCAACAGACCTGATACATACGTGGCCGGCTCCGCCTTGCCAATTTGGCCACGTTTTCTGAGAAATTGATGCTGGTAAAATTTGGAATCAAGAGAAATTTGAGTGATGTAGGCTCGTTAGGTTTTACGGAATTTGTATGGGAAAGGGATAAATTCAGGTCACCTTGCGAAAGTGACATTCAAAGGGATAAATTCAGGTCACCTTACGAGCGTAACGTTCAACTTTTTACCAATACCGAAATGGACATGCAACTTTAGTTCAATTTGAAGGCCGAAAAGTAACGTAATTTCAGTACGTACTATCGGCAGCCATTACGCATATGGTCTATTTGATATTTTGCAGCTATCAAAGTTGACCTACCAATTAAACCAAAGAATAAACGTTCTAGTACGCATGCGCGTTGTTCGTACGAGGTCGAGAGGTGAATGCTTCTGCTGTTTCATCTGGGAATCACTTTCCATTTGGCGACATTTAACCAGAGCATTCCTTAGGGATCGTCCATTAAATGTCACTGAGCTTTTGCCTGAATATTTCAACAGAACATCACTCGCCTCATCTAAACGACCGTGAAGTACAAGCCACCTGGGGGACTCTGGTAACACCCTAACAAAATCAAATCATGCAATGTAACAAAATCAAATCATGCAATGTTTGATCGTTGTCATTTGAAAGACACGCATCCTAAGACTCTCTACGAGTACTACAGAAAAACAACAAGAGAAGTGTGGGAAAACAAATCGCTACGCGATTTATGACGTCACCAAGACCAAACTCACTCCCAGTCTGCGGAGACACTATTTTGGTGTTTTTGGTCTACGAAAACTGCCGAAAAACGGACTTTTTTGGCATTTACTCGGAACTTGTCCTTCAATTTTGTAATCAAGGCATATTAAGCTACTAGAAAACGCAAAAATGTTTTTCTTTTACTTCATCGGCACCATAAAATCGTTCATTTTATCCGCTTTGAAAAACTATTGATCAGTCCTACTTTCATACTAAGCAGTGTGATTCAGTCAAACTTATCATCTGGGTATCGAGCCATTCAGTTGGAAAACTTCTTCAGCGTGCCGCACTGTTGCACTGTGTGTTTTACTTTATAGTGTGGTTCTAACACTTTGATAATTAAATAAATGCAATATGTCCATTCTTTCGACAGCTTAATTACCCCTTGTCACGGCTTAAATATGGTAGTGACTGTCTTAGTCTGCAGCGCGGTTCTTCGGGCTTCACTAGAAAATGAAAAGTGTACACTTTTGGGTGAAGCTAGAGAGTACCTTTCTATGTCCAGTTATCGATCTTTCGTTACTGCAATGTGGTACTATTCTGTTGTACTATTTTCCTGAGTTACCTTTTTTCACCCAGGGGTGAAAAAATAAGTGAGAACTCTGGTTCGAAATGTAACAAACAAAACTTACCACCACAAAGCGACAAAAAGAATCGGAGGGAAGCTTGCCACAAGTAGAAGGTGACGCCAGTAGCGGATATAATAAGCTATAAGAACGATACCAGTATGTCCTACAACCCAGAACAGGCCTGTAAATTTGCAGGCCAAAGTGCGATAACTTGGTCCCACCAACTCCAAGATGTACACATAATGGGACACAAAGAAGCCAGTTAAACACGCTGCTGTGGTCGCGCGAAGACACGCGAAAAGGATCACAGACTGGACAAAGACAGTTCCAAGACTGAATGCTGTCTGGAAGGAAACGGAATCAATATAGTCAGATTGTTCTTTCCAAAATCACTACGGCCAGCTGACTGACCACTTAAGACTCAGCCACCATTTCATATGCTCGTTAAGACTTTTATGTATCCAAGCATTCAAGTATTTAAGAATATACGTAGAGCTTTTTAATGCTCACTGAAGTTACAACCCTGCGGATATGGTCGGCACCAGTTCTTTAGATTCTTTGAAATCCAATCTGTACACTTTTCCTTGGTAATTCTGTTAGATTCGCAGTGCGTCTAAACAAGCTTTAATACGTAACTCCGGTTAGATTTGGTACTTACATTTTATTTTCCTTTGTTTTTTTTTTCTTGGTATGGTAATGTATGATAATGAGTTTGAAACAAAAGAAAATACAATTTAAACCTTGGAAAAAATTGAACCACAACATATGTACCAGGTATTGCAGTAGTTCATTACATCGGGACATAGGCAGAAAAAAGAGGAGAAAAAGTGCAAGATACACTGAACTGAACTTACAACTTCTATACGAATACTATAATCGCTAATCGAAATGTCTTGAAATGCAACACAAAGCCCAAAAAGTACCTATTCAGTGTGGAAAGGTTAGAGGTGTGTGTGAAGAGATTATGTAAAGCTAAGGAGGGGTCGGAAATTCTATTTTTATGTGAATTTTTTATCTGATCGATTTACAATAACATCAGCTTAAATATAATATTTCTCACACTCATTAACAATGCAAAAAGAAAGGCAAAGGAAATCAAACATCGTGACGTGTTTGGATATCTGATGAAACACGGCTTGTTTTTGCATCGCTAATTTCTCTTTCTAAATCATTTCGTTCAAGAAGTTATATCAAACACTCAAGACATGTGTTTCATCACATATCAAACCCATCGACGTTCGCCGAAAATACTCCGCTGAGCGTCGTATTTTCAGCTCTCTTCTTGTTGTTTGATATGTGATGAAACACTATCTCATGTTTGATACATATATATAGAGTGGAGTGCAATTTTGGTCTGAAATTATATCCGTGATTTCAAATATCGAACGAGCGCTGCGCTTTAATTACTAGAACGATTTCAGACCAAAATTGCATGACACGAAGTTCAATTCCCACTTTATTACTGTACATCCAGTTGTGAAATTGCACAATTTAATAGTCCTAATACAAGGTAGTTAGTCGAGTGTCAATATTTTAATGATCTTGTGGCCGGTTTTTAGAATAAAAGAGCCGGAAACCGGAAACGCTTTTAAATTTCAATTCAGTTTATTCTCATTGGCTGAAAAAAAGAGCCTAAGAGAGTGCGACTCGTGAATAAATCACACTGCTATAGGCCAATCAAATTGCAGGGATCACCTGTGATTTCAAAATGGATGTAATTGCTCAAAGCAGGGTTAAGGTAACCCAGGGTTAGTGCGAAATTGAAATGCAGATACAAGAGCTTAAAAAGCACATTCAGTATCATTCTTTTTGAATACAATATGATGATTGTATGCTTTGAAAAAAAAAGAGAAAGTTATTGGAGAAAATGCTTTTTAACAAGAGGAAAAGAAACCCGGGTTAAACTTTAATCTTGGATTAGTGCTAATCGGCTTTTGAGCAACTGGCCCCAGGACTATACGGAGAACAAAACTAACTGTTTCCCTTGGGACCATATATTAAGTGTATATAATAACATGATAATAACAAATTTTCAGCAAAGATCTAAATACATTTGAATTGTATTGAGGATGGTAAAAATTAACAAGACTCACCAGTAGAACTGAGCACAACAGCATACAGAAACGTCTTCCATAGATATCAGATACTGCACCAAACACAAGAGACCCAACTAACATACCAGCTGAGTAACTAGCTTGGATATTAGCATTGATATATGCTCTGTTACAGATGAGATTCCACTGAAAAAAGAAACAAAAGCAAACAACAAATAAAAAACAATAAACAACAGTATACAGGATTGTTCATTGTAGCATTCCAAAGAACTGTTGCACAAACAGCTCCATTCACACATGCAGCAGTTAGAACCACACCATTGAGTAAAACAACTTGGAGTACCACAGTACAGCACTGTTCAGTAGCTTTCCAAAGAATGGTCACACTACATGGTTTGATCCACAGATGAAAAAGTGCAAACCACACTGTATAGTAAAACAAACAGTACCACAGTACAGTGCTGTTCAGTAGCTTTGCATAGAATGGTCTCACTGTATGGTTTCATCCACAGATGAAAAAGTTCAAACCACATTGTATAGTAAAACAAAAAGTACCACAGTACAGTGCTGTTCAGTAGTACCAAAGTACAGTATATGAAACACACTGCACATTTTTATCCACAGGTGAAAAGCACAAGGACACTGAAAGACAGCACAACAATACAGACCTGTTTTGTAAAGATTCAAAGAAATGTTTAAAGCGATTTTGTCCGGCTTTGATGGGATAGCTAAGTCCGAGCTCTACACACTTAAACAAGACAGGCAATTACTAACTGTGTTAGATAATTCATTCTAGGCTGGTGATTGGCAGAGTCCTGCAGTCACACACCTCAGTAGCAGTACTAGAGAAAGGTCCATCAAACTCATATTTCTTGCACTCGTCACAACACTTGTTAACTTCGCATGTAATGTTTGGTGTCACGCAATGAAATCCAGGAGTTCCAGTTATGAAGAGCAGGCCAGTCACTTGAAAGCCGGATGGGATAAGAACGAAAGCAGAGGATAATACATAGAGTATCTTTTGCCATCGTCCAAATTCACCAATAGACTTGAGAATGTTGTCAAATTGAAGATCGTCTTTCATTTCTGAAGGACTAAAGGAAGACATGTGTCAGCTCCAAGAAGAATCTGTTTCCAGGGGAAGGTAGTCTCCATTTATGGCACACTAATTAGCATAAGAATATCTCACCTGTCTACAGAAGTCCTCATTTTTCAGATAAAAAGGATATGGATCCTTCAAACTAAAGTTAAGTATATGGGATGAGTAAAGAAGAAACTAGGTGTAATTTATGTAGTTTTAAAAATACACCATGAGCAAAAATGTTTCGTTCAGATATAACCTTAAGGCCGCATCATTTTTCTCTAACCCTTTCACTCTAAAGCTCTTACAGTAGCAGCTCTCTGTTGAACGAGTGCCACACATGTCCTTGTTTATCAGTTGAGAGAATTTGGTGTTAAATCAACTCATTAACCTCAGGTTGATCATGTGCCCAATTCTCACCATCCATTTTCTTTGTTTGTATTGATATTGAAACTAGAAGTAGTTTATTGAATACACCTGGGAGTAAAAAGGTTTAAATAAATACTATATGAAAGAAATTTTTTTTTTTTTTTTTACTGTTATATGTGTATGTTGTAGTTCAATTTTATCCTTGGTTCAAATTTTATTTTCCTTTGTGTTCTGGTATGGTAATATATGATAATGAGTTTGAAACAAAGGAAAATAAAATTTGAACCAAGAAAAAAATTGAACTACAACATATACGCCGGATCACAGGGTAACATTAAATAATGGCTTTTCATTCCTTTATCTCTTAAAAAGTTACTTTTTTCTTTTATAGAGTGCATTTTGGCATTTTGTATGAACATTGAATGATAGTGGACTTCCCAATTGTCAAAGACCTCCAAACAATATTGAAAGAAATGAAAGAGTAAACACTTGACTTTCCAGATCGCGCTTACTATTATGGCATGACGCCTTTAACAAGGCCCATTTCTCAAAAGTTAGCGAGCCCGGAACTCCATTTTTAGGCACATCGTAGTCTATCAGATGTTTTCGTAGTCCTTAGCCAACAAACTAGCTAGAGGTACAAATTAACGTAGAATTATATTGCTTAACCTTGCAAACCAACAATAAACATGTAAAAATTCCCAATGTAAACACTGCGATCATAGAACAGCTTTCTAATGACCCAATAAATTACCGAGCCTTTTAAGAAAGGGGCCTCTGGGGAACTTGAAATTTGAAAACACTAAAGGTACATACATACACACACGTGCACACACACACACACACACACACACACACACACACACACATACATACATACATACATACATACATACATACATACATAGTCTTTCAGTGTCTAAATATTCTAGCGACTCTTGGCACTGAGAGACCCTTCATTTGTTACGAGGGAGGTAGTAAGGTGCGTGACAAGGTATAGTTCGATATGTGAATTACTCAATTTCAGTGATTCAATAGATAATCAACAGGAGTTTAGTGAAGTTGTTTTCGTAATAATAATAATAACTTGTAATAACAACTTGTCGTGTAGCCTCAGTGAACCAAGTAAACTCTTTACAGTCAAAACGCAGCCGGAGTAACCCGTTCTGTTTAATTCAATGAAGGAACTGGAATGGGTGACGATTCAACATTGTCCCGCATCGAGAAGATAAACAAACTCCCTTCAGGCTTTCTAACCTGATGTATGGTCTAGACGTTCCTCAGATTTAATCAAATTATTTGACATTCATACCATACATATTCTTAACCTTGGAGTTTATTTCTAACCTTTGAAAGAACCAAGACTGTGACGCTCACAGCTAGGTAGGCCAGATCCTGCCATGCCGTCACTTTTGTTCGAGAATAATTTCACCCAAATAAAACTGAACTCGAGTCAAAACCCCCTCAGTTGACTCCTATTTGAAGCTTCAAAATTGCCAAAATACTACGTTCGAATCCCGGTGTCAACCGGCGGTGTTACAATAAAAATTACGAAGCATGGAAAAAACTTAAACCTTGCACCCATCGGTGAAACGACAATATTCAGTACACTCTTACGGATTCGAAGACCACTGTCAAAACAAGCATTATGGAGGGAAGCACACAGTAAATAAGCTGGAAAAGTTAACTTACTCTTCTTGGAAATCTTCCACATCTCCCTCACGTACGATACTATCACTCTCTGCCCTCATTTATGCAAATACAGAGCAGTTTCGTAGATGTTTATGCCGAAGATTTCCAAAGCTCTCGCCCCAGGAAATCTCAGCTCAATCCTTACGCAGTCATGATCTCGTTGCATGTGTGACAGTCGTTTTAAAAAATATTCATACCTGACCTTGTTTCCCGCTTACCGGCTCGGGTTGTTACAGATGAGAATATGGACTATGACCCGCTAAAAAACAAAGAAGAGAGTGACTGCCTAGACAGGTAATTCGGTATTGGATAACATTTCACGTCGACGCTATTTCGTTCACAGTTAATCGCGCCTTTCGTATACGTCCGGCATAATAATATAAAGCCGGATAACCTTTTGGCCTTGGACTTACCGTCCATTGATTTCCATTTATCTATTGAATTCTGTCTTAGTCGGGATTTAACTTTTTAGCTTAATTCTAATGTCCAAGTAGACATCTTACTCGTTCCGAGGGATTGCAACAACAAGAAGTCGGAATCAGGATCTACAGAAAAGTTTATTGCGAAAAATCTGGCCTGTTGTTTCACTGATCTCAATACAGTAGACACTGAATGGGCTTAAATTGTGAAAGTGTTCTATTGCGAATTTGCCGTTGGAGTCATTGCGTTTTATACCGATTGTCTCTAAAAAAAACTCTGTGTTTTCGTTATAAGTAAATCATTCGGTAACCTGTAGGCAAAATGTTTTAGAATACACAAACGAAACGCATCAAAGTCGCTTCCAGTTGCGGCTTTCTATCTCACTTCGTTTGCCGGTTTTGTGGATGTAAGATTTAACTCTGCCTTGAAATGCCTCTGGTTTCTTACTTTTGCATTTTCCTGATTAGTGTATGTAGCGACGTTATTCACCTGTACTAGTGATGCATGTTTCACAGTATCAAAATCTCTTCTTGTGGTCATATATTGGAAATCGTGTTACCCAGCTGTTTTGAATAACTTAATGGACGTTTTGTTTTTTGTGATCGGTGGACAGGAACCATATTCGTTCCACTTGAAGTTAGCTGGTATATCCTTAAGCTTAGCTACAACAAGGGTCTTCTGAATAACCTAGTGGTGGTTTTGTTGAAAAAGGGGATTCTTTGTATTGTGGACTTTGGGCACAACGATAACTTTAAATAGCAAATCATCGCTCTCAAAAATTTGAAATCTTGAGCATCCATGATTTGTTTCGTCTCGAAACTTAGATGTGACACATAATCGTGAATAACTTCGTAAAAATCAATATTTTCTTCGTAAAAACCGTTATTTTAGACATATCTGGGCGCAAGACCTCTTTTATTTGATTTGTCATGTTCCCATACAAAAGCTGGAATAAAGCAGCAGTCACGCGGGTTGTCACGCTATTCCTCAGCTACTGTTGCGTTAACGAAATTGTCCTACACTCTCCTTGGCCATATCCGGATGATTTTATGCATGGTTACTTTTCTTTGGCTTTCTCAGCAGGTTGTGCCCTCTTTGCCTTTCTGCTTCGTATGTAGAGGTCAACTCCTCTAGAAATATGGAAAGTCATAAAAGGAAAAAAAATAATAAAACAAATAAAAAATAAAAAAACTTACTATCAACTACGACAAGCAGAGTACTAGGTGATCCTTGATACTAATATTGAATAGAGCGACTAGGTGATAAAAATGTCGTACTTCCGCAGCTTAGCCTAGCGATTAAATCACTGGACTTGCAATCCAAAGGACCCAAGTTCGAGTCCTGCCCTCTACCACGTTTGTAAATAGCCAACTAGTTCGTCTCCAGCCAGCTGGGTTCTGAACTTTATAGTTCATTGAAGTTATTTGTTTCATATATATGCAGTGTCCCCAATTAGCACAGAATTTTGTTTTTACTCTAATCGGGCAGTGAAACTGAAGGTCTAACTTGATAGAGGCCTACTCTGGGACTTAAAGTCGTCGTAACTTTTGGCGAGTTAAGGCGACTTAAGTAAAACTGACAGAAAAAAACATGGTGACTTAAGCGACGACTTAAGGTCCCAGAGTAGACCTTTGATAGCCTTTCTTTCCTATTTAGTACTACAGGGAAAAATGCTTGCTCTACAGTTCAATTTGATGACATCCTTAAGTCCGTCAGTGAGTTTGGACCACGGCAAATAGCAATCTACTTTTTATCGTGTTGGTTCGTGATCGTGCCGTCAGGCATTCAGAGTTCTGGCATATACTTCATTAGTGGAACGCCGGAATTCCATTGCGTAACGCCGAACGTTTCGTGCGATCTGAACAAATGCTGTGCCAGTTGTTCCCATTACAAGTTTGATGGACCGTTTTACAGTACTACCTCAGAGGTAAGAACATAAGGACTGGAAAGAGCACTGATTTAGGACAGGGAAAGCGTTATCCACAGAGAACGTTCTGTTAGAATAGCTTAGTTGGATTGATTTGTATATTTTTTTGTTTTTATTTTCAGTGGAATCTTATTTGTGACAGAGATTATATAAACGCGAATGTGCAATCATGCTATCATATAGGGATGGTGATTGGGTCCCTCATCTTCGGAACAGTCTCGGATATCTTCGGAAGGCGGTTTTGCATGATGTTGTGTGCTATTTTGGCGGTAAGTTTTCATTGGGAGTGTATGTGTAGGGCGAGAATAGGAAAGTTAGAAGGAAGTTTGGATAGTGATTGGAACCGTGCAGCGTTACTGTGCTAGGCTTCAGATGAGGAGGTCCAGTACTCCAAATGGAATGAGAAGAAAGTGGTGAGGAAAGATGGTTCAGCGGCAAGCGCAGTCACTGGGTGGTGTAGCAGCTCGTCCTAGATCCTAAGCCAATTGGTTTGCAACCCAAACCGCCAAACAATGCTAAAACAATAGTGACGATTGAAATCTATTGTTTGGCGGTTTGGGTTGCAAACCAATTGGCTTAGGATCTAGGACGAGCTGCTACAGTACTGCAGTCACTCGCCTACCACCCCTGTGAACCGGGTTCGGTCACCGCAGTGTCACGTTGTTTAATGTTGATATCGGTTCCCTCCAATCTCTGAAGGTTTTTCTCCGGTTTCTCCATTTTTTTGGGATCAATGCCGGTATCTGGGTAACTGTGCACCTACCCCTCCCATAACCCAACATTAACACTATTAACTTGTTGTAACTTGTTGGGTTAGGGGAGGGGTAGGTGCACAGTTGCCCAGATACCGGCATCCATAAAAATCAACACTTCCAAATTTTAACTTTTAATTTTAATTCTAACTTCCAAACTTTAACTCGATCAGGAACCAGTGGACTAATGGCCAGCAAGTGGATAACCAAAAAGCTATTTATCTATTTATTTATTTTTTTATTTAGACGAGAAATGTAAGTTCACATAGGTCACTTCCTAGGCCTATAAAAGGGCGTCAATGATTTAATGCTTAAGGTATAAAACCGTGCTAAAGACTACAGCACCCCATTCATGGAGACAGAGACCGCAGTACACTTGGGTTCTTTGTTATTCAGAACAGCTCAGCTAAGGTACAAGTTCTCTTTTTAGGCATTCGATAGTTCAATTTTAATCATTAAAATTTTAATGATATTGATTTTCAATTTTAATCATTCTTATTCACAATTAAAAATGCCCCTGAATTCGGCCGTACTATCTCCATAGTAACTTTTAGAATTGTTCTGATTGGCTACGTCGCTCTCTCTTTTCCAGGTACTGTCCAGTCTCGGATCAGCGTTTGTCTCCTCTATGGCGCTTTTCGTCTGCCTTCGTGCCGCTACGGGGGCATGCTACACTGGTTTCTTTGTCTCTCAGTATGTCTATATGTTGGAACTCGTGGGGCCCCGGTATCGCTCGCTAGCCTGCAATGGTGCGGGTATTTTTTGGGTCATAGGAGAGGTTGCTGTGGTATTAATGGCTTACTATATTCCCAACTGGAGAAAGCTCCTGTTTGTAGCGAGCTTTCCTCCAGCTCTTTGTCTTCTCCTATGGCGGTAAGTACTACTAGTAAAATATTATTATATACATTCACTAGGACCAGTTGTAAAGAAATGCATTCTACTGGTTAATATGAAACCATACTGTACAATAAAGCAGTTAATGCAAAAGATCAGTGGCCTTAGAAAGCTTTCCAAAGAACGCTTATACTGTATGTTTTGACTGGTATAGGAAAAAGCTTAAACCACACTCAACGGTAAAACAAACAGTACCACAGTACAGTACTATTCAGTAGCTTTCCAAAAAAGTGGCCACACTGCATGGTTTGATCCACAGATGAAAAAGTTAGAACCACACTGTATAGTAAAACAAACAGTACCACAGTACAGTACTGTTCAGTAGCTTTACAAAAATGGTCACATTGCATGGTTTGATCCACAGATGAAAACGTTAGAACCACACTGTATAGTACAACAAACAGTACCACAGTACAGTAATGTTCAGTAGCTTTACAAACAATGGTAACACTGCATGGTTTGATCCAGAGATCAAAAAGGTAGAACTACACTCTATAGTAAAACAAACAGCCGCTAATAATAGTAGCTGTAGCATCATAAGCTCAGATTATTTCTATTGAGCAATGCGGCCTCATCCTCAATTGATTAGGTTTTTGCCGGAATCTCCAAGATGGCTGGTACTTCGCGGGCGTTTAGACGAAGCGTGCGAGATCCTTATGAAGTTTGCGGACAGAAGTTCAGTATCTGTAAACCCAGAAGCTTTGAAAAATACACTGATGAGATGTCATCAGAGAGAAGTGAGCATTCAGCAAAAGACGAAAAAGCACTCTCCCCTCGATCTCTTAAGAACTTCACGCTTGCGAAAGAGAAGCTTTATTCTATCGTTTAATTGGTAAGTTTGGTCGTTGGGATACCCTATCAATATACCAAGCAATTAAACACTTAAAATCTGCGCAATTTATGGTAAGAGCATTTCATTCCAACTTTACTTTACCGCGTTGTTGTCAAGAATGGTTAGGCCAGCTACTTCATTACCTTCTTAAACAATTGCAGTGTTTCCTTTATGCAGTGGGACCTTTGTTCAATATCAGCCAATTAATCGTGCATTAAATTCAGCTACCCCTCCAGCGATGCATGGGAGGTATCTTAGGTACACAGTACAGTTGGCACCGGCTAGTGGAATTCGACTTTTATATATGCAGCAAGTGGTGTGCGTGTTACACGAATGCAGTCTTCTTTTTTTTTTGTTGAACATGATCCAGTTTATATAATGAAGTGAAGCAGGGTTTTCGTCTGAGGCCGGACGTTTCGTCCGGTCTTTCCCATTTCATGTCCAGTACTTTGAGACCAATATTTGAGGATTTTGGGCCCTTGCAAGGCGTCTTGCGGCGCCAAAACCTGTCACGTCCGGTGCTTTCAGAAATATGTCCGCCTAGCGGCTACTTTACAAAACTGTTGAAAACCCTGCGTTATATGGCGTGATTTGGGACATTTGTCGAAATTCCATAAACTAATATTCCCGTCAAGTAAGCGTGTTGGTTTGGCCTCCAAACCGTTACCATATTTATTTAACAGGTAGTAAAGATCAAATACTGAAAAAAATAAGTAAGCTAATGTAAAATCTCATTTCCCTCTGAGAGCCGACATCAACATGTATGTGCAATAACATGCACCCCCAATCATTTTTTTTGTCAGGTTGGTCATTGGCATGGCGTTCTTTGGTTTTGCGTTGTACGTTTCAAACCTCGAAGGGAACCCATATCTGAACGTCACCTACATGTACCTCTCTGATGCTCCAAGTTATGTAGTTGTTGTGCTGTCCTTACGGAAGTAAGAGTATTTTCCTGAGTAAGGAGACCAGTGATGGACTCTTACCTGAATTGTGTGGTTTTTGGATTGTCAGGGCTCGAAAGCCTGCTTAAACCAAGTTTTTGTCTTGGTTAAGATAATTCGCTTTTTGCCTCTTTATTCATTAAGATTTGGTCGTCGTGTCACGCACTGTGTCTTTATGGTTACCAGCGGCGTGGCATGTCTGTTGGTACTCCTGGATCCTCAAGGTATGGGCCGATTCCGTGAATATCTGTCTGTGGTTGGCTCTTTGCTGTGAGTTTACTTTGTTTTGCCATAAGTCAACTGTATCCTACCGTGTTTTACGGTGTTTGTTGTGACTTCATTGTCTGTTTCCTTGAATTCACTATGTTTTGCCATAAGTTCACTGTGTTTTGCCATGTGTTCACTGTGTTTTGTCGTGAGGTCATTGTGTTTTTCCTTGGGCTTACTCTGTTTTGCCGTGAGTTCACAGCTGTGTTTTGCTGTGACTTCATTGTTTTGTGGTGAATTTCCTGTGTTTTGCCGTGACTGCAGTTTGTTTTACCATGAATTACTGTGTTTTGCCGTGAGTGCATTTTGTTTTTCCATGAGATTACTTTGTTTTGCCGTGAGTGCGTTTTTTTTACCATGAGATTACTGTGTTTTGCCGTGAGTGAATTTTGTTTTACCATGGGATTACTTTGTTTTGCCGTGAGTGCGTTTTGTTTTACCATGAGATTACTGTGTTTTGCCGTGAGTGAATTTTGTTTTACCATGAGATTACTTTGTTTTGCCGTGAGTGCGTTTTGTTTTACCATGGGATTACTGTGTTTTGCCGTGAGTGCATTTTGTTTTACCATGAGATTACTTTGTTTTGCCGTGAGTGCGTTTTGTTTTACCATGAGATTACTGTGTTTTGCCGTGAGTGAATTTTGTTTTACTATGAGATTTCTGTGTTTTGCCGTGAGTGCATTTTGTTTTACCATGGGATTACTGTGTTTTGCCGTGAGTGCGTTTTGTTTTACCATGAGATTACTGTGTTTTGCCGTGAGTGAATTTTGTTTTACCATGAGATTACTGTGTTTTGCCGTGAGTGCATTTTGTTTTACCATGGGATTACTGTGTTTTGCCGTGAGTGCGTTTTGTTTTACCATGAGATTACTGTGTTTTGCCGTGAGTGAATTTTGTTTTACCATGAGATTACTGTGTTTTGCCGTGAGTGCATTTTGTTTTACCATGGGATTACTGTGTTTTGCCGTGAGTGCATTTTGTTTTACCATGAGATTACTTTGTTTTGCCGTGAGTGCGTTTTGTTTTACCATGAGATTATTTTGTTTTTTGCCGTGAGTGAATTTTGTTTTACTATGAGATTTCTGTGTTTTGCCGTGAGTGCATTTTGTTTTACCATGAGATTACTGTGTTTTGCCGTAAGTTAACTGTATTTGCCTGTTGTTTGCAAATACGAGGCTTACTCAAGTTTTGGTGAGGTTGAAGCAGTAAGGTTATATCAAATTTTTTTTTGGTAATGCATTGCTTATAATGCATTGCTTATGTATATGCTTATTTCAGGTTACAACTTAGCGACGACAGTGTTAGCATTTCTTGGAAGAAATCTTATAAACATGGCGTTTTCCGTCATTTATCTTTATAGTAGCGAGTTGTATCCAACCTGTATTAGGTAAGTTATACATGTACTCCGACCCAGCTTATTCATTAGGCGAGTAATCTTAAAGTAACTCAGGCTTTATAACAGTAACTACTATCAGTACTTTATCAGGATTAGCACTAATCAGTCAACAAACAACTCACCCTTAAGGGACAGAAAGAAATTGACCCTATAATATGTTATAATATGCGCTCTGATTGGTTTGAATTTATGTTTCTATAACCCGATAGAAACACGGAGAACATGTTTTCTGTTTCTTTTAGAATACACCACGACGAAAAGAAGGAAACCAACTTGTTAACCTTGATTAACAAAATGTAAATTCTCTTTTTTGCGTCATCATTACGTCAACATCTCGTGCTAGTTCTGTGTTTCTATCGAGTTTTAGTATAAATCTACTAGTGTTCTATCACAAATGCCGCGCTCTGATTGGCTACGCTACCCACTATCTATTTAAACAATAGAGTGTTTCTGTCGAGGAACTATCGGCTGATAGTTGCCCCGCGGAAATTTGATGTTCTTAAAACAAATATTTGCCCGAGAAGCTTCGCTTCTCGGGCAAATATGCTAGTTTTAAGAACATCAAATTTCCAAGGGGCAACTATCGGATCGATAGTTCCGAGACATAAACACTCTATTGTCTTTATTGTTCACCACTAACTTTTCTTCCGCGCGCCAGTTGAAAAACAGTCAAAACCCACTAAATGCAGATCATTCAAATATTTATTCATACGTACAGCCTGAAATTTCAATAATTCGCAACGTACATTGCCAGGAGCCCATGATGGGCTCCTGACATTGCCTAAAAAATACGGTATAACCGTCAGAAAATTCACATTTTCACGGACGGGCACTATCCATCCGGGTATTTTCCTCGGAAGGGCACTATGCGCTGATAGTGTGTCTCCGCGGACGAACACTATCGCGTCACGTGATCAATTTAAACCAATAAGAATCGGAGAAAATTTAGTGGTGAACTATAATCTGTGATAGATAGTGAGTAGCGTAATGGCGGCCGCTTCTTCACGTTTTCGAAGTGTCCGTGAAGAAAATTTAGAGAGTTTACTGGTCGAGGCTGTTCCAGAAAAGACAAAGTTTTGAACGACTGGTAGATTTATACTAAAACAATTAGATTATTCGCTCTCGATTTCTATGCGTGATAGTTGACTCGGGCTGCGCCCTCGTCAACTATCACGCGATAGAAATCGAGAGCGAATAATCTAATTGTTTAACAGAAACATAAATTCAAACCAATCAGCGCGCGTATTTTCTTGGGGCTGTTTTCTAAACCCATTTGTTTTATTTATTTTTATTTTATTTAAGGTGCAATCATATTGCATAACCCAGTTAACAAAAGCAGAGGAAATCTTATTGAGGGGGGCATTGGGATTTATTAGGAACCGCAAAACCGAAGAAAAAATCAGCCAATGAACCATAAACCGCAAAAAAATTCGGCTAAAACCGAAAACCGCATACAAAACCTTCAAAAACTAAAACAATGGCGATCTCTCCAAAACAAAGGCGTGCTGTTTCATTGAAGGCTACACAGTCTCACAATCGCAGATATCACACACTTTCGGCTGGCCTACGCAGCAGTCCCGCCGGAGCTATCTAAAGTTTATGCTAGTGTTTAAGAGCCTTCATGGCCTGGCTTACTTACTCAATGAATTTAGCCACTCGCGCGATTTCCATTCATATAACACGGGCAATTAAGATTTGCTCCGTCTGCCACTACCTAGGACAACTAAGTACCAGGGTTCCTTTAGTTTTAGCGGAGCCAAGATCTGGAACATCCTACCTTGGCCCTCAGAGCCAGCATGATAAAAATAAGTTTGGGTTGGGCCTCACCTGCGATGAGGCGTCCTTCCCTTGTTCTTTGTATGGCGTGTGATCCAAAAAGAAGAGCGCCTGATCGGAGGCTAAGGTTGGGCCTGAAAAGGGACTTTAGATCCAAGCCAAATTGAGCCTCCGATACTTTAACTATAGTTAGATGTTCCACTTTTTATCAGTTATTGTTTTTTCTTTGATCAGGGCCCCATTCAAACCAGCCTTGCTGAACTGGGCATCCCTGTATAAGTATTGTTCAAATAAGATAAATAGATAAGCATGGCGGAATCGCCCTGTTGCAAAAACGCCATGTCGTAGGAAACACCAGTACGTATTGCCAACCTATTTTTGTATGACTTACCCCGCTGACAGGAACTTGGCAGTCGGCACGTGTGGTACCAACAGTCGGCTTGGTGCAATTGGAGCTCCGTACATAGTCATGCTGGTTTGTACGAAATGCAGTTATTTGTTGTCAAAGAAGATTAGTTTATCTCTTCATATTACTATCTTTGGCTTAAACAGAATATACTTAACTTCCTGTGATTTCACTTTTCTACAGTCGCAGTTACCAGGGGTGAGTGTGACACTTCCTTTAACGATATTTGGCGTCTTGAGCATAGCCGCTGGCCTTATGATACTGTGGCTACCAGAAACACTCGACTCCAACATACCTCAAACAATCGAAGATTTACATAAAGGCAAAGAGTATTATGGGTTGATTTGGATGGGAAAGCGAGTGAAGTGGAGGTAAAGAAAGTATTGTAATATTTTTTTGTCTAAGTCGTTTTCATACAAACCGCAGTCAACTGAAGAAATGAAGGAGTGGCTGCCTACAACAAAACCAACTTTAGTGTAAATTACCGCTGCTACGACCACTATTAGTATAGGTAATAGCATGGTTTGTAGTGATATTTGTTATAAATACCCCGAGGGATATTTCAAAATTGTTGTACGTAATTTCAAGAGCCGTTAGGCGAGTGAAATTTGAGGCAATTTTGAAATATCTCGAGTGGTATTTATGCAAATATTCCGTACAAATCATGCTATTATTTGTTTATACTACTACTTGCAAAAGGTTGGTAATTTTCACATGTAGGTATTTCAAATTAAAGCAGAAATACCACTGCTCTTAGCCAATCAAATTACAGAAATTTCTCATGTAGTAGTATAAATTACAAAAAAGGCCGAGGTCAACGTCACCAAAAATATAAAAAAATTTGTCGGGAATGCTCGGAATCGGGAGTTTCCGAGACATTTACAGAAAACATGAACTAAGATTGGTTTTTAATAGGAACTTGAGCTATATGTAACACTTTCGCCACCATTCACTGAGGTTGAAGAGAGTAATTGTTTTAGTATATTATACCAATGAAGCAACGTCAGTCACATCTCTCGGAAACAGCTGCAAAGCGAGAATTGACGGCGACCATTTGACTTACAATCACTTGAACCCGCGGCATTTTTCACTTCGTCAAAATGCTAAGGTTGCTGCGCTGGTATATACTAATCGTCAATAATCGCTGTTCCTCGATCAAACTCTAAACTTTGTTCACAGTCTACCGGTATATGTTATAAACAGCTTAATTCTGATTGAGTTCTTTGTATTTTGTCTCAAGGTGTAGAGCTACGGAAAACAAGACTTTACTCGAGGTTTCGCCTCCCATGTACGGTACTTCAACGAACAGTGATCCCGAAGAATGGTGGAAATCTAACAGCTAATTTTTTTTAAACTTTGAAAACATTGTTTTTTTAATTGTGACTGGACTTTTCTACGTTTTTTAAGAAAATCTTTGATTTATATTTATCTTTCTAGGTACTATACACAACAGTACACATGTCAAATATGAATCTAACCCGCTTCAAGGGAACACGTGCTAATAGAAGGCGTACTGTAGACTCTCTCGGTCTCCAAACAAATTGTTTACTACAATATTGTTATCTTGCTGTTTGTATCATATGTTGTACTTTTGTAATTTAGCCCTTAGGGCCATATTCACAACGGTAACGGTGGAAGAAATGCTTCCCCCTTCAGGGAAACATATCGAATGACAATAAAATAGTAAGTATTGTACAAATAATCATTTAATAAACATACATATGGGGCGCCAAAGTGGACAAAAATGCCTTTTAAAGTTTTCCTTTTCTATGTCTTTAATATGTTCTAAGCGCAAGATTTTTGTCCTTAATTTACCAATAAGATTCTAATTTAATAAGATATTTATGCTCTTTTTCGTATTTTCCTTCTAAACTTTAAAGTTGCGTGCTAATTGGAAATAGAATGCGTTGCAACAACGAGCTTCAGGCGTCACAAAGCGCTTTATATGCATGTTAAAAAAGACGGTTGCAAATCAGTTTGTGACGCCAAGTCAGGAGTAGACCCATGCCCCCTTACTAGCTCGGTCAAGTTTGATGGGTGTGGCTCAAGCAAGAAATTTGAACGACAATTTCCGGGTAAAAACACGGTGGAATTCGGAAAAAAACTTTTTTGAACAGCTATCTACTCTTAATGTACATACCAGAACCACAAAAACACCGAGGACGATATAGGCACTTTAAGTTCCAAATTCACTTCTTTTACGACTGTGATTGATCCTTACAACACCCATAACAACCTGTGTTTCTGTGAACCGCCCGCACTTTGTATGTGTATATCAGGAATCCTCGGTAAGAATCGTGATACGCCGACATCGCTGAACTTTCGACCGGCTTTAGTCGAAGTTTCCTCTGGCGTATTTCACTTCTTTCATGAACACGTTTGGTTCCTTAGATCGGCAAAAACTCGGATTTTCTCGGTTTAAATGATAATGAGAAATTCGGCAGTCGATTTCTCCCTCTAGCATTCTCAAAACCACCAATCTTTAGATCTTTCCTAGAGACTGATACTCACAATTTTGCAAACCTTCAAAAGAAACCGCTCGATGAATGTACGGAAAATTGACAAAGAAAACTTATGTGGGGCTTTTCATTTCTTGTACCAGTACTCCTTCACTGAATTTATTTATAGTTCCTTTTACTTTTAAAAAGGGGTTCTAAATCCGCAGAAGAAAGATTATTTAGCACGACATAATCCACACGATCACTGCTCCTTCGGGAAGGCGCCATTTTGTTTTGAAATCTCTCACCATGGGGTCCTTGGGGAATGCTCTTTAGGTTTGGAGAAAAACCTCAGATATAAGGTATCGCGGCTACGAAATGACTCTAATTTCTAGTAGTGCTAACCTTTGAAAGAACCTACAGAGTGACGCTCATAGCTAGCTTAGCGAGATGCAGACATGTCCTCACTTTTATTCGAGAATAATTTCCCCCGTTAAAAAAGAACTCGAGTCAAATCCCTCTCAGTTGATCTCCTTAGTTCAGCTCAGTTGAAAAGTGCCAAAATACTACTGTTTCGCGCGTTTAAACGAGCGGGGCCAATGACTGGAACGTGATGTGCAAAGGCCAATGCTATCACTTGTGATATTGAAACTTGGACGTGAAAAGGAGACAATCATCAGTCAGTAATGAGGTTTATGGACGCTTAAAGTTACATTTTGTTGAATGTTTTATTTTCATACAAGCTTGGACAACGTAAGTCTCTTCATTTCTGCGGTCGTCATCTCATTTTGAATTCTGTTTTGCTAGTGATTTCGATATCTTTCAGTCCTTCATTATGTCATCATATCATATTTCGATAGCTTCAGATTACTACAATAAATCCTGAAAATACAAGGTTGTTGATACTTTTCCTCGGTTCAGCGATCCAGCTACGTTCGAATCCTTGTAGAGGGGGGCGTAAGGGTTTGCGGTGATGCGGTTTTGCGTTATTTTTGGTGCGGTTTTGCGGTAATTTTCATTTTAACTCGCGGTATTGCGGTTTCAAGACACTTAGCGGTTTGCGGTTATTACAACATTTAAGTCGCGGTTTTCGGTGAAAAAAAATGTCTTTAAAACGGTCGGCATCTGTCTGTCTTGCAAGCGCGAGCTAAATGCAAGTGTTTTGTTTTACAACGCATCAGGGCTCATTATATCAGCTTACAGTTTAACTCTGTGGTTTGCAATAACAGCCTTTTCGACTTAATACTTAATGTGATTAACCGTTTTGGTTGTTTTGGCCAATCATGCTTCGATGATGCTATGATGGTATGTTTAATATTAACGTACAATGTTATCATGATGTATCACAAGTCTTGCTGACGTAAGCTTTAATATTGTAGCCTCTCTGTACGTGCGGTTTCGGTTTTCGGGAAAAAATCCGATGCGGTTTGCGGTTTTTTGGCGTATTTTTGTGCGGTTTTGCGGTTTTCGGAGCCCCCTTACGGCCCCCTCCTTGTGTCAACCGGCGGTGTACCCGACGGAGCCTCTCGACAGAAACCCCGCTCGACCTGCATTCGCGTAACGCTCACGTACGGTTCGAAGAACTTTGTCAAAACTAGACGCTCTCGGGAGCGTTCACTCGGGCTACACTTGATAATACGGCTTCGAACAAACGTGAATGTGGGTTTACGCCTAAGTTTTGTATATATTGTATACTATATGGTTGGTTCCACGACCGCAAAAAACCTACCAGACTGTATATCGCACTGTAATTGTTGTCGACGTCGTGTTTAAGCTGAGCGATTTTATCAGAAAGTTTTCTAAGGTTTTACAGAAATTTCAGTGATAGTTGGGTTTGTTTACTAATCGAATTAATGTTGACCAATCAGCTTTCTTGGTTCCCACGGTAAAAAACAGTCGTGAAACTTGATGCCATTCATCTGATTCCAAGTTATCGAAGGCGAAGAAGCGATATGTGGGAAAAACAACAATATTACTCCTCAATCGCGGGATATACTTTTCTTCCGATTTAGCCTTATTGGCCCTGTTCCTGCTAATCTCTTTCCACACGACCACGTAGAAAAAAAAAAACTTGAGTTTGAATAAGAAAAGATCCACGGATAATTTTGAAATAAGGCGCCTCGCTTTTATGCCTTCAGGGACACCGCAGACCGCGAGCAGCGCAGGCTTGCTCATTCTCGACGTTGTCGATAGACTTATAGGAAACCGAAACCTAGACTCGTGCTACCACAGGTAGCCCGAGTAACAAGCATTATAAAGGGAAGTACTATGGAAATGAGCTGAAAAAGTTAACTTAGTCTTCCTGAAAATCGTCTTCGTCTTCCGCGTACAATACAATCACTCTCTGCCCCCATTTATGCAAATACAGAGCAGTTTCGTAGATGTTTATGCCTATCAAAGACCTTTAAAGCTCTAGCCCCAGGAATTCTCAGCTCAATCCTAATACGCTGTGTGACAGTTGTTGAAGTTATTTATACCGCGTTTCCTGCTCTCCCGGTATCGACTTTTCTGTTGAGAATATGGACTGTGACTCGCTAATGAACGAAGAAGAGAGTGACTGCTTAGACAGGTAATTTTCTGTTAGAAAATAATATATATGTTCACATCGACGAATTACCCCTGCCACCATTCCTCTCGGCGGGATACACACGGCACAAGCCGGACGACGTTTTGGCCGTGAACGTACCGTCCATTTCTCGATTTTAAATTCTGTCTTAGTTGGGGTGAGGATCTACAGAAACTTGTATTGCGAAACATTTGGCCGGTTGTTTCATTGAATTCAGTGCAGCAGCCTGGGATTAAATTATGAAAGTGCTCTCAGTCGCGAATTTGCCTCTGGACACATTGCGTTTGCCGGTTTACTCTACTATCAAATACAACTCTGAAATCGTTATAAGTTGCCAATGTTTAGTCATTTTTTAATGGTTAACCCATAAGTGAATGGTCACCCAAAGTTTTCCTGTGTATCACACCGGCGAAACGCATGAAAATCGCTTCCAGTTGCGGCTTTCGATCTCACTTCATTTTCCGGTGTTAAATGGATGCTCGATTAAACTCAGCTTCTACCCTAAAATGCCACCAGTTTCTTACCGGTATTCTCTGAGCACTGTGGAGTGTTTCGTTTCCTTTACTAGTGATGTAGAGTTCATAGTATCAAAATCTTGTGTTGAGTCCATCGAAAATCGTGTTACTCAGCTGTTTTGAGTAACGTAATGGAGATTTGGTTTGTAGTCGTCGGTGGACAGGTACCAAGCTCGTTCCACATGAGGTTAACTGGTACATTCTTGAACTTAGCTATAACAAGGGTCTTATGAACAACCTATTCATGGTTTTGTTGAAAAAGGGGATTCTTTGCTTTCTGTACTTTGGACACAAGGAAAACTTTTAAATGCAAATCATTCGCGGCCCACAAAAATTTGCATTTTTGAACGTGATTTTGTTTTGTCACAAAACGTGGCTTTATCGCATCACGTTATAGACCACTTTCATAAATGGCGGCCGATTCATTATTCTTTTGTACGTATGTTAATTAGACCCACTAATCTCATTTTGGAACAAAAATTTTATTGCATTTTGCACATCCTAGCGAGGCCAGTAAGGCTCATTACCACGAAAACAAGAATTTTTTGTTTGGTCGCCATTCTGAGAGAGGTCTATAACTTAAAAAAAAACATTATTCTAAAAATCTCAATTGTAACATAGTTATTATTTTCTGTGTGCGCAATTTCTTAACCCTGTTTTCATACAGAGGGTGACATTTTTGGACATCTCTAGAAAGTCCATTACATTGACGGTTGGAGTGCGGTAGTCACTTTCGCAGTTTGCTTGTGGCGCGTCACATAAGACCTCTGTTTGATTTGTCACGCAGCGAAGGAGACTAGGGCAAGATAGGTTACCTAACAGGGATGCTAGAGTTTGGTGAACACTTTTCGCACTAAAAGCGCCTTCAGCCTACTCCTCACGAGATGATGGCGCTCATGCCACTTTTTTTTAGGTTCCGTTGTATTTGAAAGCAGCGATCACGCAGGGTTTCAGGCTATTCCCCAACCACTGTCTCTATCACGAACTTATCAACAAGGTCTCATCCGATATTTTCGATGTTCACTGATAAATTTGCTTTCGTTTTCTAGGCAAGGAGGGTCCTTCTTTGTCTTTCTGCTTTATATACAGCACTTAAAGGGGATTAAACAAGCAGAGATATCTGGCTCCACTAATCATTGACCACTGAACACTCCTTGATAATAACATTCCCGGTAACATTGAGTGGAGCGACTAGGTGATAAAAATGTTGTACTTCAGCTTGACCTAGCGATTAACTCACTGGACGTGTGATCCGGAGCACCAGAGTTCGAGTCCTGCCATACTCGGCGATGCTTGTAAATAGCCAACTGGCTGGCCGCCAGCCATTTGTGATTCTTAAACTTTTTAAGTTTCATTTAAATTATTTGTTTCACATATTTATAGTGCACCCAATTAGCACAGCAGTCCTAACTACATGTAATGTGAATTTTTTTTTACCCCACTCGGGGTCGTAAAAAGCTCTGTTAACTTGCAAGCCTTTTTTCTCTATTTAGTACCACTGAAAAAGATGCCTGCTCCACAGTTCAATTTGATGACATCCTTAAGTCCGTCAGTGAGTTTGGACCACGGCAAATAGCAATCTACTTTTTATCGTGTTGGTTCGTGATCGTGCCGTCAGGCATTCAGAGTTCTGGCATATACTTCATTAGTGGAACACCGGAATTCCATTGCGTAACGCCGAACGTTTCGTGCGATCTGAACAAATGCTGTAACAACTGTTCCCATTACAAGTTTGATGGACCGTTTTACAGTACTACCTCAGAGGTAAGAACATAAGGACTGGAAAGAAGCACTGATTTAGGACTGGGAAAGCGTTAGCCACAGAGAACGTTCTGCTAGAATAGATTGGTTGAGTTCAACTCATGATTTGTATATTTGTTTGTTTGTATTTTCAGTGGAATCTTATTTGTGACAGAGATTATATCAACGCGAATGTGCAGTCGGGTTATTTTATCGGAATGCTGATTGGGTCGCTTGTCTTCGGAGCAGTCTCGGATATCTTCGGAAGGCGGTTTTGCATGATGTTGTGTGCCATTCTGGCGGTAAGTTCTTTGAAACTTACACTTCAATCATCAATCAATCAATTTATTTATTTATTTATCGTCGATAACGTAGGGAGTGGCTGCCCAATCTCCGGAGCCAGGGGCTCATGTAAGAAACGCTCGACATACATAAATTACAACTGCATTTCTACAAGGGCCTAACCACAACACCGGGTTCTACATCCCCTACTCTTCACGAACAGTGGGTGGGCTCTGTAGTGTCCCACGAAGTTATTACGAACAAGGGTTGTGAGACTGGCCCTACGGTTTATCGTCCTTATCCGAGATGACTAAATAGTCTAACTATTTACAGATGTCATTGGAAAGACAACACTTTCTCCTCAGCTTTGTAAAAATCCTGAGTAATGGTCCGGCCGAGGTTCGAACCAACGAGCTCCCGCACGATAGTCCCGTGTTCTACCATCTGAGCTAACCTGTGCTCTACCAGCTGAGCAATGTAGGTTCTTCGCAATTAAGATTAACGCAGCTGGGTACAGGTTCTCTCTGCATTAGCATTCGTTATCTCAATGTGCGCCTTTTTAAAGATTACTCGAAGTGCACGCTTTAAAGTGTGTTCATATTCCCTGTTAAAAATTGCTCCTTGTTCAGTCTATAATAACCACCCGGGCATACTATCTCCATAGTAACTGTTAAAACTGTTCTTACTGGCTAAATCGTTCTCTCTTCTCAAGGTACTGTCCAGTCTCGGATCAGCGTTTGTCTACTCCGTGACGCTCTTTGTCTTTCTTCGTGCCGCTACGGGAGCATGCTACACTGGTTTCTTCGTCTCTCAGTATGTCTATATGTTGGAACTCGTGGGGCCCCGTTATCGCTCGCTAGCCTGCAATGGTGCGGGTATTTTTTGGGTCATAGGAGAGGTTGCTGTGGTATTAATGGCTTACTATATTCCCAACTGGAGAAAACTCCTGTTTGTAGCGAGCTTTCCTCCAGCTCTTTGTCTTCTCCTATGGCGGTAAGTACTACTAGTAAAATATTATTATATACATTCACTAGGACCAGTTGTAAAGAAATGCATTCTACTGGTTAATATGAAACCATACTGTACACAATAAAGCAGTTAATGCAAAAGATCAATGGCCTTAGAAAGCTTTCCAAAGAACAAAGAACGCTTATACTGTATGTTTTGACTGGCATAGAAAAAAGCTTAAACCACACTTAACGGTAAGATAAACAGTACCACAGTACAGTACTATTCAGTAGCTTTCCAACAAAAGTGGCCATACTGCATGGTTTGATCCACAGATGAAAAAGTTAGAACCACACTGTAAAGTAAAACAAACAGTACCACAGTAAAGAACTGTTCAGTAGCTTTACAAAAAAATGGTCACATTGCATGGTTTGATCCACTGATGAAAAAGTTAGAACCACACTGTATATAGTAAAACAAACATTACCACAGTACAGTACTGTTCAGTAGCTTTACAAACAATGGTAACACTGCATGGTTTAATACACAGATGAAAAAGGACACTGTATAGTAAAACAAACCGCCTCCATGTAGTTGTAGCATCAAAAACCCTTATGTTTATCAAGCAATGCCTCATCTTTAATTGCGATTAGGTTTTTGCCGGAATCTCCAAGATGGCTGGTACTTCGCGGTCGCTTAGACGAAGCGTGCGAGATCCTTGTGAAGTTTGCGGACAAAACTTCAGTATCCGTAGACCCAGACGCATTGAAGAATAAACTGATGAGATGTCATCAGGGAGAAGTTAGTGTTCAGCAAAAGACGAAAAAGCACTCTCCCCTTGATCTCATAAGAACTTCACGCTTGCGAAAGAGAAGCTTCATTCTTTGGTTTAATTGGTAAGTTTTTCCAATGCAATGGCCTGTCAACATATGAAAAAATTCTGTACTACGTCGATCTAGTTTAATCTGCATACATAATGCTAAGAGTATTTCATTCTAACTTTAATTTATCTCCTTATTATCGAATCTGGTTAGGCCATATCTGCGTTTACGCTTCCAATATAGCAAATACCGCTGAGGTTTTTGTCAACATTGTCCCTCTACATTACATCCCAGTGAAATTCCCACATAACGCATGCGCATAAAGACCGAGTAATATGCGAATTAATTAGTTCCTTTTCCTAGATGATGATGATGATGTTGATGATGATGTTGATTATTATTATTGTTATTATTATTATTTTGTTTTGTCAGGTTGGTCGTAGCTATGGCGTTCTATGGTTTCCTGTTGTACATGTCAAACCTCGAAGGGAACCCGTATCTGAACGTCACCTACATGTACCTCTCTGATGTTCCAAGTTATGTAATTGTTGTGCTGATTTTACGGAAGTAAGAGCACTGTCCTTAATCAGGAGCCCAGTGATGGACTCTTGCCTGAATTGTGTGGTGTTTGGAATAGTCAAGGCTCGAAAGCCTTAGTAAGTTAAATGTTTCTATTTGTGAATTTGCTTTTGCCTCTTTATTCATTAAGATTTGGTCGTCGAGTCACGCACTGTGTGGTTATGGTTATCAGCGGCGTGGCATGTCTGTTAGTACTTCTGGATCCTCAAGGTATGGTTGAATTGGTTGAATTGGTTGAATTGGTTGAATTCTATCGCGTGCCTCACTTCCGTCGTGACGAATTGTCTTTGTTGTACTTTGAGTTTACTTTGTTTGCCTTGAGTTCGCTACATGCTACCGCGATTTTACCGTGTTTGCCACGAGTTCACCATGATTTGCCATTACTTTACCGTGTTTTTCCATTAATTCACTTTTTTTGGCCTGAGTTCAGTGTGTTTTGCTGTGAGTTTACTGCGTTTTGCCGTGAGTGTACTGTGGTATCGTGTAGTTTGCAAATTGCAGGTTCACTCAAGCTTTGATGAGAATGAAGTAGGTAGATTATATGTATATTTTTCAATAATGTGTAACTCAGACAAAATCGTTTTTCAGGTTACAACTTAGCGACTACAGTGTTAGCATTTCTTGGAAGAAATCTTATAAACATGGCGTTTTCTGTCATTTACCTTTATAGCAGCGAGTTGTATCCAACCTGTATTAGGTAAGTTATACATATACTCCGACCCAGCTTATTCATTAGGCTAGTAATCTTAAAGTAAACGGTAACTAGCAGTCAGTGTTTAATCGATATAAGCACAAATCAAACTTCAAACAATCCATCTTTGAGGGACAGAAGAGCATAGGACTTATTGTTTTTCACTTCTTATTTTTATAACGTAAATTTACATAGCTTTATCCTGTTAGGATCGGTAAGCTTAGTTGGTAGAGCACGGGAGCATCGTGCGGGAGGTCGTTGGTTCGAAGCTCGGCCAGACTATCACTCATGGTATCTAAAAAAACTGAGGAGGAAGTGCTGCCTGTGCAATGACATCTGTTAATGGTTAGACTTTCTAGTCTTCTCGGAAAAGGACGATAAACCGTAGTTCCCTACTTCGTAATAACTTCGTGGGACGTTAAAGAACCCATTTGTTCGGGAAGAGTAAGGGATGTAGAACCCGGTGTTGTGGTTAGGCCCTTGTAGTAATACGGTTGTAATTTGTTGGTCGAGCTTTTCTTACATGCGCCCCTAGCTCGGGAGTTTGGGTCACCACTCCCCACAATAAATAAATAAATAAATAAATAAAATTGATTGATTGATTAGTAAAAGCAAAGGAAATCTCTTTGAAACCTGGAAGATCTTGAGAGATTTACTAGCTGTTAACATTCTAATCAACCATCTACTTTGTCATGGTGCAAACGCCTGAGAGGGGGACCCACAGGGAAAAATTCTTACTGGAAACCGGTGTACACTGGGTTAGGCCCGTGGTTTTGCATGTAGGGAAAAGTTGTCCCTAGTACTGAAAGGGTGACCCACGTACAGAGATACACTGGGTGAGCTATCCTTTCCCACATTTTCTACAAAACTGTGACGAAGTTGGCTCAGCAAGAACGGTAAGCCGCCTAAGAGGGCCACCCTCCCTCGTCGGTAAGATGACCCTCCTAGCTGAGTTAACATTTTTCACAGCTCGCTTAACCCGTTGGTTACGGGTTTGCCACAGGGGGCATGCGCGACGACAAGTTTTCTTCTTGTTCTAGTGTTATAAGGCTAGTAGGTTTTAACTCGGTTACGCGGGCGCACCTTTTTTGTATTAAGGCTCGCTAAAGTTGACCCGCTTGGAGGGTGAACGTCTTACGTGGGATAACTTTTCTCCACATAACGGGGTTTTAGTAACAGATGGAATTTGCACAAGTTAATTTCATTTTTTGAAATTCTGCATAATATCACATCTAAACATCTTTTTTCTTATTTGTCTTAAAAAATTCAAGAGGACATCAAAACCAAAATAGTTGTCTGGTCCCAGTGGGTTTTTTTCATGAGATCGACCTGTTTCAAAAACGCCATTTTGCACGCATTGCGAACCTATTTTCTGTATGAATTACTCCACTGACAGGAACTTGGCAGTCGGCACGTGCTCTACGAGTGGCCGGCTTGGCGCAATTGGAGCTCCTTATATAGTCATGCTGGTTTGTACGAAATTCATTTCTTTTTTATTTATGTGCGTTATTGACCAATCGTGAGGTCAAGATGGCTGCATATTGGTCGAGTTCTTTTTGGCGTTTTGATTGACCGAAACTTAGTCGAGATCGATAAAAATTGCAAAAAAGAGCGAGGACAGGCCCATGTTGCTCTCTCGAGTAGCCAATCAGAACTCAGGATTCGCCACATCTTGCCCGCTTGCGGAACCAGCCATATAATAAGTAATGGTAAAGGGACCGAGAGGAGTCCAATTCGGTCTGTAATCATACGACTGATTAGCAAAATCAGACGACCGCGTAGCGGGAGTCCGATTTGTTTAATCAAAGTATGATTAATTGGTAAAATTTGTTTAAATTGTTAAAATTTGTGATATATAAACTTCTTTTTTTAAATCAAAACACATGTAATTCCAATATTTTATTTTTGCTAGCAGGCCATTTAACCGCGCACACGTGATGGCGCGTACTTTCTAATTACTTAGACATGACGCGTACTGTCCTATTTAACTGTCCTATTAAGGCTGAAATCAGGGCAGTTGATAGCCATTCAGATTTGAGAATTTTGTTGTAGTTATGATCAATAGGCTTATTGGATTTTTTCTGCTCATGTTACTTTGATTTGATCCTTGTATCAAGCAGAATATCACTTTTTCACAATTGTCGGTGTTGCTTTGTTTTCATTAGTCGCAGTTACCCGGGGTGAGTGTGACACTTCCTTTAACGATATTTGGCGTCTTGAGCATAGCCGCTGGCCTTATGATACTGTGGCTACCAGAAACACTCAACTCCAACATACCTCAAACATTTGAAGATTTGCATAAAGGCAAAGAGTATTATGGGTTGATTTGGATGGGAAAACGAGTGAAATGGAGGTAAAGAAAGTATTGTATTTTTTTGTCTCAATTGTTTACATGCGTAGCGTGGTAAGCTGGAGAAATTAGAGAGTGGCGTCTTATCATAAAACCAACTGTAACGATAATAAAAAAGCAAGGTCAATATCAGCAAAAATTTGACAATTTTATCGAGAATCCTAGGAACATGAAGTAAGAGAGGTTTTTTTTGTAGGAATTTGAACCGTTTGTAACACTCTCTCCAAAAGCTGAAAGAAGCTTTTCCAGTTTGTGGGTATAGCGCAAATGTTCCCCCCCCCCTATTTTCTGGTGACCCAAACTGGCTCAAAATCGACTTGAGCAGTGACAGAATATTTACCGAGCTGTGAAGTAGTGAGGTACATATTTCAAATGCCACTATTCACCGAGATTACTGAAAGAGAATAATTGTTTCAGTAAATACCAATGAAGCAACCTTAGTCACATCTCTTGGAAACAACTGCAAAGCGAGAATTTCTTCGACCAAAACTCACGCGCACACGGATTTCTCAGAAGCTCTGGTATCATTCACTTCGTAGGAGGTGAATAGTTTTTATTATCCCGGGGTAGTGAGCCAATCAGATTGCTCCAAATTCTAAGTTTGCGGAGTTGCTATATAGTAATCGTCCATATTCGGTAATAATCGTTGTTCCATGATCAGTATATGCCGTTGAATTCTGATTGATTTCTTTTTCTTTTATCTCAAGGTATAGAGCTTCGGAAAGGAAGACTTTACTTGAGGTTCCGCCTCCCATTTACGGTACTTCAACGAACAGTGATCCCGAAGAATGGTGGAAATCCAGCCAGTAATTTTTTGAACGTTGAAAACATTCAGCTTTAAATTATGTCAATATTTCTGGATGACTGAACTTTTCTACTTATTCTAAGAAAATTTTTTTTTAATTTCAGTTATCTGTAAAGTACTAAACAGAACACGTCAAATATGAACTACCTTCAAGGGAACACGCACGCGCTCATAGAAGGCGATGCTGTAGCCTTTCCCGGTCTCCAAACACATAATTTACTGCCACATTTTTATGCTTTTTGTTTTTTTCTATTTTTCTTTTATAATGTCGCCTTAGTATGCTAACAATGGTAACCGTGGAAAAAAAACTCTTTCCCCTTCGGGGGAACATATCGAATGGCCATAAAATAGAAATCATTGTACAAACAATTATAGAATTAACATGCCTACAGATATTGTGATTTAAGTGTTGGAGAAGAATGCAAGTTTTGTCGAACTATCAATTTTTCCATGTATATACACTGGTCTTATGTTTAAAATATATTAATCCGGGTCCAAAATTGAATTTCTGATGTTTTGCTTCACTTTTTATTAACTATTCCACTACCAGTATCTGTGTTGCAATTCTCCTTAACGGGTGGCATACGCTTTCAAATTTGTTGGTTAGGTGAATTTGGTGCTGGATCATTTCAGTTGTCGTCATGTTGATTTTGTCTGCCCATGTAAACCTCTTCCAAAATACCCCAAGAGTCGGATCTCTTACGCGGGTGTCGCAGATCTTAGTTTGCCTCTTTGGGGAGGGAGCGTAATTCTGGGCGCCTACACATTTTGCTGAATTAAGACTGTTTCTATTACAATATGTAGCACATATCAATCCGTGTTTGATATAACTGAACTACGGAACAAAGTTTAAAAAAAGTTTATCCACAAGGATATACAGGCCAACGTGGCCTTCCCCCGAATTTTCAAACTGTTTCGATAAGAATACGTTTAATCAAACACTAACTCAGCAAATAAAGCTAATCAAGGTCATCAAGCGCACGGCATGGGGCGAAGAGATTATTACGTCTAGGCAAATCAACTTTTACGATTCGGGCGAAACGACTCGAGTTCGGGCGAATCTGGTTTCGGGCAAACTGATAATCGGGCGAGACGACCGTAAACCGTACATTCTGATACCTTCGAGCGACGACTCCGATCTCCATCTAAATAAGTCTGAAACCATTCCATGCCGAATATACAATAGAAGCTGTTACAAGTATTGTGGGGATAGTTTCTAAAGAAACTGGTGCTGCGTCGGTTGGAAATTGAAACACAAGAAATTGGATAAATCAAACGAGTTGATTAAGTAAGTTATACCACCGTAAGGTGAATGGGAGGTGCTGACGTTTCGAGCGTTAGCCCTTCGTCGGAGCGAATGAGAGGATTGTGGGTTACGTAATATTTATATAGAGAAGTTTGGAGCCATGCTATTGGTGGAACCATAGCAGTGTGTGAA
This sequence comes from Ricordea florida, assembly GCA_949710005.1. NCBI lineage: Eukaryota > Metazoa > Cnidaria > Anthozoa > Corallimorpharia > Ricordeidae > Ricordea > Ricordea florida. The sequence goes on from OX453277.1 coordinate 33,176,401, forward strand.
TGGAAGTGAATAAATGCATCTAAACCTGTAGCGCGACACTTTAATCTACCTAACCACTCAACTCACAACATGGCGGTATGTGGCCTTTCCGTGCATCAGGGCAACACGGAAAGCCGTAAAAACCTAGAACAGAAGTTTATCTTCCAACTCGGTTCTCTTAATCCCCACGGTATCAACGAACGTTTCTCATTCATTTAATCATTCATCTAATTTATTCAACGGGACGACATTTTGAACAGGTCAAAGATGTCGTAAAACATACAAAGACATTAGCTAGAAGTGATACTCGGCATTGATAATTAAATCAATTTTATTATCAAAATGATGTACAAATTCATTTCATATACCATTAATCATACATAATATTACATTAGAATTGTCTCATGCTGGTCACTAATCAAAGTAAAAGATGATATAAGAATGATGATAACAGGCAACAACCAAACCGGATTGAGTTAATTGTCTGTGAAGTGATGGTGAATGTGAGTTGTATTAAGCGAAATTTCGTTTCTTATCCGTGAAGAGAAAAAGCGAAACGAAACTCAAGAAAAGTGTTTGCTTTTTGGTCAACCAAAACGGGAACTTCATTATCAAGTCACTCTACTAAACAGTAATTTTGATCAATCAGTCGAAAAAAAAATCAAAAGGAAAAAACAAAACAATGCAACTAATAAGCCTGCGTATGCGAAAATTACTCGATAGGTTTCTTGGCCATGTAATTAGTGAAACAACGTGAAATGGCCATTTTAAGTTGCCAATGTAATGATTAAATTTTGCAGGGTTATCGAGCTCATAAAATATAACAATAAAGTGAAGTTAATTGCCATGAAAAGTTCCAGGAGAATGGGAAGCTGCATTGAATAGCTATGAATACAATTTCGTGGAATATTGGGACGGAAACTAATTAGGAAAACCAGCTGCTAAGCCTTGCTTCATTGCCTCGCTGGCGTTTGCCGTCGCGTCCACTTAAGCTCCCTAATAGATTATAAAAATCCATACGATTAATTACAAGATATTTAAAAATAAGGCCCAAGGATTTCTTATAAACAAAAAGATTGTTTATCTTCTAAACTCAGTTGCTAAACTCAATTTAAGCTCCTCGACTAACGTTTATTCTTTGATTTTTTACGAACTTTGGTATTTGGTGCGGGTCTAAATCTTCTTTTTTTCTCTTCCCTTGATCCTTTTTCTTTAGTACTAGTTGGCTTAAATCTCGGCGGCAGTTTGCTCTTTACGACTTTTCGTCCGTCCTCGTCGCTTGAATCGTTATCGCTGTCATCGTCTTTATTTTCATCGTCGGTTTTATCGTTATCATCATCATCATCATCATCGCTTTCTTTGGAGCTGATACCGAGCTTGGAGCTCATCAGTTTGCTTAACCGCGCAGCATCATCTTCGTTGTCGTCTGCATCTTCTTCCTCCTGTTCCTGCTCCTTAATCAGGTGTTTCCTTGCTGTTAAATACATAGAGGATATTACACGGTGGCGAGAAGATATGAATTTTATGTTCGAGTGGAAAGAACAATATCTCACAAGTGAGCACAGCGAACGAGTGAGCTGTTGTTCTTGCCACAATGAAGAAAACTACATTTAACTCTTTAATCAAGATGCAGGTTATCTTTACCATATCATGCCTTGTCAATCAAACATCAGGGGCGGATCCAGGATTTTTCTTTGGAGGGGATGCACTTCTAAGAAATGATGTAACTGACGGGTGACGTAAACAAATTTTGAAAGAGAACAACGAAGAAGAAGGTTTGTGACCTATCTTTTACTTTGAGACCAGTAAACCACATAGTCTGTTTTTTCATTTTCCCTTGCAGAATACTAGTTATATTAGAAAGGTGCAGGTAATCTCAGAGGGAGGGGGGCAGAGGAAGTGGGGTCCTGGCATCGCTCCCCTAGATCCGCCCCTGACATAAGTCAAAGGTCAAGAAAATTATGGCGACTGCAATTGAACTGAATCAAATAAGGAAGTGTATGGCGGGGACAATAATGGGAATTATAGCTGAAGTCTTTGTAAATTGATTTGACTTATATGTAAAGCAGGTTGCAAATTTACATGGTGCTTATTTAGACATATGTATGTTGTATGTAACGCCTAGCTAGCTCAGTCGGTGGAGCATGAGACTGTTAATTTCAAGGTCGTTGGTTCGAGCCTCACGCAGTGCGGTGTTTTGCATTGTTTTGCTTTTTCTACGAAACGAGTGGTCGTTTCCTTGGAAGGCAAATTAGACCAGCTCCGTTCCCTTGAAATGATGCTTTGGAAGAATTGCTTTTGGCCGGCATTCTTCATATTCCTTCTTTAAAAAGGGTACGCTTACTTTAACCTCCAGAAATTTCATTTTAGAACGCTAATAAAATTTAGCGTTCTTGTCTCTCTAATTCGGCAGTCGGTAAAGCATGAGACTCTTAATCTGAGGATCGTGGGTTCGAGCCTCTTGTTGTGCGTGACAAATTTTCTACTTTTGTTACTAGCTTTTTCACCATTCGTCTCTTAACGTTAGTACCCACGTTTCACGTTTACTAAGCCACGACGTAATCTAATATCCAGCTGGCAAAAAGTGCCACCACAAAAATTTTGTCGGTAGCGTTTCATGTTACAGGAATGGCTAACCTTTGCAACCATCTAGCTGTCGATTGAACGAGTTGACGAAAATTGACTTGCAAGTGTGCTCCACAAGACACCGTGCTGTGGGATCGTCCTTACAAATGGCCCCACTACAGGGGTCATAGCCACAAATGTACCTAGCAGGCACCTTGAATACTCCTGCAATATCAGAAAATAACAGTATGAAGCAATTTGATGAATCTCGTAGTGAATACCTAGGAAAATCTCTTCTGCGGTAGAAAATGAATAAAACTTAGCTTTCAAACGACATAAATTTCTGAGTGAGCTCTCAAATTCGACGTTCTAGCCCTATGTATTATCGTTAAGAGCATCAGCGGCGGTTGGGAATGACCTTCATGTCTAGCAGACGTCCATTTGTCCTATAAGAACAACTCTGTACAACTGTGTCAGAGTTAAAGTCGAAGGTATTGCAATAAACGAATTCTTTGCACTGGGAATATATACGTTCTTGCTTGTCTGCTCCTCTTCTAACCTTAACAGATATTTGTTGGGTTAGCCTGACTGACTCACCTGATCTGATTCTGAATCAAAGTAACTTTATCTTTTCCGATGCCTCTTAAGTATTATGAATCATTTCTGACATTTTTTTATGAGTTATGAGTATTTTTATTACCTTTACATTTGATGACCTTCCCAAATGCATCAAGGAAGACGGGATGACATCTCGTGTTTACAACGCATTTAGCTGCTGCGCCGTTCACACACGTGGTGTATTTGCAAGGGTTAAAACGACACAACGTTTGTGGATCCACGTTAAGATACAAGTTATCACCTGACTCAAATAAAAACAAGAAAAGTCCAAGGACTTAGTATGGCTAAAATACAGACTGAACTTTCTATATTGCTTTAAATTTAACCATTCTAACATTGTAGAATATTTATTCCTCGTTTTAAGAGCGTGCTCTATCTTCATCCAAATTATGTGAGTCCCCTTACCGAGTCCATTGCTATTTTTGGTACAATTTTTCATATTTTGGTTCAACAGTTTTCTTATCCTGTTCGCTCGTCTCCTGTTTAATTCTAATTGTAATTATGTTCCTAATTTCATATTCAAATTATTCCAAAGATTCCCAACGGAGTATTACTTGTCGCAGTAATGTCCTGAGGTAAATTCAAATAATCATGCATCACGGCCTTTCGTAGAGCAATCACAAGAGTGGTTTTCATCCACCTAAATACGTTGTATTACCTTTACATTGAGCGACTTTCCTTTCTTCGGAGTCAAAGAACACAGGCCTGCATTTGAAGTCACTGACACAAGTTGCATACGGCAGTATGATGCATTTGGTGACTACACAAGGATTGTAACCACACACAGTTTGAGGATCTATATCCACAATGGAGTCCTGATCTGGTAAAAAATAGACACGGACGTAAACACTGGCTGAGTGCTGTACTATGGAAGACCAGTAAAGCCCGCTTTAGCTCCAAAACGTTTCCCCACCCTGATTACTATATAGCGATGATAGCAAGAGTCTCACCGCTAACTTCATGACCGCTCCTGGTGTTTACAAACAATAGATCAAGACCACCAAGGTTAGCGTGCGCTATCAGTTTGTGGACGTAATTAACGTGATCACAAAACGTTGAAAATGGACTTCAATCCAGAGATAGAGAATGGCTAACTCGAGACTTTGTGCGACTGGAAGATAAAGCTTCCAAAACCACAAATTTGCAGACCAAACTATCAAATCCTCGTTTTTGTCTGAGATTCCGGGGTAACTGCCTTTTTCAACCTTCTAGATTCCATTCAACAAATAGAAATGTTGTGTAGAAAAAACATCAAACATTGATGTAATTCACCAATCTAACCCCAAGCAAACACATCTCGTCAGCGCGCACCGAGAGCGGGAAAATGGGCGCGAGCTTACCCCCCTGGTTTTACTTCCACTTGTGATTGGCTAAGAATGTAGCGCGAGATGTTTTAGCCAATTTACTATCGTAGCTATGCTAAGGGAAAGCAGTTGACAAATTACTCTTCACAGTGAATTGAAGCACTTTGATATACTGAAAAAAGCATTTTCCCCTCTGGACATCATTAGTCTAACTACCTTGACAGGCCCTGCCATAGCATGGTTTGGCTTGCTTTCTTGCTCCTCTGCACGGCATCCCACCATTCACTGGCTTTGGGCTGTTGCAGTGTCTTCGTCTCTTTTTCATTCCTTGACCACATTTTTGGGAACACGAGCTCCATGCCGACCATGGTGAGTAACCGCCGTCAACTTGTAGCAAATTACAGATAATTAGTAAATTTCCTGTTATTTTACTGTACTTGAATTAATCTGTGTATGCCCAGGTCAAATCCTCATTCAGTGCAATATCAACACAGCAACAGATCAGACCACAACATATCAACCCACAATATACTGCACACGACATCTCACCTATAAACACCAAGGCACACTTCACAGCATCGCTTCACGTCTTATCACATCTCACTTCACTCAACCACATAAACAACCAACACAGAAAGTTGACACTAGTGTTCATCATGTGGTACATCCACGTACGTCACACAACGCTGCACTAGAAACCACTTATATTAGCACTTCATTATCTCAAGGTCAGATAATATACATTACAGTCACTCTAAATGTTTGACTTCACATCACGCCTTACAAACTGATACACTACAACGACAAACGGAACACAGCTCTAGTCGCTACGCTGCATAAAAGAACGTCTCAGAAAGTTACCACTGTACGCTATCCTATCACTTTGCATCATTATACCCCTGTTATAGCACAGTACGTGAAATTACTTATACGCCACATCACAAAATACCGCAGCTAAGAGGCTCACTCCACTACATATAAAGCAATGCCACCAAATGTTACACTGGATCATACACATACTGTATATATTGCGACACAACAGTTCGCTACCGACTATGTGACACTTTACTTGGAATGGTCAATCGATAACTAAAAATTGTAAAACAAGTTATATACTTGACGGTAAGTTTTGGCTTTTCCATGCGAAAACAAAAATCTAGGCTTCAAACTTACGCACCACGAATTATAATGACTGTATGGCGAAGCAAAGCCTCAATAAGTACCTGCGCACTGTTTGATTTTGCAAAGCTTTAATTGAAATCGAGGCCCTTCGCAGTTTTTCCCGCCGTTTGCCGGCGCTGGGTTTGTGCAGTACCGCTCACGTGATCTCAATGCTGTCCGTCCGCATGCGTTTGGGCACGACGACCATGGTGTCCACTGGGTAAATCCACCGTCCACTGTGAATATAACGCATTTCGTGAGGCTTTTGCTGAGTTCATGTCAACGTGTTTAACATGTAGCTATGGGGTGCGTTAGTGTCTGGGTTGATTCGGATCAGGGTTTGTGATACAAGATCAGTCGGATTATGATTCATAAAAGGAGCCGATGAATTCACTTTGGACAAGGATTTATCGGTTATTTTGCTGCGCCTTTATCGATCGGGGTGATCTCTGATCACAAATCCTGATCCGGATCATACCAAAGGAACTGACACGTAGTTGAACTAAGAATGCTTTGAAATCACATTGAACCAAAAAGTTTTAAAAAGCATTTAATACATATACACTCTCTATAGCATCTTTTGATAGAAAATGGTATAAGACCATTCTTCACTCCTTTCAGCATTCGGTGTTTGGAAACTGTCTTGGAGTTTGCTAAGCCTAGCTTTTTATATTCGATTTCTTAATAAATAAAGAGAGATTCCGCAATAAATAGCGATATTTTCCTTGACCCCAACCTCGCCATTTGGCCGGGTTTTCACAGGCATGACCGCGTTTTGGGATTGCAGTAGAGCTTACCGAGAAATGTGGAACTTTGTTTAGGAAAATACCCTGTGTACTGGACAAAAACCTTCGGTAAAAGGACGAAAAACAACCAGCACAGTTCATTTTTTATGTCGACCCCTTCCCCCCTGAACTGAATCTGCGCTGTACCAGGAGCCCATCACTGGTTCCACCTTCAACTGCACCTATTGCGGGAGGACAGTGAGGGGGTGGGGGAGGAAGGAGGTAATGTTACTACCTTTTGATGCAGTGTAAAAGACATTTCTTACCACATGACCCAGCTCGATATTTCGTACCTGGGTCAGTTCCGCTGAGCTCCTTTGACTTAAGAAAATCCGTAATGTTGGATAGTGCATCTAAACTCGGCTGGTTTTGGTCGCTTGGAACCTGAACATTTCCGTTGAAACTGGACTGAGCTTGTCCACCCTCGTTCAGCATTGCACCAGCCTGTGCGTCCTGAAGACGACTAAGTTCGTTTATCTCCTCACTATCTGCATCATCTGAGATTGGTACAAAAAAGTCGAGTTTTATCCTAGAACTAATAAAACAACTCAGTAGACAAAGTCATTACAATAAAAGTGTACTGCTCATGGACAAAATGAGGGGATATAGGAGGAAAGATAACAAGAAGAATCTATTGATTGCAAGCAACGCCTGGCCAGCTCAGTCGGTAGAGCATGAGATGTTATGTTAAGTGTGTGAGAAAAACCATGTGCTCAGAGAGTATTCAAAAGTACGGAGCTTGTTATGTCTGGTTTGATTTGAGCGTGTAACATCTTGAGGTCTTCTCTCTTAGAAAAAGGAAAATTAACAGTAAAAAAATTATCCGAAATAGCTAGAAATAAAGCCCGATTGGCAGATTGGTAAGATTATAATGCGACTTCTTAGGAATGATATTTTAGTTTAATTTTCTTGAAGAGCACCCTTCCTCTTTTTTTATTTCACGTCTACTGTCACATTTTCTAGAGCATTTTGTACATTTATCGCCTAAGCTCAAATTGATTTTTGTCATTATATCCATTTTCTAACATCTGTTTCCAACGCCCGGCAAGGTCAGTCGGTAGGGCATGAGACTCTTAATTAATTTCAGGGTCGTGGGTTCGAGCCCCCCATTTGGGCGTGTCATGAGGTCTTGTTTTTAACAGCGTAAAGAATTTAACCGGAATACCAATTAGCCAGATTCTGACTCCGTTCCCTTGGAGTATTGTTTTGCTTTAATTTCATTGTCGGACATGCTTCCTCTACCGTGATCGTTTTAAGTTTCTTGAAGCATATTGAGCTTTTAATTTACTGCCAAAATCAAGGCATGTGGTGAGCTCGTGGATAAAATGTGGACAAAATATTAACACGTGACAAGCTACCGACAGAACGAAACTTCAAGACGCTCGTTTTACTACATGGGAATTCCAAGATTACTATTGGCTCCCATGTTTCTTTTGTTACCCGTTGACATTTCTGACCCACCATCCCAATACCTCGCGAATCCGCGAGATCCACGAGCTAAAAATAGGAAAGAAACGATTTCAAAAGAGAGACCTGGAGACGCCCCAACATTAAGCAGTGTTTACAGGGGTATACAAGGGTTCACAAAGGTATATCCTTGTAAACCCTTGTATACCCCTGTAAACACTATATTTGATGACTATATGGTGGCCTACCATGAATTATATGCCGACTAACCCACAATAGTCACCAAATATAGTGTTTACAGGGGTATGCAAGGGTTCACAAAGGTATATCCTTGTAAACCCTTGTATACCCCTATAAACTGACTATATGGTGAAACTGGATAAATCAAACGAGTAGATTAAGTAAGTTATACCACCGTAAGGTAGAAGGACGTGCTGACGTTTCGAGCGTTAGCGCTTCGTCGGAGCGACTATTACTATATGCACCTGACTATATGGTGGCCTACCATGAATTATATGCCGGTTAGTCCCCCCAAATACAAGGACCTGCTTAAGGTAAGTGGAATCGCGATCCACTGTTTTTGGTCTTCCATCTTACCCTTTTCCTGTTGCCTCTTAACCACTCGATCGTATTCTGACTGAATGAGATACTTGGTAATGTAGTTGGCATGGTTGATACCCTGAATATTTTCTGAGATAACATGAAGATAAAATCACAACTCTTTACATTATGATCAATATGATCGGGGATATAATATTTATATTGTCCTCAATCGTTTAAATATTGATTAGGATGTTGATTTCTTTCGCTAAATCTTAAATTTCTTGGTTATGAGCAGTTCTTATTGCTGAATTAAGGAAAGAAATAACAAAAAACTTATTAGTATTTTGCTTTAGTTTTTGTGGCTTATTTGCGTTATCTTGTGGCGCAAATTTCTGACAGCGGTGGGCTTCGCTAACTTCGGTTGAAATAATTGTTCCTAAGGTAACGCGCATGCGCAATTTTTAATCCAACGTCTTTGTATCCTGTAAACCAGATAAATAAGCAGTACATCCCACAACACATCCCACAATCCTACCATTTTCCAGCACTTTGCTATTGATCATGTGGACGTCTATGCTCATCTGCTGGCTGTGCCATGCTGATGAGGCCCATCAAGGCTGAAACAGCTGTCCATGGCTGCTGGCTTTTGAGCTTTATTTTTCTATATATTTTATCTAGGTACCAGTACGGGCTTATCTCTCATTGTCGCCTTGGTGGCTAGTGCACATATGTGTGGCTTCAACATACCCTTCCTACTCTTTAAATAAGCAATTCAGTCCAGCTATTAAAATCTAGCAAGTCAGTTGGAATAAGTGCTTCCCGTCATGATGGTAATAGAATGGTCACAGTAACTGCTCTCCATGAGAGTTTTAATATAGGTAATCACATGATTTCGAGTGCAATTTGGGATAAATCAGCACGAGTAAATTTTTCAAAGGCTAACCAAATTGCACGAGCCCGTAGGGTGAGTGCAATTTGTAGTCTTTGAAAAATTTACGAGTGCTGATTTATCCCAAATTGCACTCGAAATCATGTGATTACTTAATAATATACATGCAAAAATTTAATTTCAACTTTCTGCACTCAATTTCAACTTTTTGCACTCAATTTCAATTTTCTGCACTGTTTGGAATTAATTGACGTGCTCTCAGCCAATGAGCATGCTGAAATTTTTGCATGTATATTATTAAGGCGGGTACAGATACAGAAAGTGCAGTAAACAGCGAAGAAATTATTCGGAAATTAAATGTTGACAAATGAAAGAATTAACTTGTAAATGATTTGAACTACAAGACCACGGCACGATTCTAATAGAAAAGGACTCCCATAGGGAATTAATGAAGTAAGTCATTCATTTCTATGAGCAGACATTGTATTAATCCACTTATTTTATAAGCGGTGACATTCAGTGTATGTTTTAATTAACATAGCATAGCATACTTCATATGCGGAGTTTCACTTTTGATTTTTCTACTGCACATGGCGATCGTAACCAATATATTGAGTGGCTCCATTTATAGGCACATTTTGTTTTCGACAGCTTGCGTTGTAATAACAGAAGCGGAATCTCGAAACCCAGGCAAAAGCATTTAGTAGTCTCTGGAAATATCGACTGTGATAAGCTTCGCACAGCAGCGTACAGAATGAACAGTTTATGTGCATGAAACGTTTACTAGATATGAAGCAAATGCAATGTAAGTGGATGTGCTTACCTTGACTAATGGGCGAAATGTTAGAGTCAGCGCAAGCATTGTTTACCAGAGCGACGACGGTAAGCAAAGCCACCGAAACGCAATGAATGAGGCAGCGCATCGTCCCCTTCTTCCCGTTCATTATGAACGCCAGAATTTCCCCATCTGGAAGCTCAGTGAAAAAAAAAAAAACAGAAATGGGTTTAGGGTTTTGAGCCTGCAGGCTTCGATTTTTACAAAGGTAACTTATCTAAATCTGGTATAAAATAATTCTCTATATATAACAACATGAATTAACTGGTATGTGACAGGATGTCATCGTTAGCCTGAAAGATATCAAACTCGGCGCCTGTGTTGTGGTGTTCTATGTTTGGTTTCAAGCAAATTTGAGCAAATTCTAGGGGAAGTGTAAGAGAGAAAAAACGCTCAGAACCTTGCGCTTTTCCTTAGGTCCAAAGAGAAACAGAAATGAAGTACAATTTACCGTTTTAGGGTGGCGCGGCAGGTGTTAAGACAATGGCATCTTTTTATCCAATCGGCGGGGTTTTTCGGTGAAAACAAGTTAAAGACCTTCGAACCAAATACTCAAAAGAAAAAAGTCAACGCAAAATTAGGACAAAACGAATTAACTTTCCGCCGCAAGTTAAAATTTCTTCGACCTTACATCACAAGGTTCCGAACCGAAGAACTTGGTGAATTATGCAAATCGGAGTTGCGATTGGCTGAGACGGCGTTCAGGGTGAGTTGGCGTGCACTTCATGATCAGCGGTGCCTAGCAACCGATGACACACCCAGAATTTTTCTCACCAAAGCGTGAAAGCGAAATCCGTGTAGTTTACCGTAAAGCGTTGATTATTCTTGTTTTATTGGATTAAAACCATTTTCATTTTGTTTTTGGCTTCTGTATAAACCGACCAGTGTTTATCAATGTAGAAAGGCGTGGAGGTGTGTTCGCTGTTTGATGCAGCTGGTGTCTTTCTGACCTTTACTCGCTCGAGTGCCAAACACTAACTTAATAGTGCAATCATTTAGTTTTAAGTTACAAGCAATTCGCTCATATCAGTGATTTTCTGGCGAACTCTGTAGAGGGCTGATTTTAAAAGGACATTTTAATTTGTGGCCTTTTGAGCGTTAACCAAACGGACTGTTCTATTGAAGCATAGAAAGTGTTTGTGTGTGTTTTTGTCCGTATGAACAGGAAGGCGTCAATCATTCAATAAAACGTGGACCCATTGTCCCGGTTCTTTTGTTTCATTTTCAGTTGTTTTTCCTTAATGAAGAGACACAGTATAAAAGAAGACAAAAAACCGTGAATAGGCTCCTACTCTGACACTCACTGGCGCTCTCTGACACCATTTCTCGTAAAAGCATGCGGCATGTTTGAGTTCTTCTGCGTGGTAAAGTGGTAGACGGAGCTCCCTAATTCCTCAGCCGCTCCTACATGCATAAAAAACCCGCTTTTGTTCTCCACTTGGCAAGAGTTCTCTTAACTCAGGTCGTAGCTAGGATTTTCAAAAGAAAGGGGACGCTCTATATCTCGCCTTGGTTAGGTTACCTACCGTGATGTTGATATCCACGCTTTGTTCTGATAAACGTTCCTCGAAACATAAATTACTCGTTAACACCTCAACTTCATTTACTTTCTTTATGGTTGGTGCTCGTAGGCGATCAATATAACGCTCACCTTGATTGGTTCTTCTTCATTCACTATTTCGTTGTTCGGACCAAATCCTTGGGAACTGTGCTGGTATGGTTTGTGTAAGTTTGATTTGCTTTCGTGAAGTTAAATTGAGTACAGTAAGTCATCAATTGTATAGAGAACGGAAAGCGTGCCATTTGACAAAAATTATGTCTTTAGATTTCGGAATTTTCGTTTGCCGAGTGGAACTGTTCTTTCAGATGGACAAACCCAATCCAATTTCTTGCGCGGTCCCATACTTTCTGCGCTATTTTCAAGCAAAGCGGAAGCCAAAACAGAAATGACAAAAGGGACGCGCCATTTCAGTTGAGACAGACCGACTGGTCACTCGGGCGGGACCACATTCAATGGTGGTCTCAAATTATCCGGACGGACTGGACCGAAATCGGCCGTACCATTTGACTCAGCTCCACCCGAAATTTCCGTAATCAGTTTGGTCAAATGGTAAGCTCCTTCAGCGTTTTTTTACCCGAAGTTGAACTTTATTTAAAGACAATTGTTCTGACCTTCTTTTGAGGAACGAGACTGAGATTTGACCATTTAACTCTATGTGTTGGTTTGTACAGGAAAATAAATTAAGCCTTATCATACTAAACTGCAATCTAATCTAATCGGAATACCGGCATTGGCCCTCGTTCGTTTGTTTAACCTTCGGTCCGTCGACAACTGGTAGCGATTCAGTTTTGTATTTTGTTGTTGTTTTATTATTTTATTAGCACAGTAAATTTAGGACAAGGGTTTGTAAATTTAGGACAAGATAAAATAATAAGAGTTCACGATGACGACGGCGAAGATGGAACCATTGAAAAATAATTTTGTCTTCCTCCTGTACTTATGGCGACGGGCCTCTTTTTTTCGATATAGATTTTTTTAATTTCAAACTGTTGAATTTACAATTTCTCTAGGCTGTTTTGCCGTTGCACAGTCGCGTCTTCTCGAAAACTTGCTCATGCTCATTTCACGTTGCTGTTTGGTTGAACACGGTAAAGAAAGTTACCAGTCTATGCAGTTTCATCTTGTCGTTCCAGTTCTGAGCGGCATCAGTTTGTTTCCATGGGTCAAACCGCCTTTCTGAGCCTACCGCTCAAGGAGCACCCCCACAAACTCATGTTTTCTCATTATCCAGCGGTACTGAAGGGCGGTTTGGGTTACGGAAACAAGTCAAACTTACATCAGTTTGGCGCTCCTGGTTTGGCGCCGTCCTCGTCGAAATATTCGAACCGGTCGATCGATTTGCTGTAATACGGTAACCATTCATGCGACTCGAAAACTCCCTACCCCTCTCCGAGGCGAAGATTTTTGTCACTCAGCCCCAACGGAGTTATTTTCGTCGGAAACAAAACAAAAAGGCCGCCCTCATCGTTTCGTAGTATCCTGACCATCACGTCCTTGAAACTGTTATTCAATCTTTAATTATCAGAGTTAGTGATGGAAGTTCAAGAATCTCCAAAGTCGAACAGGAATCGAGTCTCGAAACGAAGTTTTTATGAGTTTGATTGTCTTCTAACAATGACTGGAGGATTCGGCCGCTATCAAATGATTCTCTACACTTTTGTTTGTCTTGTCTCTATACCGACCGGCGCCCAACTTTTGGTTCAAGTTTTCTATGGAGCTTCACCCCCGTTTTCTTGTGCTTCGTATATTGGAAATACAACCTGCCCTGTCGGAAAATGTTGCTCAAACTGTACCAAATATGAATTCAAAGGACCGTTCACGAGTGCTGTCTCCGAGGTAAGACACGCAGACTCTACATGTTAGGTTGCGTGGTTGCGGCTTGCAACCTAGAACTCGTTGTGCGGCTCTAGTGAAATTTTGGAATTGAGTCTGTCATTTTCGGAAATCGATGCTCTTTTCTCTAGCGTTTGCTCTAGGTTTTTACGCCTTAACAAGATATATCATCAGTATATAAATCTACTAGGTAATGAGAAGAGGAACCGTCGTGACCTGAATAAATTAGCTTTTGATGGACACCGTGGCCTTCAGCATTCGTTCTGAACAAGGGAAAATGACTTATTTTCTCTTCCGATGTTAAGATGAATGAGTCTCATGTTTTTGTTGCGCTGTGTCTATATGTCCGGCAGCCGGACAGGAATGATTTCCGCACAGGTCCCTACTTCATTACGCATGCTATAGCCGTACAAGACATGTTTGCACGCGCGCTTCCCAAGACAAATTCAACTACAGCATGCATAATGAAGTAGGGACCTGTGCGGAAATCATTCCGAAAATCAGACTGCCGGACACCGAGTATCTTGAAAATCCTGTCCGACTGCCCTCTGACTGCCGAACATAGAGACACTTCGTTTTTGTTAGCACCAAATCAAGGCGCTTTGTAAGGTTCGTAACGCAATCCTACTTTAAAGAATTTTCAAATGCGTGACCAAGTAAGGATAACATCTCAGTAGCGAGGTGCACATGTGTTCTTGCTTCTCTGATTTTTTACTCCGTTTAGTGAGATCTCTTAAGAAGAGCCTGACATTAGGGTATCTTGTCGTATTTTGTCGTTGACCATTATCCACAATGACGTTGTTTTGCAGCTAAAGTTTGCGGGTTAGGGATAAGGGACTGTGTAATAATGATCAGGAGGGGAGGGGGGAAAATGAGCCTCGCAAGGAGAAATATTACACAATAATCCTCTCAACAAAGGCTAATTAGCTCTGATCCCCCCCCCCCCAAAAAAAAAAAATCTCCCAACAATTATGACAAACCCTCTACAACCACCACCTACAAATGTAAGGCATGTTTTATTCATATTAAATCAGTTCGGAAAGTAATGCACCTATCAATGTAAACCCCGTGGGGGGGGGGGGGGGAGTGCGGGCAAGGGGTGGGGATTTGACCAAGGAGCAAAAATTCAATTCTGGTCAATTTCCCAAGGGTGGGGCAGCATATGTTCGTCAAATGTAGTCAAAATCCCCACCCAGGGGCAAAATAACAAATAATAAAAGACAAGCTATAAACATACCTTTAACAACTTGTGACTTAAACTTGAAGTATGAAGATAAATATCGGTAAAAAACTCACCTTCTCCGAAACCCACGCCATTCCAAAGACAAGAAAGACGATGCCAGGTAGCCACGCTTTGTCTCGGCCTCAGTCTCTCTGCCGAACAAATCAAATGTCCCGACCCCCGAGCAAAGGTACTCGATCAAACCTCCCACTGAGGAGATGGATTCCTTGGTCAAATCCCCACCCCTTGCCCGCACTCCCCCCCCCCCCCACGGGGTTTACATTGATAGGTGCATAATGAGTATAACTTTTAGTGAAATATCTTTGGTATTTGAATCATAAAGTCAGTTTTTCAGTTGTCCCCCCCCACTTTCTCAGAAATTTACTTTTCTCTCCTCTCTAAGGCTGTGATTTTACATTGTGCCCCCCTCTCTTTTTGCTTCCCCCCCCTCCCTGATAATTATTGCACATGTACAGTCCCTCATCCCTAACCCGCAAACCTTAGCTGCAAAACAACGTCATTGTGGATAATGGTCAACGACAAAATTAAATCAGACTCATGAAATTGTCGAGGCGAGTCTACGACTTCCCAAGGGTTAAAGTGTCAGAGATATCTTTTAAACTGGCAACCTGCAAGTTGCGACCCGACTTACCAAGAATTTTCTACTTTTTCACAGTGGGGTTTAGTTTGTGATCGGCGGCATCTGAAGGCAATGTCTCAGGCAGTCTACATGACGGGGCTATTTGTTGGAGCCATTGTCTTCGGCAGCATTTCTGACCATTTGGGAAGAAAACTGGCTTTCTTCTTAAGCTTTGGAATGTTGGTAGGTTCTCAGATAAATTCTTTACTGCACAAATTTCATAATAATATGGTAAATGGCTTATTAAATCACTACCATATCCAGGTTTCCGTGATTTTTCGCCATTTTAAATTCATTGGATTTACTGGAACAGAGGCATGTTTCTTCTTTTTTTTTCTAATTTGCAACGTTATCGATAGGTTTTCTAGCGAACGGATAGGTTTTCTAGCGAACGGATGTTTCGGCAACAGGTGAAGGACAATGAAGAAGAAGAATGAAGAATCAATGAAGAAGCAATGAGAATCAATTCCCTTTGGTCAGTTTTTGAGTTTATACTTTAAACATTTTTTGGATCAGGCTTTTTTGTTCCTTTGGGACTAAAGACGGAAAGGAAATTTAACATTAACTCGCTCGCTTTCGGAAAACTTCACATTAATTATTGGAGTCTATATGAATAAATTATACCTTGTGCTGCTGCTAGAGACGTAATAGAAGATTTGCCACTCAGAACTGGCCTTTCTTTCCTAGGCAACAAGTGCAGTTGTGTCAGCTGTGGCCGACTGCCTTTCCCTTTTCGCTTTATTTCGTTTTCTGGCAGGAGCCGGTACCAGCGGTTGCATGTTGGTCAGATTCGTGTACGGTGTGGAGATAGTGGTAACAGCTCATCGATCGATGGCTGGCATAATTATCATGATGTTTTTTAGCGTGGGAGGATGCGTGTTGGCATTGTGCGCTTATTTAATACCAAACTGGAGATATTTGATGCTAGCCGTGTCTTTACCGGGATTTCTCCCTCTTCTTTTTTGGCGGTGAGTTTCACTAATCAACGAATTCAATTCACGGTTTCTTATTCGCTTTTGACAGTCATTATGCGATTGCTTTGTTTTACATCGTTACGCAAGGTGATTGGCTAAAAAGCTTCTCTACTTTTGAGCTTCTCTTCTTCTACTTTTGAACCAATCGGAAATAAATTAAAAGAAAAAACCAAATAATCGATCATGCAACCGTGACCAGGTCTCACCTGTCTTTTCGCGCAAGATGCTAATGTTAAGTATTTGCTTCGCGTTCTGATTGGTTCATTATAATGTATGCATCATCTTGATTGGTTAAAGGAACAGGTTTGGCTCAAGTGGGTGTTTTATGAGTTTTAAGTGATCCGGTGTGAGGAAGAATCGTTTGCTAATGGTCATGGGAAAGAATATATTTATGTTGTAGTTCAACTTTATCCTTGGTTTAAAATTTATTTTCCTTTGATTTTGGTATGGTAACGTTTGATAATGAGTTTGAAACAAAAGAAAATAAAATTTAAACCAAGGATAAAATTGAACCACAACATTTAAACCACCGTGAGCTGTTTGAAGTAATAAGAGCGTCGTCATTTGTACTGTAGGTGGATTCCCAGGTCTCCACGCTGGCTTATCGCCAATAATCACTTGGACGAAGCTTATGACGTATTGATGACGTACGCCGTGAAAAATGGCGTCACTGTCGACAACAAACATCTGAAGCACGTCATACAAGAAGTGAGAAAGAACGGCGCTAGGAAGACAGATACCAAGAAATATGGAATTATAGATACTTTGAGAACCCCAAAATTACGCAAACGTAGCCTCGTCTGTTTTTTCAACTGGTGAGTATCTAAGTTGAACTAGGATATCTTCAATACCAGCAAGCGTTCGTCTCCCGAAATCCACAAAACGTTTCGTAATTGAAAAACCAATTGTTGAAATATGGCGCGCTTGTTCTTGACTTCAAGATAGTGGATCTGAAACCCCTGCTACTTGTCCAGGGCACCCCTTGTGTTTCAGTGGTTGGGTTGATACTCATGTCTTTCATTTCACTCTTTCAGGTCGGTGAACGCCCTTGTCTTTTACGGAATCAACTATAATGTTAGAAACCTTGGCGGAAATATGTATCTAAACTTCTTTATTCTCGTTGCTATTGATTTCCCATCTGTCGCGCTGAACATTTATTGCCTCCAGAGGTGAGACACACTTCATTTATTTCTGTATCCCTGAAAATACGAATGAAAGCCGGAAAGTGTAATGTTGAAAAACTTGAAACAGTTCGGAAGCCGGTATAACAAGCGAAAAGTTACACTGAGTCTCTTGGTCGATCAAATATCACTTATTCTATAATGGACAATGTTTAACGCCAGTTTTGATTGGGCAAGGATCATCACGTCATAAGTCGCAGAACGCTCTGATAACACAATTTTTATCAATTAATACTTCATTTTGTAAGTTCCTTTTTAGCTTTACTCAGTAAACGTCTTGGAGGATATCAAAACGCAATGCAAGAAGATAGGCCACGCCCCTTGCGTGTGGCCTGAGGCTCACCGCATTTGTTTTTTCATCCGCTCGTTATCCGAACACACGAGGATTAAATGTGTTCGTTTGAGCCCACATGTTCCTTTGTTCGTTTAAGCCCACATGTTCCTCTGTTCGTTTAAGCCCACATGTTCCTTTGTTTCTAGGTTTGGTCGCCGTCTGACTTACTCAGTGCTAATGGCCACAGCTGGAGTGGCTTGTCTCTTGACCCTGGCAGTTCCAGACAGTGAAGGTCCTGATTTATTAAACTTCGCCTAACTAGAATAACATGAACATAAAGTAATTACCGGTAGGCAGGGAGACCATTACCACTACAGCCTGGCCAATTACAGTAGATCCCTCGTTAATTAAGAAATAGAAAACATGTACCGTGTTTCTATCGAGTTATAGAAACACGAGTGAAAGTTTGGGAGAACGAGAAATGCTGTGGGAACACGAGCCGCGGGATCAGTAGTGTCCCGGTGTGATCCTTAGATAGGGTGCCTAAATTGTATTAGCTAGTCTACTATACTATTCTTGAATTTAACTTCCAGTAATCTTACAGAAACGAAGTAAA
This sequence comes from Ricordea florida, assembly GCA_949710005.1. Classification (NCBI taxonomy): domain Eukaryota; kingdom Metazoa; phylum Cnidaria; class Anthozoa; order Corallimorpharia; family Ricordeidae; genus Ricordea; species Ricordea florida. The sequence goes on from OX453277.1 coordinate 33,194,788, forward strand.
GTTGATCGTTCAAGCTATTTTAGTTTTTACCCTTGAATAGGGTCTCATTTTTCGGGTTTGGGCCATAAGTAGGGTATCAATTTTCGTTTGCTTCATCCTTAGATAGGGTCAGGGTTTGAGGCCCTTCGCGGCACACACCTATTCAAAATTTATGGGAGTACCCCCCCCCCCCCCCCGGGAGCTAACCATGTAGTACAAGAAATTGGGTAAATCAAACGAGTTGATTAAGTAAGTTATACCACCGTAAGGTAAAAGGGAGGTGCTGACGTTTCGAGCGTTAGCCCTTCGTCGGAGCGAACATTACTTACATTACTTACATTACGAAGATTACATTACGAACATTACTTCGCTCCGACGAAGGGCTAACGCTCGAAACGTCAGCACCTCCTTTTTACCTTACGGTGGTATAACTTACTTAATCAACTCGTTTGATTTACCCAATTTCTTGTGTTTCAATTTCCCACCGACGCAGCACCAGTTTGTTTAGAAACTATCCCCACAATAACCATGAAGTAATTTGTTTATTTTATAGCTACTGAGATTTACTCCTTACAAAATATTACTAATTGATCATGAATCACGCTGGACTAGAAAAATCAACATCACCGCTACAAGGTGCAAAACGCACTCAGCAGGCTTTATTTTGTAGCATACTGAATCAACATTACAGTCGAGTTAAAAATGCGTTCAAAATTTGCTTCTCTAAAATGATACAAACATTGCACGAAGTGGAAAATTCTATTTTAAACCCTGTTGGAAATGTCGCTAAAAGTATAACAACCAAAGACAGTTAAAAACGTTTTAAAACAACTCGTGAATGACTCAGGAATGTCTTGTGTACGGGTAATACCATATAAAATTACCTCTTTGTTTTGATTTTAATGCGGCTCTTGCGATTTCAAACGCCACGTTTTTCATGATGCTGTATCCATAGTTTTTCTTTCTCAAATAACCTTTCAAGACCTGCAAAGAGAAAACGCAGCGAACGTGGCTCATAATCTTTGTTTTCTTTCTTTCTCACTGCTACAACAAATTAAATTCACTGATGAATGATTTGAGCTCGTTTGAAGAAATTTCTTCTAAGGACCTTGATTCGCCTTTCAACGTCAAAAATTCTCTCAGTCAAGCGACGTGCTGTTCGGGTTTCTTTTTCGATTCGTATTTTTATTTTCTTGATCTTGTATGAAGTCTTCGACTGAAGCTGTATCTGCAAACCTGAAATTGTTCAAAGAAAAAGCTGAGGAAGATGCCATTATTTCTCTTTTTTTGCCGAGTCGATGGCGCCAAAACTGATCCCACTTCTATGACCAGTGAAAAAAAAAAAAAAAAAGAAAATAGTCCATAGACCATTTTTTTTCACTAGTGAAGAAAATGCTTCTAGTTTCTTACAGACTATTTTTCTCTCGCAGCTTTGTGAGGAGTAAATCTCATTACCTACGGAATTAAGATTGTTCTCCATGCAGGTTCTGATGTCGTCAACGCCGTACAGATCTAGAGTCTTATTGAAATAGAGAGATAGATGTAACTTGTGCGTTACTCAGCTGACAGAACGTGATAAATAACAGTCCGACATCGCTTAGGAATATAAGTAATAGCACTACTGCTCGATGAGGTATAAGCATAAAGGATTCTACTGTAAGAGGCTCCATTCCTTGTGAACTCTTCCTTACATTTCTAGTGTTTATATCTCCTCTTCATTTATTGTTATAGTTACGATTCTTTTTTTTTGTTTCACATTTCAAAGCCGAATTTTTTTCTATGGGCTATTGTAAAATAAAGGTCTGCCTTTAATCGTGTCCAATCGCCAAATTTTCGGTGACAACATTTTTGCACATAGCGATGAAAAAACCGACAGGGCCTAGGTGAGTTACTTGTCTGGGTGCATCGTCACCACTGACCGAACTCATTTGACATACCTCATCAACGTTATAAATAGAACCCTTTCTTCAACAGTATGTAGTTATTACACCTCTTACGTATTTATGTTTGTTTGGTCCTCTCCCCAAAGGGAGGCTTACCTATGCGCGAGCTTCTCTTTACTCTATTTTGTTTCCTGTAGATAACCAGCCAGCTGTAGTCACGCTCGTGATGATATCAAAGTTCTGTGTGGTGTCCACCTTCAACTCAGTGTATCTATACACTGCTGAGCTTTATCCTACAGTGATAAGGTAAATTTACTTTTTGTGATGCTTGCAAAGTTTATTGCGGTTTCCTCCTCCAACTCAGTCTATGTATATGTTGTGGTTCAATTTTTCCCTTGGTTTAATTTTTATTTTCCTTTGTTTTTTGGAATGGTAATGTATGATAATGAGTTTGAAACAAAGGAAAATAAAAATTAAACCGGTTCCAAGGATAAAATTGTACCACAACATACACACTGCCAAGCTTTATTATGGAGTCGCTCCCTAATTTTTCTTGTCTTGGTTTAAATTTGAACAATATTTTAATTAATTCCTTTCTTAAGAAAAACGAAAAAGAAATCAGACGCGCCCAACGTGGGGCTCGAACCCACGACCCTGAGATTAAGAGTCTCATGCTCTACCGACTGAGCTAGCCGGGCACAGACAGAGGTTGTAAGACAACTTAACAACATAGTTTTCTCTGTAGGTCTTAAATACTTTGGCTTTCTTTTTCCATTCAACCACAGTTTGTTTCATCGTTGAAGACCAGCCGTCTCACTTTTTCTCAAAATAAAATACCTAATAACGAAAGAGAAAGATGTTCACGCCCACCGTGGGGCTCAAACTCACGACCTCATGCTCTACCGACTAGGCATGAGTCGATTGCGCTAGCATAATTTTGAGCATAATTTGGCAAAACGTTTTTCAAAGAAAAGCGCTGCTGGCATAATCTGCTTTTTTACTTCCTCGGTGTGAAAAATGTTCGTACTTTTGTATTGAATATGCTTCTCTTGACTGAATTATGTTTCTGGAATGTTTGTTGCTAATAATGATTGTGCCTTTCGGCCCTACGGTGCCTGCGATCGTTGTGCTGTTTCTTGGTTTCATGCCGCTACTCGTACGACTCGGTAACGAGCCGAGTGAGATCTAAGATAAAACATGGCGTCCTCCTCGTCGAACACCTCCAGTTCTTCACGCAATGACATACAAAGAGCCAAAGTCTCTCGGGAGTGTGTATTGAAACCGACTAAAGGAAAATATAGCTAAAGAGGTACATCAGTCCAAACAACATTATTCTTAACGATCGAATCAAACAATTTCCCGGGAAAAGTTCTGAAAGTTTGCGTCTTCGAAACGGTAAATTCTTTTTTGACGCTTAAAGGTAGCTTTTAAGCTCTAAAAAGAGCATACTTCACAATCATTTTGGCTCCAGAAAGCACGACTCAAGTTCGGTGAAGGCGTTACAAACTCTGTGCTTATCCTTACTTTGGCTAAAGAAGCTCCATTGATGTTGTTGGAAGAATTGAAAAAAGAAGTATGTTTATCAATCCTGATTTTTGAGGAACAAATGCAGGGGAAACGAGTAACGACACATTGTTTGATAATAAATTTATTAAAATGATGGGCTGCAGTCACCAGGTAAGTAATCAGTCGCTGTTTGTTTTGTGTTTACCCAGGTGTTCTGCCTTTATTTTGCTTAAAAATCAAGTAGCATAATTTTGATGCGAGGAGCATAATTTAGAGAAACGAGCATAACTGGGGCATAAATTTCAGAACCTTTGAGCAGTGCTCGAGCATAATATGCCCGTTTTACAAGCACAATCGACTCAAGCCTACTACCGACTGACTAACTATGGACTGACCTAGCCGGACTATGCACAAAGTTCCACATTCAACATTCAGAAATGCAATCTCCAGTATGTAGGCTCGACTACAACGGAATTTAAAGTGAGATTTAGGAATCACAACTCTTCTATGAAAACAAAGAAAAAAACTTGCGAAGTCGCGATTCATTTCAACCGAACTCCACACGTGCTATCGGACTTTACATTTCAATGTATTGACCAAATACAAACCAGCACGTCCAAAAATACTGAAAATTTACTAATTACGTAAGAAGCATACTGGAGTGCGCAGCTATTCTCTCTTTCACCTTTTGAGTTAAACAAAAGACATGAATTTCATTCTACAAATCGCATCCACTATACTTAATTCTAGCGGACTTTAGGCAATAGTTTGCGATTTTCTTGAGTTGCATTTTTATCGCTGAAATTTTTAATCAATCGTTGTGTGTGCACTAAATAAATAATTATGGTCGTTAATTGTAGTCGTTCCAGCGCTCAGGGGCCCCCCTTTGGGGATTCTGTTATTTTTTGGGCTAGCTGGGTCATTCAAAGGCTCCTGGTTGGGAAATTATTACTTATTGTTTCGCGGCCCTCCTTGGGGATTTTGTTATGATACCGGTATGTTAGATGTTGCAGAGGCCCCTTTTGGGAACCTGTTGCGCTGTGGCAATTACATAACTTTTGTTACTAGTTTAATTGTTTCTAATCTAACTTGCTGTAGCTGTTTTACGTTTTTTGCGCACTTATTGTTTTTTTTTTCCATTTGGTATGTAACCTGTCTATCATTCATTGTTGTGTAAATCGTATTTAAGTTGTGAACTGTCTATACACTGTTTGTAACTGACGAAGGTCGAGAGACCGAAACGTTTTTTAAAGTTTTATCTATTTTTTATCTTTTTAAACCAAAAGTTGTCCATTTTCGGTCGTTTTTTGTTTATATATATATTGGTTTAATATATATTTCTTAATTCATTACCACCATATTCATTTCCGATGGGTCCAAGGGTAAGTTCCTCTAGTATGATCCGAATTTGGATCTCTGATCCGAGATCAGTCAGAGCATGGCGCATCGAAGGAACCATAGTTAGTAGTAGTCTCCTCTACTAACTATGAAGGAACCCATTAACCATTGTTCAGCTGAGATTCATCGGTACCTTTGATGTGTCATGATCCGTGTGATCTCGCCGGGATCACAAATCCAAGTCTGGATCATACCAAAGGAGCGCACCCTTTGTGTAAAGTGCCGAGCCCGATTAAATCCTACAAGAGATCATTGTTCGAATTCTCCTGGTGATATCAACACATAGTGATGAAGAGAGGTGGTAAGAATTTAACAGAATGATCACCGATAATAACATGCATGCGTTGGTATTCTGACATATCCTCTTACTGATACTGTATGAAATGTATGGGGACCAATAAGGAGATTTTGTATTTTGATGTTGGGGCATTTTGATGTTGAAACACTGGCCCATCTTCTTTGAATGGGAATTAACTCGAAATTTAATGCCAATGCCGCTGTGATTCTGTCAGTGTTTATACAGTGTATTTTATTGCTTAATTTGCAGGAATAACGCTCTGGGCGTGTCTTCCATGATGGCTCGGGTTGGTGGAGTTATTGCCCCATATGTCGTCTTATTGGTAAAGTTATGACAAATCATTGTCCTAGATGTCCATAACTAGAATCTCTGATATGCTCCCCATCACTGAACGATGTTATCGCCTTTTAGAACAGCGCTGCTAGATGTTTCACGTGCGGCGGCTTTGCGTTCAGCTAAGAAATAAAAATCATTTTCCCTTAGTTGCGGACCAATCGAACGTGTCGTTGACATTGGGTGCAACGTGATCTGGCACGATTTGGCAGAGTGATTGAGACTATAGACTGCTGGTTTAGGGCTTCTCGGTTGACCCCCCAAAAATTATTGCCTCCTGCAGAGTCAGAAAAACTAATTGTGAAGGCTGGATACGGGATAACTCGTCATTCCAAATACATAGACTGTACTACCTTTATATATCATCTTGGGTGACGTGTTCCTGATATCGTTTAGTCACAATTTGTTCGCTGCTGGAGTGAACTTGGATTGGTTGGCTTGCAAGTCGGATTTCAAAATTCGACCCGCTCTACCTTGCATTCTATGAATGGCGAATTATTTAGATGCTGCGTAAAAACACACGCGAACTACACGCGTGTTGTTTCGCATTCACTTTTACTTTGCTTTTCTTGTCTTCCTAGGCCGATCTTCCCAATTTAAAGAAGACCTTCCCGTTGCTGGTGTTTGGTGTGATGGCAGTAGTCGCCGGGATCATGGCAATGTGGCTGCCTGAAACGTTAACTGGTCAGATGCCTCAGACAGTGGAACAAGTGGAAGCCTGTAAAGACGATTACAATATTTATTGCTGCAAAAAGCCTCGGCCTAAGGTCCTCAAAGAGGAACTCTTGATGAATGAAGAAGCTGTTAGTTCAGTTTAGTTTAATTTTTCCATTTGTTTAGCTAAAGGAAGTAACATTATTATATGGCTAAAAAAGTACGCGCACTCTGATTGGCTGCTGAGCAGGCAAGATTTTCTTGAAATGACCGGGCATTATGAAATTATGAGTCAGAAGTTGTCTTATTTTCAAATAAACTGGTTTTTTTTTCTGTCACTTCTGGTTTCGATCGCGTGGTAAGGTGTGTTTCGGTTCAGTGAACATGACCTCGGCGCACCCAGTTATTGAAAAACCCTTCCGGTTTTTCTTTCCAGTGCTAAAAAGGCCATAGAATAACTAACTTATCATTCTCGTCCATTCTTTACAAGGAAATCTCAGTATCCTTACGAGGAAATCTCAGACCTCGGCCATATTAAGGCCTTGGTCCGAGATTTCCCTGTAATGACCTCACTCTCGGTTGATAAGTAGTATGCAGCTAGCGTTCGAACAACACTCCGTCAGTCAAAGCCTCGGTACTAAGTTGCGGAATACGAGTTTTGATCATGAGTTCGTTAGTAGGCAACATTATTTAGTATATACTAATTCCACAACCTTGGCATTTTGAGTAACCTGATTGGCTCAACATCTCGGAATATTCAACATTATAAGCATATACCAATTCTGCAACCTTGGCATTTTGAGTAATCTGATTGGCTCACTATCTCAGGATATTCAACATTAGTATATACTAAAACAGTGGATAGCGTTGAAGGTGCGCTCTGATTGGCTAGTCAAACTCCGAATATCCTGTGCTATTTACCTCCGAGCAACTTGCGAATTTTTTGCTCCGCCGCGTAAATATGGCTTCCCGGTTTGCATCCACGACAAGCGAAGAAATCATCCAAATTAACAACGAAGCAGTTCCTGAAAACTCCAAGAAAGCGACTAAATTTGGCTTGGCCGTGTTCAGAGGTAATGGCTTATGTTTTTAACCCGGAGTTTATCGATAAAAACTAACGAGAAAGGTTTTGTTTACAAATGCAAATTCAATCTTGCGTAACCAAATTTGATGTCACTTGTTCACTTGAGAACCAAAGTTGAATTATATTTTTTACAGAATGCTTTCAAATACAGAAAGAGTTTGTAACTCCATTTGAAAAAAATGTCGCCACTAGAACTAAACATATTTTTTTTTCCGTCAGCGAGAAAACGAGACGTACGGCAGTAATTATGATTACAACAAAAAATTTCTTACGGCGATCCGCGCTGCGTTGGATTGTCACTTGAGAAGTCCTCCATTTTCCAAGCCATTTTCTTTTTCTGGTGTACATTATCTCACTGTTTTAGTATATACTAAAACAACTATTCACCTCAGTGTCGGTGGCTAGCGGTGGATATTTACCTCCACTTCGGTGAATAGTTGTTAATTATTCACCTCCTACGATATGGATAGTTCCGAGGATTCAGGGAAATCCTTGTGCAAACTAGTTTTGATGGAAGAAAAAATATGGCCGGGGTCAATTCTCGCTTTGCAGCTATTTCCGAGAGATGTGACTGAGGATGT